>VZRS01011576.1:0-325426 GCA_013398055.1 Ifrita kowaldi | reverse complement strand
GGGCCCCAGCCATGATTCCTGCCTTGGTCCCAAGGGATCAGCTATGCAGCTGCCCACCAAAGGTGCTCCATGGTGCAACCTGGAGCCTGGGGAATATTCTGTAACTTCGTCTGTCACAAAAAGTACTCTGAAGCAATCCTTACTAGTGAATGTTTTCTTGCTTAGAACAGGACTCAGTAGAGCTGCTTGAAACCTTTTGTGACAGTGGAATGAGCTCATTTACAGAATGACAGAATGGGTCAGGTTGGAAGGGAACACAGCGTGTCATCTGGTGCAACCCCCCTGCTCAAACAGGGTCATCTCACAACACATGGAACATGGTTGCATGCAGATGGTTTTTGAATATCTCGAGTGAGGGAGACTTCATAACCTCTCTGGGCAATCTGTTCCAGTGCTCAGTCACCCACACAGAAAGAAGTTCTTCCACATATTCAGGGGGAACTTTGCATGCATCAGGGTCCCAGCCATGATTCCTACAGCGTGTCATCTGGTGCAACCCCCCCGCTCAAACAGGGTCATCTCACAACACATGGAACATGGTTGCATGCAGATGGTTTTTGAATATCTCGAGTGAGGGAGACACAGAAAGAAGTTCTTCCACATATTCAGGGGGAACTTTGCATGCATCAGGGTCCCAGCCATGATTCCTACAGCGTGTCATCTGGTGCAACCCCCCCGCTCAAACAGGGTCATCTCACAACACATGGAACATGGTTGCATGCAGATGGTTTTTGAATATCTCGAGTGAGGGAGACACAGAAAGAAGTTCTTCCACATATTCAGGGGGAACTTTGCATGCATCAGGGTCCCAGCCATGATTCCTACAGCGTGTCATCTGGTGCAACCCCCCCGCTCAAACAGGGTCATCTCACAACACATGGAACATGGTTGCATGCAGATGGTTTTTGAATATCTCGAGTGAGGGAGACACAGAAAGAAGTTCTTCCACATATTCAGGGGGAACTTTGCATGCATCAGGGTCCCAGCCATGATTCCTACAGCGTGTCATCTGGTGCAACCCCCCCGCTCAAACAGGGTCATCTCACAACACATGGAACATGGTTGCATGCAGATGGTTTTTGAATATCTCGAGTGAGGGAGACACAGAAAGAAGTTCTTCCACATATTCAGGGGGAACTTTGCATGCATCAGGGTCCCAGCCATGATTCCTACAGCGTGTCATCTGGTGCAACCCCCCCGCTCAAACAGGGTCATCTCACAACACATGGAACATGGTTGCATGCAGATGGTTTTTGAATATCTCGAGTGAGGGAGACACAGAAAGAAGTTCTTCCACATATTCAGGGGGAACTTTGCATGCATCAGGGTCCCAGCCATGATTCCTACAGCGTGTCATCTGGTGCAACCCCCCCGCTCAAACAGGGTCATCTCACAACACATGGAACATGGTTGCATGCAGATGGTTTTTGAATATCTCGAGTGAGGGAGACACAGAAAGAAGTTCTTCCACATATTCAGGGGGAACTTTGCATGCATCAGGGTCCCAGCCATGATTCCTACAGCGTGTCATCTGGTGCAACCCCCCCGCTCAAACAGGGTCATCTCACAACACATGGAACATGGTTGCATGCAGATGGTTTTTGAATATCTCGAGTGAGGGAGACACAGAAAGAAGTTCTTCCACATATTCAGGGGGAACTTTGCATGCATCAGGGTCCCAGCCATGATTCCTACAGCGTGTCATCTGGTGCAACCCCCCCGCTCAAACAGGGTCATCTCACAACACATGGAACATGGTTGCATGCAGATGGTTTTTGAATATCTCGAGTGAGGGAGACACAGAAAGAAGTTCTTCCACATATTCAGGGGGAACTTTGCATGCATCAGGGTCCCAGCCATGATTCCTACAGCGTGTCATCTGGTGCAACCCCCCCGCTCAAACAGGGTCATCTCACAACACATGGAACATGGTTGCATGCAGATGGTTTTTGAATATCTCGAGTGAGGGAGACACAGAAAGAAGTTCTTCCACATATTCAGGGGGAACTTTGCATGCATCAGGGTCCCAGCCATGATTCCTACAGCGTGTCATCTGGTGCAACCCCCCCGCTCAAACAGGGTCATCTCACAACACATGGAACATGGTTGCATGCAGATGGTTTTTGAATATCTCGAGTGAGGGAGACTTCATAACCTCTCTGGGCAATCTGTTCCAGTGCTCAGTCACCCACACAGAAAGAAGTTCTTCCACATATTCAGGTGGAACTTTGCATGCATCAGGGTCTGCCTGTTGTCTCTTGTCCAATTGCTGGCACCACTGAGGAAAGCCTGACTTGACACCCTCCTTCCAGATACTTGTATACATTGATGAGGTCCCCTCTCAGTCATCTCTTCTGGAGGCTGAATAGGCCCTACTCTCCCAGTCTGTTCTTGTAAGAGAGATGCTCCAGTCCCTTCATCACCTTTGTTGCCCATGTAGCACTGTGGCATTTGTGTACCAGGCTGAGGAGCACGCAAAAAACCCTGGGCAGATGGAATTATATAGCATCTATTAAGATGGATGTGATTGGCTTAACAGAACTAGTTGTTAATAGAGTTAAGCAAGTAAAAATGTTACATGTTGTCATGTTACTTTTGCTCAGATTTTTTTTATATATTTTTAAACTAGAACTTCTTAATGCTATCCGGAGCAGTAAATTTTGCTATGTTTGCATTCTCTTTGTTAAAGGAAATCCAGCTTCCCTTTCAGTATTCTCAAAATTCTGCCTTTCCTGAATGCATTAGCAGCCTTCCAGATGGGTAGTTGAATCTTTACTTGAGGTTTAGGACTGAGACTGCAAAAAAGAAAATGATACATAATTTCATACTCTGTGCTGAAGGGACAAATGTCCTCAGCGTTCTCATCTACGATATGATTCAGACAGGGGAGGCAAGGTATGACACACTATGTGTGTATGCCAGGCATCAAGCACTCCTTTTGTCATTACACAAACTGTATTCGCATTGCATGTTTCATGGGCTTTTTGTAGTACAGAATTCAGTATACTATAGGCAGGCTTATGTCTATATCCTTGACAGTCCCAATACTGAATGGCAAGACAAGATAGCTCCACTAAAAGAAAATATGTCAGCTGCTGAAATAGCTATGTACCACATGACTTGATTGCCATTACCACTCCATTTCTCTGGTGCTCCAGGAGTGGTGGCGTTTATATATTCAGATATGTCTTGGGAATCTGAACTTCATACAGAAGATCTTAACCCTTTCATGCTTTGGTTTGCTTTGCTCAATAAGACTAGATGACGACAATCACACCTAATAATTGGCATAGTTTGATTATTGCAAAAGGAGCCTTGTTCTCATTCATTCTTAAGATACACTGAAGTCCTGGATGATGTAAATATAGTGAATGTGCCAAAGCCTTCTGTACCTACCTGAGTTCAGACCCAAACCAACTATCATTGCTGTACCCATGCAGATGATATATCACTATAACTCTCAATTACTGACGCTGATGAAATTGTTGATAAAATTTTTTCCCACCTATGAAAGTGTACTGGGATAAGTTCCTGGAGTGAGCTGCTAAATATTGTTAACAGTACTTAAAACTAAAATATGTATAGTCACCTGTCTTTTTTGCTTTTATAAATATTGATTTTATCCATTTAATTTCACTATTACTCAGTCCTCCTCCTCTTGCCCAAAACCTTGGTTTTCTAGCACATATTTTTTTTTTCACTAAACATCAAACCCATCTTTGCCCTGTTTTGTTTTTCTGCAAGAATTGTAGCATTCTTTTTTTTTCTTCCATGTCTCAGTGTTTTGTTATCGACAAGTGATTGGAAGCATTTCTTCATTACATATTGAAAATAAAATCTTAAATTGGAAGGCTTGATTTTTATAATGAAATTGTTGTGATGAAGGTGTTTCTGAGGCTTTCTTGGGCTTGTGGAAGTATTAAACAACACCATGATAATGGAAGAAAGATAGGTGTTTTCTATTAGCATCCTTCATGTTCAATGAACATATAAATTATGTTTATTATAGATCACATGTAAGTGTGTTTTAAATGCCAGGGGAGTAGGACATCACCTTCAAGCAGGAGATGGGAGAGTAACTATATCATTATGGGTTTTTCTGTTTTTTAAGCAGATTCACCAAAAGGCCCTCACCCCTCTGCAGGCATGAATGGAAATGTGCAGCATCCCACCAGCACCGGGCAGCAGCAGGTCTCTGCCATACCCTCTCCAAGTGCCAGCAAGCCTTGGCGCAGCAAATCCATGAATGTCAAACACAGTGCGACCTCTACCATGCTGTCTGTGAAGCAGCCCAGTCCCGCAACCTCCCCTACTCCAACTTCAGACAGGCTCAAGCCACCCCCTTCTGAAGGTGTTAAGCCCCCTTCATCTGGACAAAAATCTATGCTGGAAAAATTCAAGCTGGTTAATGCTAGGACTGCTCTGAGACCTCCTTTGTCACTGAGCTCAGGACCCAGTGACAGTGGGAGAGAGGATGACAACTTTTCAGAGTGTGGTGAAATGGATGTCTTAAGTGGTGGGGTGAACGGCGGCGGCTCCACAAGTAGCAGTCCCAAAGTATCACCGAAGTTAACCCCTCCGAAAGCTGGCAGCAAAAATCTCAGCAATAAAAAGTCTTTGCTACAGCCAAAGGACAAAGAGGAAAAGAACAGGGACAAAAACAAAGTTTGCACTGAGAAAGCAGTCAAGGATGAGAAGGATCAGGTCACTGAATCATCTACAAAGAAGAGCTCAAAAATTGCAAGCTTAATCCCAAAGGGAAGCAAGACAACAGCAGCCAAGAAAGAAAGTTTAATATCATCTTCTAGTGGGATCCCAAAACCTGGATCGAAGGTGCCAACAGCAAAGCAGAGCACTTCCTCCTCATGCACGGGGAATAAGGAGGTTGAAAAACTGAGGACTACAAAAGGAAACCAGTCCCAATCAACACCAAAATCTCAGCTTAGCGAGAAGGCTTCTCCTTCCTCTGGTCTTGCTTCTTCTGAAGGGAAAGAACCAAGTGCTGCTCTCACCCCAGGATCCTCCGCAGCTCTGTCAGCCTCGATGGCTGCGGGCAGTGGCCAGGGCACAGGAAATGGTGTAGTCCAGCTTCCTCAGCAACAGCAATACAGCCACCCCAACACTGCCACGGTAGCTCCTTTCATTTATAGGTAAGGTCGTGGAGGAAAATTGAGTTTGTGCTACCGTTTAGGAAAGAGAACTAAAATGGATAAAGTAATGGTGAATCATGCTGTTATCCACCAGTTTCTGTCACAGCATCATGCCAATGTTTTCCTAATATTATTTTTTAATTAATATTACTGTATGAACAATTTCTTACAAGAACTCTGAGTCTTTACCTGGTACAAAAGCAATCCACTGCAAATATTTGCCATTTAAAATTCAGGGTGTTTTGATTAGGAATACAGATCATATGGTTCATTCTTTGTGCTGCTTTTGAAAGGTCATGGCTGAGTCAGGTTTCTAGTGTGAATATTGTTGTTTGCATTCTAAGAACCTCAACATCTATTTGCTGATATTCGATATTTGCTTAGAACTCACCATTCTCCTAAAAGATCATAAAATAAACTCTTGATGTTTTCAGAATGTGTAACAGTACTGGTGGATATCTGAAGAAAAACCATACACAAACTTTTACAAGTATTCAAAAATATTTCAACAATTTGTGTAGACAGAAAATGTTGGTGTTTGCAGTTCTTTTCCTGTTTAGTTTTCTACATGAATTAGGTGTAGATCAACTCCCTGGAGGCAGTTAATTTTTACAGGTAATAGTAAGTCTTCAGATGGCCAAAGCTCTGGAAAAGAATGAACAGTTAAATGTATCAGCATTTCTCTGAATTTATTTTGCTATATGATAGAGCAGTTGAAGAGAAGCTGGGAGATCTCATTGTTGTACAACTCAGAAGACAGAAAAAGTGTACAAAGATTGACAGGCTGATTTGAGTAATGTTTTCAGATGTCAGATGTCAGAGCTGTTGGAGGGCTTTAGCTACAGTTGTGGGTAAATTTAACATCTGATTAAATGACAAATACATTATTAAGCAAAATATACTGCCAGTTTTTGTTAGTGAGTAGTAGTCTGGGTAATCTTGGCTAAAGATTAAAGAGGTGATGAAGTAGGCTCTGAGGAAGTATATATATCATTACACACAACTAAACATGGCTTCAAAACCAATCTGGATGACTGATAAGTTCAGGAAATCATATGGGAGGAAGAATAGGCTCAATGTGGGTTATATTTATTCTAATATGCAGTGAAGCCTCTTGAGCTTCAATTAGATATATGGCTGGATGCACTTAATATGCATGTGACTATCTGGAATAACCTCAGTGATACAGAGGATTTGTAGTGTGGTGCTTGGGACAGCCTACATGTGTGTTAGGGTGCATATATAAGCAGAGAAAAAGGAGCTATGCTTTGCCTGCAGATGTATGTGCTGTTTAATGGCTATTTTACTACATACTGATGCCATTTCATTGCGTGATGGAGATGTCTTAGTGTTGCTTTAAGCTTCGTCTTGAAGAAAATGTGTTCTGAATTTTAAAGGGTGATAGAAGTATGCATCTTCCAGTAAAATTTGTTACTAATGATTGTCTCTGTGCTTCAAACAAGCAACAGAGGAGACTGTATTTGAAGTTAAATCTCACATGAAAATAAAATTCTCAGAGCCAGTGTCTGATCTCAAAATGCCACCAACCCAGAGTAAAAGACTGTCTTTGATCAGGTTGCTTCAATATGTATCTCTCTAACTGTGTGCAGAATCTGACTCAAAAACACACAGTAACTAAATTTCTTAAAAATCTCGAGGGCTTTGTAATATCACACAATGATTTCACAGAAAAATATAAATATAACCAAGGATAAAATATCCAGATTTTCAAAGTTAGCATATTTATTTCTATGGATATGTGGTAAGTGGAAATGAGCAAGAGCTGCGGTACTGTATTTACATTTTTTGTTCTTCAACGTAGTTGTTTTCAAAGCAGTTACCACAATTAATACACTGAATATTCAGGTGTGCTTTCTAGCAGTTTTATAGGAGGCAGTAAATAATGATTACCATTTAGACTAACAGGGTTTTTTCCCAGCTACAAGGAATATCTAGGCTCTGTGAGTTTGTACTGCAGTCCTTGTAAAAAAAGTTAATAAAATTTAGTAAAAATACAGTGCTTTTTTATCCAGAGTTCTTCAGAATCTTGTAATATACTTGTGCCATCAATTTAGACTGTTAGCACAAGCATAAGTAAGCTAGTGCTTTCTCTGATTTGCTGCTGATACCTGCAGATACCATATATTTTGAAATATTTTTTTGTTGACCAAGAGGATAGATTTGAGGAAAAGAAAGATTTGTAAGGAAAATGAAGTATTCCAAGGAGTTTTTTTGAGATTGCCATGTATTTTCCTTAAGTAAGTAGTACAAAACTGTAGTAGTTATTAATAGCCATGTTTTCAAGAAGTCTATATTTTTATTAATGGATAGTGGATAGAAAATACTGTTTTACTGGGAGGTTCTCAAGTGGCATATTGCACTATTCAGCTTTGCAGTCTTGGTGCTTTGCCATATCTGATATCACATTGTATTTTTATTCCTCTTAAACACCTGACATCAAAATTCATATGGGATTATTACTTCTCTTCAAAGATTAGCAGCAACAGTCAGAGTTGCATTTGAGATCATTTAAATGGGTATAATTTAAATTCTTCTATTCTGCCAGAAAGTGTTTATTTATTTTGAAATGTGGCTGTGAATATATTATTTACAGTCCCATATGTGTCCCCTCTGAAGCTGACTGCAGGGTCCAACTGATACATGACTGAAGTAGATGTAATTTATTTGCCAGAAAGCTTGATAAGAGAGATACAGAAGGAAGGCATAAGAGACTGTATAATTGTTTAAAGTACACCAGCCAATACTTAAAATTACACATTCTTCTACTTAGAATTGTAGGAGGATGGATATTGTGCCATTTTTCTGAGGTCCTTAAACTTGTATTGAAATTTGCCTTAGAATTTAGCTAGAATTCCTCGTAGTGCTTACATTTCAAGTGGAAAAGAGTAACACAGAAGTTTAGTACCTAGCAGGCTACAGTGCAAATGGGAGGAAAAAGGTAAATTAATGAAAACAAAACAAGAAATCCTTCTGAATTTCAGTAGGAGAACATTGGGTTGTAACTGGATGCATGTACTGCACTTCAGCTTTATTTTATTGACTCCTCCAGTAACCAGTGTAGGAGCTTAGTAGGTCTCTTTTCCATGCCTGAAATATAGAATCTGAAGCCCTCAAATCCCAGGGGCTGTAGTGCTCAGGAATTGCTCACTGCCTGAAATGCTGGAAGTATAGAAGTTGCTGCAGAGAATTAGCTGACCACTCATCATCCTGAGCTGCACTTCTGTGTTCTGCATTGCTTAAATTTCCATTTTTCAGGTGAATTTTAATCTGATGATAGCAACATCTGGAAGAAGTTTCAGCAGTGTCTGAACTGCAGTCTTGCAGAGATACTCTTTCAGTGTTAACGCTGGACTACAAACACCAATTTGGCACTTCTTTTGTCCCTGCAGAGTAAGAAACTGGTACCTTCATCTACCTAATAGATTGGTGTAGATAAAGATGTTGCTCTTCTCTGAAACGCAGGGTGAGGATAAGAGGTAAAAGATGCAAGTTACAGCAGGGAGGTGCTGGTTGAAAGTTAGAAAAATATGGTTTTACCTTGAGGTTGGTGAAACACTTGGTGCAGGCTGTGGAGCAAGGTGGAATTTCTGTCCTTGGGCATGTCCAAGATCCAACAAATCAAGGCTCTGAGCAACTTAATGTAACCAGACCTGCTTTAAGAAAGTCATTGGACCAGATGGCACCTAGAACATCTTTCTGATATAAATTACTTTATGATTCTGTATGGACTGAAGTATTCAACAGATAGGGCAGAAAAAGGAAATATCAGTGTTAGAAATAAGCATGTTACTGGTTAGTAAAATTTTCCTCCCAATTTCTTTATTACATGGTGATTAACACAATTCTTTTACTAGGCCATAGCTTCAAGGGTGTGCAGGAGGTTCAGAGCAGTGACAAATGGGAAGGAGGATATAATCTGGTTTTATTTCTGGAAGCACAGTGAAATTCAGTTCCAGATGCCTGTTCAGGATGTTTTCATACAGGCTTAGGGAAAAAAAATTATACTACTCTTCAAGGGTCTTGCAACCGTAACGTGTGCAGGGTTCCTTGAAGCCACATTTATGTCCAGTTTTAATGACCAGCAGCTACTTCTGTGTCACTGATTGTGGAGTTGAAACTAAGTTTACAGTAAAAAATATTCTGTCAGTTAATTGTGTTTGTTAACAATAGATTATGCTGCTAAACATACCTTCTTCAATAAAGTGAGGACTCAAAGTCATACTGCAGTGCTTTATTAATTCCTGTTATTTACATTACTGCTGTGAAAATAAAGCACAAGTCACTACCAAAGTTTTGCAGTCGTAGGTAGCGCTAAACATTGCCACTCACCAGTTTTACTTGTAACAAATACATGGTCTTTAGAAAAATCCTCCCATTTTTCCATGATTGATTTTCAAGTAATTCTGCAAGAAAAGTTTCCACTGTAGAGGTGGTAGTTTAAGAGATGGGGAGAAGCATAATAAGTGAAGAAATCATTATGAACACATATTTGTTTAATACAAATCAAAGTTAAAACATTAGCTTGTTAAAACATTAGCTTGATAAGTCATCTGTTTTCTGTTTATGGTCTGAAGTTATTCTTTTAAATTGCTGTACAGACAGTGTGGCCTTATTCCTTTGACTAAATAATCAGTAAAAGGCAGGATAAAAGACCAAAAGAAATATTCTGTTCAGGCTTCTGTAACTGGCAGCCCTACTAACCCTTTGATAAACTAACTAAATTTAAACTGGTTGATCCCCACTACTACAATGGGAAGGTTCCTGCAGAAACTCATTCATAACATTTTTAGAAATTGTTTGCATCCTACATGATTAGATTGCACCCATTTATTACTTTGTTGATATTGTCCTTTGACTTGAAAAGGTGTTTTCCCTCTCTTTGATTGCTCTTTTTAAATATGTGAGGCAATAATCCCATCCCCTTCCTTCTCTTTTGTGAGGCTAAACCAAATCAACTCTTTCTGGTTTTGTTGGTTTTGGTTTGTTTTTTTTTTTTTCAGAAGGGTTTCTTCTTCCCCATGAGCATCCTAGTAGCCATTCCTTGCATCTGTTCCCAATTTAACTCACAATTCTTGAGTATGGGTGATCGAACTGCTCATATTGCAGACGTGGTCCTGCCGGTCTGTTACACTGGCAGTGATACACATTCAAGACAGCTGCATCTCAGAGAGCTGTTGGAAAAATGCCATCGTATTCATCTGATATCTTTTGGAATGTCAACTTGAAAGCAAACAAATCTTTGATGTTATCTGTGTTTATCTAAGGTTGGCTATTTTGTTAGAGACAGGAAATGACTGACTATGTTAGAGACCACTTATTAAGTAGTGTTTCAAATTCTGTTCTTAATTACCCTGTACAGGCTCATTTTAATCAGAATGAATGAGCTTGTGCAGGTCTGATTGAAAGAAGGATTTGTCCCATTGAGTGAATTCGATACTCTTACAAATAGGTAGCATGTAACTCAGTGGACTGGGGATAAATATATTCTCTGATTGCCATGATTAAAATAGAAACAGATTGTCCTGTTTTTGTGAAGGTTTCCTAAATTAACCTGTACTGTAGATGCACTGGAAGAAATATCACTGGGCTGACTAACTAAACTGAAATTCTTTTCCCTTTTCTTGATATCAAGAGAGATGCAAGAGTTTAATTTTTTTTTAAGGCAGTGGGTTGTGAATAGTTAGGGGATAGAGAATCATTCACTAAGGCCAGTGTGCAAGGTTAACGAGAAGATCACTTAATTTGCTGTTTACTTTCTTTGAGCTTAATCTGTGCTGTAGTCCTGCAGAGATCACTTGAGTTGTTCACAGGATTGCAATGTCCCACAGAAAGGTGTTAAAGCCAGAAGTACAGGAGAAGTTGAACCTCACAATTTCATTTCCTGTTTTTCAAAAATTAGAAGAGGCATTTACATGCTTGGTCCAACGTATCACAACCTATAACAGGCCCACAGCAACACAACTTGAAGTTTTAGGTACCCAGTGTGCACCTGGGCCTCCTTGTTCCCCAAGACCCCCAAAATCATACATGATTTTGCTTGGAAGTCTTTCACTCCTAGGCTAATCTTTCGCCATTCTCAGTGCCTCTGGGCTAAGCTCGACTCCAGAGAAAATCAGGGCCTTGGCCATCATGCATGAAAAGGCAGGGCTGGTGTGGAAGTGCTGGCAGCCAGCAACCCCCTGGAGACTTCATGGAAAAAGAACTTGTGAGAGACCTGTTGCCTGCTCCCTCCTTGGGGTATCTCCATCACAGCTGCCCAAGGGCCAGTGCTTTCTGGTCCATCTGTGCCACAACAAATAACCACTTTTCTCAAGTAAGCAGAACTTAGATTGCTGCAAAATCCATAGTCCTCCATGAGATTTCTGTTGTTTCCTCAGACAATTAGAATTTTGAAGATTTAAAGCCCTTTGTGAAAGCAAGCGGGACTGTGGAATTTCAGAGTGTATTCACTGCAGAGGGATAGAGTGAGGTTTTTTTTTACTTGAGACTCTCCTCTCAAGCATCAAATGTAAAACTACATTCAAGGTTGGCAGGACATAGTTAACCTTGCAACATGTGCTGAGCTTGTGTTTCCAGTGTGTGTGACAGATAAGAACCAAAAATAGCTTTTCATAGAGCAGTTTTCTGTTTCCAGCCTCTCAAAAGTAAAAAAATTGATAAGAAAGTGCATCTGATCAGGCATAATTTGTATTTCTATTTCTGAGCTGAATGGTTTTAATCAATGGATTCCACCATGTCAGTACTTGTGCTGCTCTGTGTGCAGATATCTGTTCTCTCATCTACTGTCATGAATTACTGAACAAATCCATTTAGTAAGTAACTTAAAATCTGGAAATTTGTTTCATAAAAGAAGTTGCTATAAAATTATTTTGAGAGATAAGTAACTGTTTTTATGAGTTTTATTTATAAAGTACAGATTCATTGCACAGTTAAATGTTTCTGTTTTCAGTTTAGTCATTGGAAACACTCCATGGTAAATTTTGAAAATTGAGCTATAAATGTCCCATTTTAAAATTAGGATATAAATATTTCACTGGTCTTTTAATAAATCAGAGGAGGGACTGCTGTTCATGTCAGGAAAGCTGGAAGAACTTAAGCTCTAAGTGAAGATCTTTTAAAATTTTATTTCAAAAAATGGCTGTTACGTCTTTAGATGTATTCTTTTACTGTACAGAAATGGTGGTAAATGTTGGTATTTGATGACATCATAATTCAGTAGTTCCAGTGTAAGCTAGGTACTACAGCTGTTCCTTAAGAAGAGGCAATGTGTGAGATTTTTTTTTATTTTAATCAATGTGCTCATATATTTCTTGCCATTTACCTTCAAACAACAGAAAGTAACTCTACTCAACAAAGTGTTCCCATTATAATTTATCATTGATATTCAAAGAAAGATACCCTCAAAGAAAATATGAGTTATTCGTTAGAAAGTTAATAGAAAAACTTGTATTATCCCATTCCCTGGAGTTATATAAGGGGCATTATCAAAACAAGCTGCACACAGACTTAAATATCTGGGCCAAATTTCCATCCAGCCTTGCATAATCTTTTTCCCACATGACCTTTCTCACTTAATATTTCATCAATTACAAGTTTTTATTTCCTTTATATATGTGCAGGGATGTGACTTAACCAATGTAAATGGATTCTGACTAGATCTGGTTGACAAATTCTGCAAAAAAATAAGTGGGGAAAAAATGGCTTCAAATTTCACAGCTACAAGTTGTTCCTGCAGAGAGAGAGAGAGAGAGAAACCCTAGTTGCTTGTACATTTGTGTAGCTGGACTTAAACTAGCATAATAAGAACGTGACAAAAATGATATTTTCACCCTATAGTGATATGATTCTAGATGGAGCTGCAAGTAGCACTTTTTTCTATGAATACATGAATGATAGATAATAATAATCAATCTTCTTGCTTGATTTCAGAACTCTCTCAGAAAATGACAGTACCTCTTTACCACCTGCTGACTCCTGTACCAGTCCTACTAAAATGGATTTGTCGTTTAGTAAGACTGCCAAACAGTGCCTAGAGGAGATATCTGGTGAGTAACAGTAAGTCAGGAGGAGACTGTGAACTTCTTTATTTACATCTGTTTCTTACCAGGAGCTTTGTGATGGGTTGAAATAATACTTCCGACCTCTAATCATGAGTGGTATTAAATACACAGAAAATTTAGGTCATGCATATTTAGTGCTTCAAATCCACAGTTATTTCTTTGAACTGGTTCCTTCTGTTAAAATACCCTCTTCAACATTTTTCAGAAACTGGGCTTTCACGAGCTAGGGTTTCATGTAATTGTTATTTTATTTAATTATACTGAATGTTCCAAGAGGAGCAGTGGAAAGTCAACTTCAGAATGTTTAACACTCTCATTTAATAACAACAAATTAAATCATAACATCAGAACTGAGACATAAATTACATAAGATACATGTTGCTTTTATAAATGAATCTGTATTGAGAAAACAAGCAAGTCCTTACTATTGTACCTGATTTGTAAGCTGCTGCTAGAGCTAAGCTGCTAAAGGTTGTGTTCTGGAATTCCTTGCAAACATGGATTAAAATCCTTACTAGGTTAAAAAAGGTGAAGGGATGGGGTATTTTAGTCATATTGGAATAATTCCTTTGAAGTCAAAAGAGCCATGCTGAGTTCCATCAGCATGGGATCTGGCCATGTCTCTGCCTATGGATGCAAAAAGCGAAGTGTGCCACAGCTCACTTTCTCAGCAAGACTGAATTGCACTGCAGGGGTGTACAAGTTGTTCCGAAAGGATTCTTTGCAAGAGCTGTTACTTGGGGGTTTCAGGATTTAGTTTTGCTGTTGCTTTGTTTTGTTTTTAATTAGCATCCTTACTCTTACAATTTTACAAAAGGTGATATCCTATCCCACTGGTTTTACCTATAGTTTTGCCCTTTTACTCCAAACTTTTAGCATTTAAATGGATTTGTGTTGAGTCATGTGGTTCTTCTCACACAGGATATAACTCACTTAAAGCACTAATTTGACACATCAGTCTTAAATTATCTCTCTGCCAGAAGGGAAATCAGATGCCCAAGCTTTATGGGGACTGTCTTGACATTTAGCTGACTCATACTGAAAAAGGTTTTGTCCTGGTTTGTCTCAGTCCCTTTTGAAGTTTTCTAACATGCTTTATTTGCACAGCCAGCCTCTGTGATAAATATGTCACTCTGAAGCATGGTGTAATGTTCCTTGGAGGTGATGCATACCTGTTAAAGTATAAAATTATTTTTAATTACTCGAGAAATTGGACTCCTTTGTCTAACATACATAAACAGTTTAATTGAAACACTTGCCACAAATCAAAAGATGCTTCAAGGAATCATCCAGAGACATGCTAGGAAAACCCCAAACAATTCAATACCTGCTGAAATGATCAAACAGAATATCGTGTCTGATGGCCTTTTACTGTTTTGAACAGAAATGGAACAGCATCAAAAAGAAAGAAAACTAGACACCAGAGATGTTCCTAATCTGATTATTTAGACTGTGGCATTAGCAGTTGATTGGCCTAACAGGCTGTAAAGCAGAACCACTGGGAAAATGTGGTCAGTGATTTGCTGTGTACGTAGGGAAACAGAGGTGTGTCACTCATATTTAACTGTTAGCAGCAAAAGGAATAAACGGATCAAGTACTATATTTGCTGAATAATTAATTGTCTGCATGGGTGAACTATCACCAAGTCATTAGTGATGCGGTTATTGAATCTGCATGGATAAAAGCTCATGTGATAGTTGCTTATAGCAGTATTCCATGATGGATTAACCTTGAGAAGGGACAATTACACTGTTTTACTTAAGAGCATCTTTATTCTGGTATGATCAAAGGATTACACTAGAAGTAACAAAGGGATAGGCAAGGTTAACTTCCGTGGTCTGGTCACTTATTTTCAGGGTATTAAGCGATGAATCCAGTTTCTGTCATTTTGATATTACCTTCTTCCTAAAATCATCAACTGTTGCTACGGATGGGCATCGTCTTTATATTACCTTGATCTTCTTTTGAGATTTGGTAGCCACTAAACTAGTACAATATGTTTGTCCTACCAGTATTTTGTTCCTGCTTCATTAATCATTATTATTTTTAAAGTGCCAAATATTTAGAATTAAGGCTGACGTGCTTAGGACTAGAGTATCTTAGCCAATATTGTGGTATAAACTGTTTCTCTACTTCCTGAATATTTACACATTCCTGTTTGTTATTGCTTCTTGGTGCAGATTACTGCTCCCATAACCAGCCAAGCTGATCATATCAGAGCTCCTAACCCACTTTGGAGCAATATCAGCCGATTGAACCTAAACTAATGCTCTTAAGCATGTCTGGTTCAAGACTTCTCCATAATATAAGCAAAAGTTGGATGTAGAAAAAATAATCTTAAAATTATTTAGGAGTGGTTGGCCAGGCACCACTCCTTGTGTAGTTCAGGAACCAAACCCAAGTTAATTTCCTTGCTGTAGTGGTAAAAAGTCATTGCTCTGCTTTCTGTGTCCAGCAAGGCAGTTCACATCCCTTTGCTACTGTCTCAACAGTGGTAACAAGAAAGTAGAAAGAAAAGCAGCAACACGTAGAGGTAGTTTCCAGCTCTCCTCTGCTCTGTCTTCCTCCTCCAAGGGAGCTGGTTACCTTTATAGCCTCTCCTGTCTTCCAACTCGGAGCTGGTGAAAGGTAAAGTCAGAGCTCAAGCCGCTCATATCCTACTCACCACTTTGCAAGTAATTACTTGGTTTTACCTGCACAGCCATGAGAAGAGAATAGTGCTGGAGGGCAAGGGAGGTGGGGAGGCTGGTGTAGGCGTGGACTCGCAAGTGTCATAAACTGGACAACCTCTTTATTTTTATGTTGTCATCAATAATCTGCTGCTCTTGGTGAATATATACATGGCTTATGCCTAAAACCAGTTCTGCATCTTGGTAGAGCTATTGTAAATCTATTCCTATGTCTCTGGTGGGATTTTGTCCTAGATGTGATCTGAAGTGCTTCAGACTTTTTCCTACTTTATTTTTTCCCCTTTGAATATTCCACAGCTCCTCCAGAGCAGCCCCAAGTGTTTCCACAGTGCACACGCAGATCAGCCGCAGAGCAGTTTTTAGGCTTCCTGTACACCTTGAATCCCCTCTGTGTGCACAGCACCAGTGACACATGTACTCCCACTGAATGAGCCCCATTTGTAGGCATGAGACAGCTGTGGAGTAGTTCTGGTGTGTTCTGTGTGTGGTAGGCTTCTTGCTCACATGGCACGCAGGTGTGCAGACCTCTGTCTGGGAAATCTCAGACAGAAGTCTGGGAGACCTAAATAAGGAACAATTCTGCGTTCAAGTATGAACACAGTTTCTTGCATGGACTTTATGTACCAATTACCTCAACAAGACTATTCAGTATCTATCCACTTGGTTTCTGCAAAACTGGAATATACCTTTATAAACAGGATTATAAAATGAGAATGAAAAGAAAGGCTAATAGAAAGCCAGTTTGGTTGTTGTTATTCATGATATGGCTGGGAACAAGTCGTTCAGACTTTCTTAACAAGTATTTCTTCTTAAAGTAGCTGTGACATTTATCACTTTCTGCAGCAAGTTTATTGGAGAAGGATGTCAGTAAGTTAATCAGTTAATAATCCACTGTAAACTGTACATGTCAATAAACTACAAAATATTATTTTATTAAATCAGTAATAGCATTTGGAGTAATAGCGTAATGTAAAGTGCTTGATTAGTAATTATTCATGAATTTACAAGTATTGACTAATTATTAAAAATTTGAGGGATGAAGCAGAAATGAAACGGTACTTTTCAAAGTTATAGGCCTATCTCAGTGGCAGGATTAGCATAAGAACATTCAGATTTTAATATTTTATGTTTATTGTGCTTATTTTTTTGCTCTCTGAAAGAAATAGCTAATTAATACATGCAGGAATAGTTTACATTTTTTTTCAAGTAAGCTTAGCTGAAGAGATTCATAATCTTATGCATTTCCAGATATATTACATAATTCATTTGTAGGGTTCTAAACTACCCACTGAGACTTCAAAGAAAGTCTTATCTGACAGTTAAATTTGCCCAAAGATTATTAGTTCTTAAAATAATTTTTATAATTCCTTTTATGAAAGAGACAGTAAATATAAAGCAGTATGTTTCACTGACTGTGATGGCCTGAGGAAGTTCCCTAAGCTGTTCTTGATGTAAACATATTCCTGCTTGATGGGTGGAGAACACACTGAATTGCAAGGCAGTTGGGGAATAATGCTGTCATGACATTTGCTCTCCTCTAGTCTCCTATACTTTCTTCTTAGCTTAGAAAGATGTATTTTTTTGTTGCTATATCTCAACATTTTAAAATGGAGAGCTGAGCTTTAGAAAGTTATTTTTCAATAAATAAACCTGAGAATTTTCCACATTGCAGTTTCTTGTTTTGTCAAATGACACCCTGTAGAGAGATGTGGTAAAGTACAAGGATAAATTCAGTGTTCTTTCTAGTGAGTACTTTGTCCAAGATAAATAGGCATCTGTTGTATCTGAGGATGGTCCCAATGGCCTGTCTACCAAGTGAGGCAATGGGATTAATGGGAGAAAAGTTCATATAAGTTTATAATTAAGAGATGTAGTAAAATGTTTGTACACAGGAAGGTTGAATGAAGGTTGTGTGATTAGCCTCAGTACATCTATACAAAAACAATTGACTCATGCTTTAAATGTATTTTGAAATGAGGCAGGTGAATGCTGCAGCTGCCAGCTACCCTCACATGGCTCTTACACAGTCCAGGTGTCATTCCCTTTTCAGTATGATGGTCGGTGACCTGTGTGCTGCTGAAGCTGGGCTGCAATGAACAGCTCAGTTGGGAGAAGGAACAGGTCAGCAGAGATACTGAGACCTACTGGGTTGGCCAGGACACAGCTGTGCTGACCGGAGACCCGTCCAGCCTGGAGAGGTGTGGCACCTACTGCCAGCACTGTATGTGAGGCTTGGCGTGCCTCATTGGGTGAACATTTTTTGTCCCCGCCATAAATTCTTGTGCTCCCAGCTAGAAAGAGGACTGACTACACCTGTCCAATTCTGGCAGTCTTGTATCTGGTCTCTCATGTTGGAGCTGAGCGGCCGTGCCGTGCACTGCTTCCCTAGCAGAGCAGGGCTGAGCACAAGGGGCATGCCCTGCCCGTGGGGCTTCCTGAGGCCACCTGCCGCTCTGCAGTGCTGACTGCTGCATGTGACCATGCACACTGGGAGCCTGGATGGAGGCAGAGCAGGTATGCATCTGCCCACAGCTGACCATGGAGACAAGTCACTGCCTGCAGATGTTGGGGCGTGAAAGAGCAGGTGGGGCCATTACCATTTGGAGTATCAGGGAGAGATTCAGACTCGCTCTTTATGGTAGGAAAAGAGCCTGTTCTCTTGATTCCAAGACAATCTCCAAGAGAACTTTGACATCACAGGGCCAGATCACAGAATCGCAGAATAGCCTTAGCTGGAACGAACCCAGAAGGATCATCAAGTCCAGCTCTTAAGTGAATGGCCCATGCAGAGATAGGATCCACGGCCTTGACATTATTAGCACTGTGCTCTGACCAACTGAGCTAAAAATCACTGTCCTTCCTGTTAATTCAAAACATAGCAATTGAGAATACTGTACCAATTTGAGTATAAATTTAGGTTATAAAACCAATTAATGTGAAAAGAGTGTGATTGCCCTTCATTTTTCAAATTCTCTATTGTCAATACATCGCTGTGAGGTCTTTCTAACAACCACAGCTTTGTCAGGCATTTTGGACTGGCCAGGACAGCCGCATGGCACTGTCAGTGCACACCAAAACAGGAGTGTGCAGGTAGTGCTGGAGCTCTGGGACAACACCAGCACCACACCAGCTCTGAGACAGCATCGGCACTCACACCACACTCTTCTGCAAGCAGGCACCAGCACGTTCATAAAACCCTTCTAAGCGCCCATATGTCACTGCAAGTGGCAGACCCTGGGAGTCAACACAGCAGTCTCATCTTTTGTTTCCATGATGAAAAAGTGACAGGTGTTTAATGTTTGGGACAGTTTTGTACTCAGGCAGACAGACCATTCCTCTTGTCTTCCCTTTGACTGTATGGGCTAGGTGGGGTTGGGAGTGGTACCTCCTCTTGATGTGGAATATGTCTTTCTAGGAATTCTTCAGTGCTTGAATATGGAAAACCACCATTACTTTAGGCAACTGATTTTTTTCTAGGTTATTCTGTGTTTCTGAGAGTTATCTAGGAAGAAATGTACCTTTCCTTTAAAATTTCCAAGAATTTTCCCCCGTGTATCTTCAAAGACTATAAACTGAACCAGTGAAAAGCAAGAAATAGACTGAGGCTTCTGTTAACATTTGTTTATTCATACAGGAAATCTGTGAACAGCTTGTAATTCTTAGGGTGGCATTTTTAAAGGTTATTTGCCTGTCAAGGTTTCTCAGGTAGAGACTTGAGACGAGCATATTTTCACACTGAAAAAAGCAGTTTATTTTTATACAGCAGCTTTATTATTTGTACATTTCTACATAATGTTTTGTGAAATTAATTTCCCCTAGATAAAAATTTGTATCTAAAAAAATCATAATCAAATTCAGCTATTTCTTTGTTCATTTGTCCGTTATTTCTGGGACTAATATATTTTTCTTTGTGAGAAAAGGCATACATTTAAACATAGGTCTTCTTTCTCTCTGGATAATGAATTTAAAAATAGCATTCAAAATTGCTGAGCTTAGTTCAGACACAATACCAATTTGCTTTATAAAAAAATTACTCTTCCATTGACAGGTTTTCTTCAGAATATTGTGAAACAATGATTTTTTTACAGCTTTTTAATTCTGTACTAGCCTCTAAATCTCACAGAGGTGCAAACAGGGTAGCTTTCTAAGGAGAAAGAAATTAAATATTTCCTTTTATGAATCATCTTACCAGACAAATACTGTTCCATGTCTTATGATTTTAAATTATATTTTTTTATTTAGGGCAGAAATTGCAAGACCGAAGGTCCTTTTGCAAGTCTGCTTTTAGCTTCCTGCATAGGGAATAACAGTGATATGGAAGAAATAGTTTTTCATCCTTACCTTTCGGGGAGAAAAATAGGATTTGACCATGAGCTAGATCTGTTACTGTAGCATCCCATTCAGGTGAAGCTGTGTCTTGAAACCTGTGGCACTGTAAAGTGGGTAGAGGCTTCTGTGTCTCCGGTTTAATTCACCAGGATGTTTGCTGCCATGGCAGCCAGCAGCATTCACTGCAGTAGCAGAGAAGAGTCATATATCTGGTAATGCAGGTTGAATACTAAAATGCAAGGAGGCTTGTGCTTCAGTGGTTAATTTTGGCTCTTTATTGAGCTCTGACGTGGAGGCTGTACTTGCAGTTCTGTGTCAGCCCATCTAAAGTGAAGAGCTGTGCACTAGGATCAGTCATGAGCTGGTGAGAGGGAGGGAAAAGCCCGAGACAGTACTTGTGCCTACTTTGGATTTCAGAAGGCAGCAGCTGTAGAAAGACATGCAGGCCCACCGCTCTGATGAGACTGGTGATTGGATGGAGAGGGGAAAACACGGTTGGCTTTTGGGATTACTTCTGTGCTGGAGCAGAGTGTTTGATCAACTCTCTTCTGCTTGAGAGAAATCTAAGTGAAAATGACTGTAAGTACTGCAGATTAATGTGACGGACGAGAAGTGGCCTAGCAGAGACAGCAGCGTAATTTTAAAGAAGATGACTGTGCCTGTCTCGTCCCTTACAGTGTGTAGAGTGCATGTTTGAGCTGTGCTTTCACTGCGAGTGCAGGTATGTGCTACCTGGGGTGGGCAGCGTGCGGCGATGCAGGGAGCACCGCCCGGACCTTTCAGGGGAATTGAGCTGCTGTCCATCTCAGGAATATGAAATCTAACTGAGGTGAAGCCCCAGCCGGAAGGATGCAGCGATCTGCTGAATTGTCAGTGTTTAAAGGCACAGAGGTTAGAAGAGGGTGTGTTCGTCTTCAGAAGCAGAAGTCTCTAACCAATCTCACGCTCATCAGTGAAGGGGAGAAGATGCGATACTCATACAGGGAGAACTGGTTTGGAAATGCCTCCAAGTCCAGCCAGAGTTACCAACTGCGGGAGGCAGAAGCTGGGTGCAGAGGCTCCCTCTCCAAGGCATTCTCGCAGTCAGCGCACTCTCTCTGCCACTCCAGCCTCACCACACCCCAAGCATTTCAGGGGATACCACCTGCTGGAAGCAGGACATCCAGGAGGTCAGGAGACCGGAGTACAGGTGAAGGCTTTCAGATTGACAATGAGGAGAGCAAAAAATCAGATGATGAAAATGCACCCTGCACATCCCATTTCCCCAGCAGGACCTGGGCAGAGGAGGAGGAGGAAGGGTGCTTGCGTGAAGGGACTGCACATCTGGATGAAGATGTCATAATAACAATGCTGGGTGACCTAGAACAGGTCCTTTATACTGATATTTTAGGTAAGTTAACTTTGGCTTGACATCAGGAAGGGCAGGAGGAGACCCAAGTGTTAGCACATATCTGCACGGAGCAGATTTTTGATCTTGACAGTGATTTCCCGAGACAGAACTGGGTTTATTTGCAGTAGTATGCAAAAATAGGGTCTAGCCATTTCTTCTTTGTTTGCTTACTATGACCTCTTAAGACTGTATGAAATGAAGACAAATGTCTAAATTGCTTTTGATGAGTGCAGGGGCAGCAACAGCCTGTGAATAACTGAGCATAGTTTGTTTAGTTTTTTGAAAAATAAGGTGAAATATTTAAGTGCTTATAGTTTATTCTTAAATAATTTTATTTTAATTACATTTTTTCTCATTAAGTTGAAATTGATATCTTCAATCCAGGGTTTGGGTGGGACAAAAAAATGTCTTGGCCTTCCTAAAAACTGTCCCTCCAGTATTTCTTCCCCCTTCCCTAACCCCCCTGCAGATAGTTTCACCCCTACATGTAGAATTGTGAATGCCAGGGTCTCAGTTTAGCTTAAATAGCCAGTTTTGTTATATCTGTGCATGCCAGTGAGTATTTGAAGTCCACGGCCATAGGTGCTTCAAAGGCTTCTGTGTAACTGGCTTTACTTTTCATCTCTCAGTCCTTTATAAGAGTGCTCAAAGTGTTCATTTCCAAAGCTTTGTTCTTCAGCCAGTCAAATGGTTGAAGTAGCTGCTTGCTTTTCAAAGGTTATATGCTGTGTGTCCAGCCTGGAGCTTCTTGCTGGTAGATATGTTAGCCCTGATTGTGTTTAAACATTAAGGACGAAATTTTTGCTGTGTATGTAGTGTAAAAAGCTGTCATTTCAAAACAAGAAAGAAACAAGAATTCTCTTTGTATGCATCCCTTTTATTATTCAACTGTACCAACAGGTTAAAAGGGCTTCTGCTAGAGATCAGAGGCTTGCTAGCACAGGAGACTGAGCTCTAACCTGCCTCTGCTCCTCTTCAGCTGTTTGTCACTGACAAATCCCTGTTCACTTGTAAGCCTCAGTTTCCCCACTTGCAGAGTAAAACTGGTGCTTTCCTTTCTGAATTAAGTTAATATCTAATAGTGGACAATTCTCTGCGGAGATGCTTATTATTTGTAAATCCTTTTTTGCAAATCAGACGATTGATGGAATTGTTATTCTCCCATTTGCTTTGGGCTGTGATTACATGTGCAGATGAACAGACATAGCTATGAACAGTATTATTGAATGTGAAACTGGGTGAGCCTAAGAAATGTGAATGTAAAAGTCTAACCCAGGCATCCAGTAGTTTCTATAAAATGTCTTATTTTGATTTCCTGTGAATGTATCTCACACAGTGGAAGAAATGAATGTGTTTTCCAGTAATTTATTGAGGGAATAATGATTCACTGTTTATAGGCAAAAATTTGGGGACAATCATGTTTAAGATAAATGATGAAACTGCAAGTGATTGGAGCAAATAGCCTTTCTTGTAAGAGGAACAGAATTTTGACAGAAAGTTTCAGGGTACCCTGGTTTTAGTCTTATCCTAGTCTCCCCATGTGCGAGACAGAATGGCATTTTTTTAGTGTACTAACCAGAATCACTTGAGATAACACAACAGGGAGCATTTCTGATATGTTAGGTCATGCAAATATGGCCAGACTATGATGGCAGTGCACCGTAATATAAGAAACAAGGTACCCGTAGGAGTCTGGGATCCCTTTGAACCCAATCCTGATGCAATAAGCACTGTAGTGTCTCCACTAGCAGGCATGGTGTAGTTAGTTTTCAGAAAAATAAACATATTCATCATCCCTATGGTCTTCTTTACAGAAGGAGGCTTGATGTGGATGGGGATTCAGTGCTGTCGTGAAAATGTAGGATCTTGTATTCAGTGCAGGAAATTTCTTCACTGTCATGTTCAACTATTTATCCTTTCTGACTTGTTCATCCATGGTACAGCAGGATTCCAGTGATATGGCCTTCAGAGAAGGATGGAAAGAAAAAAGAAAAATTCCTTTTCAACCACTCTAACAGTTAGAGTGAGATTTTTTTGTATAGTACTATGTAGTATTTTAATATAATAAAACTTCGGTTTTAACTTTTTTTTAAGTAAAAACTGGTGAAAATGTTTTGAAATTACCCTCTGTATCACTGAGCGATCAAAAGAGATTAGATCTCAAACTTTTCACCTCTGCAGGATAGAATAACACCAATTTTATGGTATAATTTGTCTGAAAATGAAATATTCTTCACTGTGAAATATATTTTGGCAGCTTGCCATATAGGTACCTTTTTATTTAATGTATTGCAATTACACCTCAGGGCTTTGTTATGCCATTTACTGTGCAATACATATTAAAAAAGACAGTTGCTGTCATTTTTGCTGCAAGAATTTGCAATGTTAACATACAGCAAAGGACAACTGACAAGAATAAACAAGGAAGGAAAGGGCAAGGTCACGGTAAAATAGGAATTGTATTCAGTTCCTCAAATAAATATAAAGGTAAAGTATTGTTTTGCCTTTAATTCTGCCTGCATAGACCCTGGAATTGGTCTTCCTGTTTAAATAGAAAATTTTCTTATGCCAACAAGCTACTCTTTCACCTCTGGCTCAAGGCAGGGCAGGAAACAGTTCCTGGATCTTCCCTGTATAGGTATTATGGCAGGAATATAACGTGCTCCTGGAAGTCAATTTGAATGCATTTGGCAGAGCCGGGGAGGCAAAGGGCAGTGACAGTGAGGAACTGAGTGCACCACAGACAAATGCCTGGAGGCAGGCATGGACAGTGTGCCTGGAAATGGTCTGGGCTGTAAAAAGCAGTCTCAGTCTAACAGGACATAAATGACTGCAGCATGAGCTGAAGCGTGAGCCCTTTTGCCTCACAGGAATCTCCAGGGTGGTGCAGAAACTTTTGCAAAGAGTTTATGGGATCCGTGGGTACATTAATTGCCAATGCTTTATCAAACACATCTAGCTTGAAACACAGGAACAGCTGTAATTTCAGTGACTGTGAACATTTGCCTCCTGCAAGGTACTACATGTGAAAATGTATGCAGGTGGTTTATTTTATGGAACTAAATATTCTGAGCAGACATGGCCTTGGGGTGTGGCTTGAGAAGAGAGAGTTTGGCAGCATTGCAGGGCCTGTATCCCCGTCCTGCCCAGGTGTTGATCCCACTGTCATGGGGTTCCATGGTGCCAACACAGATGTTTATAGACATTAACGCACTGAAGAATTTTTTTTGAGATATAAAATAGGCAAACATAATTTCCTGAAGGACTGTTTGGCTGCAGCAAAGAGGACAGAAGACACAACCAGGGCAGAGTAAATGGGGAAACCTCAAACTGGCATTGCTGTGAAAGCTAGCTTGACATTAAGCCACAACTGCAGGGTATGTTGGCTAGTACAATGCATCATTTGCCTATTGAAGAAGAATTAAAGCTTATATGGAATATATATGAAATAATTTATTTTGATTTAATGTCAGGAGTTGAGTATTTTCTTAATAGCCTGCAGCATGTTTGGGCAATAGGACCTGACTGCAGAAGGTCTGTGAGGTATGATGTGAAATTCGTAATTAATAGAGTCAAAAAGGAATTATTTGCACTTCAAGCTCAGCATTTTTACATTTAACTAATACTGATGCTTCTTTCCAACCTTCTTACAAGCAACAGATACAGGATATGAACAGCAGTAGAACAGTAGCTTTGAACAAATCGGTGATTTTTGTCACAGAATTTCTTTCGAAATTCTCTTACTGTTCAAAAGTAAAATGAATTCCTTGATCTATGAATTTGCTAGAAAACCTGCATTTCTGTTTCTTCATATATGACTACTGGAGGTTTCTTTGGGACTTATTATGTTTCTCTTTTATAACATATCATATATAACTTCTCTCCTTTTTAAAATTTATTTTTAATTGTATGGAGTAAACATTGTTCAGGATGTTCCAGGTGAAGTTCTGAAAGCTTCTTTATCTGAAATATGAGACCAGCTTTACACAATGGATCCTGAAGGCTGTTGAAACGTGTAATTGTATAAATGATGCATGTGCGTAGAGTGTTCAGATTTGTATCCCAAGAAGCATGTTTTATTTTATCCCATACGAAGGGTAATGTCCCTCTTCAGGAAAGCATTACAGTCCCGGAAGGATGCTTTATTAAGTGCCTTACTTAAGGAGTACTTTGAAATAGCCTTGATGTTAAGTGAATACTGAAGAGTTGTTCTAGGAGTCATCCCAGTTCTTTCCAGACACAGACTTACTGTGGCTTGTTTTCCTACTGAGTTATGTAAAATGTCAAGGACTAAAAAGGGACTTTGTAATGTATCAAGTGGTCTGGGGCTGCATCATGCCTTGATTACAGAGGATAAAAAATTCCAGCACTGTAAATCAGAGTTTCATTAATAGATTTGGGCCTTAACAGGGATACTTTGGTGGGCTTTTTTATATACCACATGTTATTTGTAAGCCTATGTGTTTTATTAATGAAAGGATGAAGTTTTATTTTTTAAAATATTAAAGGGACAGCCCTATTTACAATCATATGTGTGTGTTCTCAGCTGTGGATATATGTGTGCACTTTATTCAACCTTAAAAACTCGTGTTAAAGTGCATGTGGGTTTCACTGTTTTCTTCCAGGGGAAGACCCTGAAACAAGAAGAATGAGAACTGTCAAGAATATAGCAGATTTGAGACAGAATTTGGAGGAAACCATGTCCAGCCTTAGAGGGACCCAGATAAGCCACAGGTATACTGGTTTTGTGTAGACTGCTAAAAATGTGGACCATGGGAAAGTATTACTAGTTGCTGAATGACTGAGAGACTTGCAAGGGAAAATTACCTGTGACACTACACTGTCATGTGACTTTAATATACTATACTGTCGAAGTGTCTTATACAATCCTTCACAAAGATAGTTGTCGTTTCATAGACATTTGCTTAGAAGCCTATAAAATTTATTTTAGGTAATTTTATAAGTAGATGTTGGGGATGAGATCACATGCAAGGAAAAATCTAAGTGTAAAAAATAAATATGTTTGCTATGGGAAAAAGACACACCGGTGTGGTGTTGTAGTTTTGAGCTCTCCAGGTGTTGTTTTTTCCCTCTCCTTCGTTTATCTTCACATGTGAGCTCTCTTTTATTTTAATTTTGTTACAGATAAACTGCCACCTTCTGATTGGTCCCTAGGGTCTCTGCTAATTTTGTTACACACAAAACATGTCTTAAGTATTCCATGCATGTGATTGTTTTCAATCACACTAAGTCACACACTCATATGGTAGATTTTCCACCAGAATAGTTTTCCTGCAGTGCCTTCAATCACATGCACAGATTAGCAGAGCCACTAGGGCCGATATTCTCTTGTTCTAATCTTGGTTAAGATGCCAGGTGTTTGGCATCATTCCCACAAGTAGAGGTTATAGAATCATAGAATCATAAAATTGTTTAGGTTGGAAAAGACCTATAAGATCACCAAGTCCAACCATTAGTCCAGCACTGCCAAGTCCACCAATAAACCCTGTCCTGAAGCGCCACATCTACAAGTCTTTTAGATACTTCCAGTAAAGGTGACTCCACCATTTCCCTGAGCAGCCTGTTCCAGTGCTTTACAACCCTATCCATGAAGAAATTTTTCCTCATATCTAATCTAAACCTCCCTTGTCACAACTTGAGGCCATTTTCTCTTGTCCTATCACTTGTTATCTAGGGGAAGAAGCCAACCCCCTTGTGACTACAACCTCCTTTCAGGTAGGTGTAGAGAGTGATAAGCCCTGAGCCTTCTTTTCTCCCGGCCAAACAACTCCAGCTCCCTCAGCTGCTCCTCATCAGACTTGTTCTCCAGACTCTTCACCAGCTCCATTGCCCTTCTCTGGACGTGCCCTCACCAGTGCCAAGTACAGGGGGGTAACAATTTCCCTGGTCCTGCTGGCCACACTATTTCTGATTCAGGCCAGGATGCCACTGGCCTTGGCCAGCTGGGCACACACTGGCTCATGTTCAGCCACTGTCACCAGCACCCCCAGCCCCTTTTCTGCAGGGCTGCTTTCCAGCCACTCTGTCCCCAGGGCTGTAGTGTTGCATGGGGTTGTTGTGACCCCAGTGTAGGACCCAGTACTTGGCCTTGTTGAACCTCATCCAGTTGACCTCAGGCCATTGATCCAGCCTGTCCAGATCCCTCTGCAGAGCCTTCCTACCCTTCAGCAGATCAGCACTCCTGCCCAATTTTCTGTCATTTGCAAAGTGACTGAGGGGGCACCCAATCCCCTCATCCAGGTCATTGATAAAGATATTAAAAAGGACTGGCCTCAGTACTGAGGGCATATACAAGCACGTGTGCATGTGGTGAAAGCACATACACACACAGAGAATTTTTAGAAAAAAATATACTTTCCTCCAACCTTCACTTTTCCTGATTTCTCAGGAACAGAGAAAGCACAGACCACTGACTTCTCCATTCTGTTTGGCAGCACATTGGAGACAACTTTTGACAGCACTGTGACAACTGAAGTGAATGGGAGAAGCATACCGAGCTTATCCAGCCGATCGACCCCTGTGACTTGGAGGCTGGGGCAGGCCAGTCCTCGGCTGCAGGCAGGAGATGCTCCATCCTTGGGTGCTGGTTATCCTCGCAGCAGTGCAAGTCGCTTCATACACACAGACCCTTCTCGATTCATGTACACCACCCCGCTGCGCCGAGCAGCTGTTTCTCGCCTCGGAAATATCTCACAGATTGACATGAGTGAGAAGGGAAGTGGTGATTTGGACATATCCTCTGAAGCTGACGTTGGTGGCTACATGAGTGATGGGGACATTCTTGGGAAAAGCCTGAGGACTGATGACATCAATAGTGGGTAAGCAGCACTTTTTCTCCATGTGAACCAATGCACGACTGGTAGGTTTAGAAGGATTTTTCTGAAAATTTTGGCACATGAGTAGAAGGTACATTATAGTTCCAATATTTAAATATACGTATAAAAAACCAAACCTCTGATCTGCCAGTGATACTCTCAGCTGCCTTCAAATTCTGTTCTTCTCCTTTAACATTAAAATGACTTTGCTGTGAACTTTGAGTTCCGATATTACTTACTATAATTTCTTGGTTGTCTGGTGAACCATCATTTTGCATTGCTTTCCCTGGGATGGGTCTTCTTTTGGTATTTTTATGTTTTGTTTGAGATGGTAGGTATGGCATTGGATGCATCTGATGAAAAACAGTTGCTGACACCACTGACTTTCTCTGTTTCCACTTCAGATATCATCAATATAGTTGGTGTAATAGGCCTTTATTGCAGATTTTCAACTGTGCATATAATTTGAGCAGTAACAAAATCTTTTCATAAAAGACTAGACTAGTTACTCTCTTAATATATCCAAGAGGAAGAATCACAATTTTTATTTTTGTTTCCTTAATCATTTGATTGACTTTGAGGTACTGCATTCCCTGTGTTTCAAATAACTGTTCAACAGTTCTTACATCAATCTAGGAACACAAGTCAGTTTAGTCCTGTGTATGTTAGAACTCATAGAACATCATTAAGAAAGAAAAACTGTGTTACAGTTTAACTCATACTTAAATTACTATTCAGTGCTGCTGTTGGCATCTCAAGGCGGCTTGTTGACTGATGTAACACTGTGTTGAATAGAAGTTCCATGGAGTATGTGGTCATGTCACACCACCCTGCTTCACTCTATAATTTTAGAATTCTTGCTGTCAATCTCATCTCTTAGTTGGAAGTATAGCTATGATTAGAGACTGGTGGGTGAAGAAATTGAGTGTGATACATTCCTAAAGGCAAATTTATGTCTGTGATCAAAGCTCTCTTTAGAGTAGTGTCTCATTGCAAGCACTATCCAAAGGTAGATCTCTAGAAAAAGCATCACTATAAAGAAAACATATTCCTATATCTCCTTGGTCTGCTGTCTCAGTGATTTGTATATGTAGCACTGCTGACAACATTGTCCACAACACAGCATTAATGACTGTCAAGTAGGATGCCATATTTATATGTGCTAGAAAAGAGAAAATACATATGGAAAATATGATACTTTAATGTCTGAGGACCTCTTATCATAAAGGAAATATTAATGCTGCCTTTGACAGATGCATGGTTTTATTCAAAGTTTTTTAAAAAAGGGAGTCCTTTGCAGTGCCTGATGAGTTGTATTAATTAGCTTATCACATTAAAGAATGAATATAGTCATCTTATGTGACTTTTCTTTGCATCTCTGATAAGGATAACTCAATAGATAGTAAGTTGCTCTGTGCTCAGTTAACACTTTTAGGTGCAGTAAATGTTAAAAACAAGTTGATAAGTTCTGAAATTTCAGGATTCACTGAGGCATGTAAAGTCTTATCTCCTCTATGCCTCTTCCATTATCAGTTTAATTACTTCAAACACTTGGGGACAAGAATGCAGCAGTAATAAGAAATTAGTGTGAGGAAGGCCTGTTGCACTTATTAAGTCCCTCCATTCAGCCCTTACTTATACAGGAAAAAAATCCATATAGTCTGGATTGCATTCAAGGCACAGCTAAATTTAATATGCAGTTCTAGAGCTGTGGAATCTACTGGATAATTCAAGGCTAGCAAAGTTATCTGTCAAAAAAGTCTGAATTTTGTCTTTAGTAAAAAGATGAATATAGTATGTAAGTGTGACTGTTAATTTACCTTTGAAAACAAATGTGAAGTTACTCTCTCCAAACTCCAGATACCAAGGTTTCAGAAATCCTTTGCTGAACTGCAGGCCAAATCTTACCCGTGCACTAAATGCCTCAGAGTTTTGTTAAAAATAATCACAGGAACCCTTTGTGTTTTACTGCACTTGAGGTTTCCTTCATCCGTATTGCCACCCAGGACGCGATGCCTTCTCAAACTGCAGCTACCACACAGGGCTCCACTGTTACATCTTTGGTCTCCAGGCCTGCACCTGTTCACCCACCCTGAACCACGCAGATGGAGGCAGAGCTCCCAGACTGCTCTGTTGGCCCTCAGGTCTCTTTCACAGCTGAGTTCAATTAAATCTGATCCCAGAAGGAACCGCAGGGAGAGGGCCAACGGAACGGCTGGAGTAGCAGCAGTGTGTGTGCCTTGCTTTGTGCCTGGGATTCTATGTAGTTACTAAAGTTAATGTTTGTGTGCTTGGACTGAAAGATGGGTTTGTGTGGCACCATTTTGTGGCTTGAGGACAGATTGTGTTAAAGGTTGAATTTATACAATTTGATAATTGTTAAAGTGAATAAACTCTGGGAAATCACTTTAGCCATCACCCTAACATTAGGACTATGCCTATTTCAGTAAGTCTGTATTTTATTTTAAGTAGGTTCAATGAGGTATAGAATTTTTTTTCTGAATAGGTACACTTCTGTGTTCGGTGCCATACATGTGCATGGTCCTTCAAAAATGAATTTGTGCTAACTTTGTTGGTACATTAAAGTTATTAAAAAATACAAAAGGGAAACATAAAGAACAAGGGCCTAAGAGAGAAGACAGTTTGATGAAAGATCTTGTGGAGCACGATGGACATGTCTTGAGGGTAAGACAGGCTTGTGATGTTAATCTATTATTAGTGCCAAGACTTCTCATAGAGACTAGTAAACTGTAGGGAGACATTCCAGAAATTATTGCTGGTACTTTTAATTCACAAACTTTTAGTGGTTCTCTAGTGAGTAAACAGCACTATACTCACAGTTTCATTCATTAGACATTCACCATAATATGAAGTGGTGGAAATCAAGCAAGAGGAAAACACAGAAAAATATTCTTAAATATCATTGTAAAGTCTTCAGTGGATATCTCTTTTTTAGCTGGAGTGATGTTTCTTGCACTTGGTGCTATTTTTTGGCATTTAAAGTGTACAGCATTTAAAATGTACTTTTGAAGATGCTTGAGGGCTTCAGCCTAAAGACATTTTAGTAAAAGAGGTTGGCCTGTAATACATCACAGAAAAAGGCAAATGATTCCAGAAGACAGGCAGATACCCAATCTCCCTGTGCTGGGCACATAAAGTGGGAATATTTAGTGTAAGTCTACCATCTAGTAAGACAACCTGTACCTTAAACACTTGAATTTCACAGACCATTAACTTTAGAGTGAAACACGGTTGCCAGATGGCTGCATTCCCCACTGATTGACCACAAATTTATTTTCAGGTACATGACAGATGGAGGACTCAACCTATATACAAGAAGTCTGAACCGAATACCAGACCTCGCTGCCTCTCGAGACGTCATCCAGAGAGGGGTTCATGACGTGACTGTGGATGCTGACAGGTAACAGTGCTTTGCTAAGTAAAAAACTATTTGAGCTTTATAAATATTTCACATCCTTTGTACTCGCTAAAGTATCACATAAGGAATAGGAAGAGAAAGCAAGCTTCTGAGGCTGCAAGGTTTCTGAGCACCTAAAATAGCAAATACCACCATGAGCAGGGGAAAAAAAGCAAATTCCTCACATGGGAAGGAGACTTAGGAAGAACATTTTGTTGAAGATGTAAGAGAAAATATTAAGAAGCCCAGACCTTATTTACAGTCTTGAACTTCTGAAATGGGACGTGATTTTTACAGGTTGCCTTATCAATTGATGAGCAAGGGGAAAATTCTCATGGTCTCTAGGCAGCAGACAACTTGTGTGTCCCTGGTGACGTGGTTCAAAACATGCATTTAGATTTGGCTGGAACTAGAGCTATAGTCTTGTCCACCTGTTTTGCCCTTCGCAAGTATCAGAAGAAGGCAGTACTGGCAAGTAGTGAGAAGTGAGAATTGGGGTTCTATCCCATTGTCTGTGCAGTGTGAAAAAACAAACAACTCCATCCTGCCCTTATATGTGGGTGTGAGCATAAAAACATGCTCCCACTAGTATGTCTGTTTCTTTTCCTTAAGCTTAAAGTAGATTCATATTCATGGCTTCTATCCACATCTGAGAAATAAAAATTCATAACCCAGCTTTTGCAGAATTTGGAGCTGTCAGCTCTGAGGTTTTGGTCAGACCATCACAGAGATAAGGAACAGCTGTGAAATTTGGCAGTCTAAAATTTTATGGAGTCGATTTGAGCGCCCTCTTTTTAAAATTAAGTTTCTTTTAGGAAAAAAAATGTGTTTAATCACAAAGGGAGAAAAGGTTCATAGAGTGGTTCTGGTTTTATAAACCCAGCAAATTAGTTGAAGAAGTTCTAGGATATTTACCTAGGTATAATTTTCACTTACCACATTTTCTGATGAAAATATGCCTCTGACATAAGTCAGGAATAGTCTGCATTGGTCAAACAGTGCAAGCAATGCATCAGAATAAAGGACATAATTTTCATCTAGCAAACCAGCTACTTAAGAAAGAAGGTTGCTTTAGCTGACATCAGAGCATTTGTTGACCTTGCAGAAAAGCCCTATTTTAGATAGAAATTCAAATGAACACAGCTAGGTTCTTTGGAATGCAAGCATTGACGCGATGCAAAGACCAGAGAACACATACAGTAGGCGTTTAAGAAAATAATTTGGGTAGAACTCAGGCAGTAACAGAAGGAGAAAATGAGAAATGAGGTGTGGGCAGGAGGGACTTTTGTGGAGATCTGTATGTGAGAACAGGAACCTTACGCTCAAAGTGAGAGAGGGGGTGGAAAATTTAGAGGCTAGCAGTCATGTAATTAGAGAATGTCGCTAGTGCCCACGTTTTTTTATGTCTCTCTCTTTTTTTTCCCCTGGGAGTGAAGTTATTAGAGCTCTTCCCACCATGCAATATTCACACCCAGGTTTCAAACCACACAGATTTCCCCTGAGGAGGAAGGAAAAAAAAAACCAAAAATAGAGGTCGAAAATAAGGGATTTTTTACTTTTTCTTAGTATTCCTCAAGTTCTAGGTGCCACTCAAACACTGGATGCTTATTTGTGTTAATGTATATGTTTGTTCTGTACAGTGTGCAGGTACATACATATTTTGCAGAGTCTATCATCTACAAATGTGAAGTAGAACTTACTTCAAATAATGACTGCTTTTCCTTACACAAAGAAAGAAAGCTGGATTCCTGTGTTCTTCCAGACTCTCTAAATGAGGTTTTATAGAACATACTATGTCAATATTTAATTAAAGGTTTGTCATAATGCACAGGTATTAGGTATCTAAATTATTGCTATTCAGATAATTCTGGCATTCCTTGACCTTTCAATACTTTATTTTTACAAACGTAATCATTCTTTGTGGACATAGGGAGGGGGGTTTTTTTAAGTATAAGTGTGTGTTGTTCCTTGAAAAAGGAGAAGTCTTTTAGGAAGCGTAAAATATAAGTATTTTTATGAGTTCTGATGATAATAAAACATATGCTTACCAAAACTGGTTGCAAAAAAAACCTGTGGTAGGTAGAAAAAAATTGTTTATGATGATCTTCAACAAAGTGTGCCACATTTGATGTAAAATCAGGTAGAAAAAACAGTAGAGATTGCTGAGACTTCGGCAGGGTAAGTTTTGGTCCTTCACAACAGTGTAGGTACCTAGGATTTCATCTAATCTCACATAGCCTTTTACAGCTTTTTTTTCCTGCTCTGAACAGAAAATAATAGGGTTTGTGTCACAGCTTCAAGGTATGCCTTGCCACTGGTATGAAGAACTTCTGTGAAAGTGGATTATTCTCCTCACTGTCATCCCTGTAGCTATGTGAAGGACATACACATTTTCTCTGTGGTATTGTTAGTATAAAACTTTTTCATAATTGGCATGATCTGCCCTTGCCTTTCTGTTGTAAAGGACTCTGCTAGCATCTCTTTTCAGGCAGAAAATAAATTATATGCTGCAAATATCTGATTTACATTCGCAAGCAGGAGAGAAGTTTGGTATTTTGTCCATTACTAGAGGCAGCATCTTCTGCTGACAGCAATCCCATATTCATGAAAACTCAACCTGGGTTTTCTCTGGCAACTTAAATTGTAGCTTCTGCTTATGTGTTAAAACTTTTTCTCTTTATGAGCTGGCAGTACAATATTCTTTAGGGATGTGGGCTGATATCCTGATATCTCTAAGGGTAATGCCATTTCTGGTAAATTTATACTTTCAGACTGATTCTCATTTCATGGATAATGTAAAAAGACAAGCAGGTCCCCAGTTTGATGACACTCTAAATTGGTTCAGATAGCACCTGCATCTCCACATCTTGCCAAAAAGCAAAGGATTGAAGGATCTCCATGTGAAAACCTAGGCTGAGAGAGCTCATCCCGATAATAACATTAAATTGCTCTTTGAACAACTTCATAAAAAGTTAAATTCATGAATTCAACATAAATTAAGGCTTAAACTTTGCTTGCATACTGCTCTGTAAAGCACATTGGTGCAGAAAGTACTACAGCAAACTTGCTTGCTCTGGGGAAGGAACTGTAAATGCTGAAGGGACACTGGCAGCATCAGATGTCAACAGATGTTCCTTTTTTTCTTTTTTTTTTTTTTTAATAAATGGTTATTCCTTCCAATTTACCTTGCTTCAGTTACCATAAGAAATTAATCAGAGAGCAAGAAGGATTTTCTGCATCTGGTATAACATGAGATATGGCTAAGAGAGTTCTCAGTGTTATGATATGATATTACATTTCATTTATTCTCCTGTCTACTTCCTTTACACTCTAGCATTTGCCTCCTGGGACTTTTAGAGGGAGTAGTTGAGGAACATGCTTGGGGTTCAAAACCTTTTTCAAAGTAAGATGAGCCAAAAGAGATTAGATATAAGCACACAAAATGAATTATGTTCTTCAGAAGGAAAAGGTTTATTGCAAAGTAAGTTGTAATGTTTCCAAACCACCCTGTGATGTTCATGGAAACTGTTAGGGAAGTTTAAAGTAAGCCCTATTAGAAGGAAATATAGCTCCACCAATTTCAAATATTGTCCTTCCACTCCCGATACCTGCAGAATTTAGTGCAGTGTGTCACAAGCCACAGTTTTCTTCACTTTCGTCAGTCAACACAGGTTGTACAACCACTTTCACCTCATGTCCCTTGAATGCAGTATTCCTTCCTTTTTTACCTTTTCTTTGGATGAAACCCAAAGCTTTAAAGTTTATGCTGCTTAGTGTGCTTCTATCATGAGCCACTTCAGCTACTTTGCTGTTGCATTGAAACTGAGCCCCAGTAATAGAGAGTTCTTATGCATAAGGAGTCTCTCAAATGCTTCCACCATCTGTCACATGTGCAGAAGATTTGGCAGCTATCTCAGAGTAGCTCAGGCTGGCCTGTTTCTTCTCAGCCAAACCATAATCACCATAATACATTATTAATTATAATAAAATAATTCCAGATTTTGCCTGTAGTTTATTATCTAACTTCCTGCATGAATGACTTTAAGTCTTCTTCTGGTGTTTGTCTGAGTAGATGAGCCTTGAGTTGGAGCACTGTGCTTTTGAAAAAGGAACTTTTCCAGAGTTCACGTAATGCATTGAACTGGGAGTTCTGTTTCATAGGGTTGGTCATATTAGAAAATGCTGAGACATCATGAACAGTAACTTAAAAGCCAAATGGAATACAATGCCTGTTCTCATACCATACATTTCTAGAAGCACAGTGAAATTTCTGGTGTCATTTGGAATTTACCCCATTGGGATGTTGCCAAACGGAGGGGCATACTTTACATTTTGCCTTTCTATCCGGATGATTCTGTGCGATGTGTATTTCATCACTGTACTAATACTGTGCTTTCTGCTATGTGTCTCTGCAGTTTGGTATTGATGGGACCATTGTTCTGCCAAGTTGCAACTATTACCTGTTCAGTTTGCTGCTTCTGGTTGCAGAGCAGGATTTATTATGGATAAAGGAAATGTATATGCCATGGTATTGAACCGTTCACTGTGTGCATGCATTCAGCCCTCTACCTTTTCCTTTGTCTGCCAACATTTCAGGTCTCTCCAACATTGAGGACCTGTGTCTATGGCAATAAATACAAATATCCATCCCATAGATATGAAGATATAAATAATAAAACATGAAACCAGATATGCCTTCTTCTTGCTGTTCAAAGCTTTCTTGGGAAAAACTGCATTTTGCTGTAAAACTACACTGTATTTCGAGGCTTCCAACATCTTTGCATTTGCCTTCACCACTCAGTATGCCTGTGACTGTTACTCTGCTCACAGTCTAAAAAAGTCATTGCAGACCTGAAAGTCAGCATGGTTCATATAGTTATGTGATCTGCTGTCATTTTCTTGGTTGTGATTTTACATTATTAGTAAGTTCTTAGAATACTGAAATAATTTTAAATATCTATACCTCACTGTTTTTGTGGTTACTATTCAAATACCTATAGAAGCTGTAATTATAGAATCTCTCTTGTGAAGCAATTTAAATTTTAAAGTGTTTTTACTATTATTGTTCTCTTCTATACTTTTAATCTTCTGTAATTTCTGTTCACAGCTGTTGCTGTTAACGTTTCCCACCATTTACATCTTTATTATTCTCAAATGACTCTGCATTTTCATAGTCTCTGGTGTAAATCTTTCCTCATCTTGGCATCTGCTAGGCTATCAAGAAAGTTACTGGTTAGAAGTGTCTATTTCAATATGTATCTCAGCTTTTATTGTTTCTGCAAAGTATGGATGCTAAATTTAAGTACCTAACGCATAAATATGTGTGTGTCCATGCATGAAGGGCAGAATAATTGTGTCAAAAGGAGCACTCCTGGTGTTTTGGCTCATTATGTTGTTAAGTATTCAGAATTCTTTGAGGATGAATTCCTTATTTTCAAAAGCATAATGAGAAATAAATTTTTCGGTAATATGATTTTATACAGCATTATTAATTTAGAAGGAATGTTATTTGAATTAGTACTATTTGTTTCTGGTCATGCTTTCAAAAGTCAGGATTTGAACAACATAAAATAAGCAAAGAAACTGGACTTTGATCTAATTTTGTAAAGTTCACCCTTCCTTACTTGCTTTAAACATCTATTGTAATTGCCCATAGAACCACAAACCAAAACATGGAAACATATACCAGCTGTGTGGTTTTAGGTTCAGATACTCTATTAATATCAGTGATATAAAGAAACTGCAGTGTTAGCATGCTGTCATTAGTATGTTAAACTGTCATGATCCTACAACATCATGTCTGCAGACACATATTTTGCACCCAGCTTACATTAAAAAATTACACACAGAAAAGGCAAATGTGAATGGCAGATGTTTACCTTAAAACAAGACCAGGCGGCAAACGACAAGTTAAGTTTTCTCTTTTTAAAATTTTTATTAAGTGGCAGAAAGAGGGACAACTAGTTTTCAGTTTAGGTTAAAGAGGAATTAATAGAAATAAGTTTTTAAACTTTTGCAGGACTACAAGCCAATTACATTCTCATGCAATGCAAAATGAGCTGAATATATAGTTTGCTGTAGGTTCATTGAACTTAAGGCTGGCTCTTTATGGATGACACATATAATACTCTCATAAATGTACTATTTAAAGGTGGATGGTGTGGAGCTAGGTGTTAATGACATGCAGTCTGTTGGCATTCGTTACTTCTGCTTATTTCAAAATTTGGTTTAATACTCTAAAATTATTTGAAGTGAGGCAGGACCTTATCTTTTATTAACAGATTTCTAATACTCCACTTCAGGCAAAATGTAGATGGTTTATTTTGATTGCAATCTACTTCTGAAGAGAGTATCAAGGTATTTAGTAAAAACTTTCCAAGACTCAGCTTACAGTTTCAGCAGCAGCAACATTTTGGTCCACCACTGTGCTTCATTGTAACCAACAGAGGCTACTGTACTGCCTCTTTGTGTTAGAACAAAACATGGGTAGCACGATTTAAATCATTAACCAAAATACCCCAGGCTCAAATATAAAATTAAAGAACTTGAATCTCCCATGACATATTTGAGTCCTGAAGTCAAGAAACAAATTAATTTCTTTAAAATGTCTTGATTCGTTTGATGGCTGGAGGAAACAAATCTTGTAATTTTATTCTCCTGCATGGCTATTTTAAAAAAGTCATATTGAAACTTGTAATAAAATAGGTGCAATTGATATTACAGTTTTAACATTAACAAGAACGTGGTATTTTAGACAGAAGCCTCATAAAACTGTATATAAAAATACTGATTTTGATGATTTATTATTGGAGATAAAGCAGCTCGTGATTGCTAAGCTGTCTTTTGTTCTAAATTGCCTCAGGGATACTTCTTGCCTAGTTATTTTTTAAAGAACTGTTTTTATAGTAGCTACATTCCAGACTGAGGTAGTTGCATGCTTGTCAAACTAAACATATGAATTATAAGAACATTCCAATTAACCCTTTCATGGAAAGTGATTATTTTTTAACACTATAAAAGTATTTTGCCTTGGATTTATTAGGTATAAATTTCCTTTAAATAAAATATGGATTTGGCAGCTTCAGCAGACCTCTAGAATAATGAGAAATAAGTAAAAATGGAGAGCCCCATCATGATGCACTTTTTATACTCATGAGATGTTATGACAAAGGGGTTAAATGAACTGTTCAGTCAGCTACTTGCTGTTGTTTTGTACAGGTGGAAAAAATAGGTAAGTGAAAGGAAGAATAAATTTAAGTTAAGCTAAACATCTAAAGTGTGAGTGCACTTTGCTGCTCAGGCTGTGGGGCTGCTTACAGGGCACAAGAGGAAAACTGAAAGGTTTTGACCCTTTCCTTTGCAGTGTGTTGCTCTTGGAGCAAAACAGTGCTACTCTGTCCTGGGCCTCCAGGAAAACAGTGATGTTCAATACATTTTGGAATTGAAATTGCATTGCAAGATAACTTTATCATTAGTGGCTAAAAAAAGATAGCTGGAATCCAGATGAAACCTGGTCATGTGTTATCTATGATTAAATAAAAGGAGCATATATCTAAAGCTGTGCAGGTTAAAAAAAAATGGGAGCTTTTTATTTTCCTTGAAAAAGAAATAGACTTTGAACACTTTAGGCTGGCTAAAGACTGTGTTCAAAGAGAGAGAGCATGAAGGGAAAGCTGGGAAGAATACCACGTGGCTGAAAACCTGCGAGCCAGTGCACAGAATACCCTGTGCTGCAGGCTGCCTGCTGTGGAGCACAACATGTGTTAACCTTTCCTTTTGGAAAAAAAAATCCCTCCATTTGCTTGTATCAACATTTTACTTATAAATCTTAACTATGTCACCGCTGAGTCTTCTTTTGATGGAGAGAGAAAAAGACAAGCCTTCCTCATCAATCTGTTCGCCAAGCACTATTGTGGAGGCTTACTGCCCCTCCTGAGCCCCTTGTGACAGCATCAGCTCCACACAGGGAAATGTTTGGTGCAGCAATATGCTAGGGCTTTGTTTTCTTTTGAAGTTGCAGCACTAATCTCATCTGTGTCTAATTGTTAAAATATTAAGTCTTCAAAGATTTCCTTTGTAAACAAAAGATTGTCATAACAATTTAAGCAGGATCAGATGTGTAAATTTAAAGAGTGCAACCCTCAATGAATTCTACAGAAGTTTTTTTTGCAAAAGGATCCAATATATTTATAATTCAAACATGCTTAGTGGACTGAATAATCTAAAAGAATCTAAAATACATTATTTGAATGTGATTTTAAAACCAGATTTACCTAATTAAATTTACCTTAATAAAAAACCTTTTACTCTCTTACCTATGTGCACTAGCTTTAATTTCTGATGTACTGAACTTTCCCTTTTATTCCTTTTGAATGCATTATGCTCTAGTATGTTCCATACTGCAGAATAGAATGTAAAATGGCTGCTAACCCTGTCAACTGCTGTGTATGTAAATTCATGAAAGCAAAAATTGCTTTACTGCAGTTTAAATACATGTGTAGTGTTGGAAATTATTGCATTGCCCTGGGAAGTACAATAACTGTTAGAACAGGTGTTTGTCATTCCTCAAAGTGTCTTATCTAGAAACAAATCTTATTGATATAAGCTAGTGTCTTTTATGTTTAAATACCCAACAATTTTTGATCAGACACTAGGTACACTGATTTAAAAGTGAAATTAGGGTATTTCAAATGAATACGATTTCAATCCGTTTCTGGAGAAGAAACTACAGAATCAGAAAACACTAAGTTATGTATTGCATACCTTCTGAGAGTTTATCAATGAACAGACTCATACTGATAGCCAGGACCTAAAAGCTGAAAATTTTTTGATTGAAACTAGGAACATACACACAATTTTAATAGCGTTATGAACTTTAGGAACAAGATACGAGTAATAAACGTACTTCATTTTTTAAAATCAAGCCTAGATCTTCCTCTAAGATATTTAGTTACAGATTTAAATACTAAAGTAGACAATATTTAATGAGTACTCTGCGTCTGGGGTGGCTGGAGGACATGTAAAGTTTTCTGAGAAGCCAGAGATCAGCGAAGGTGTATAATCTTCATGACTCATGAACCACCATCTGGAGGCCCTTATCCCTATCAGCTGTGCTAGGAACATCTCTAGACATCTAGCTTTTTGGTTATATTAAGATGAAACATAACTGTTTCAAAGAATTTAAAGAAAAAAAAGAAACGCTGATGCATTTTTCTTTTAATTTTAAATAAAATAAATTCTAGTAGAGCATTGCAGTGAAGTGACAGCCTGTCACTCAGGGACAGTTCCTTAGTGGAAGGAGTTACCTTTCAAGGGTTTTTAGAATGGTTTTCCTAAAATGAAGTCTTTCTCTGTACATCAGAGTTATTGAAAGAGAAATCAGCATAGTTTTTTAAGGCTGAAGAATGATTCTTTTTCCTCTTTGAGTTAAAATCATTCCCTTTCATGAAAAGAGTTGACTCAGTGTGCCACTTATGACTCAAATCTTCTGACGCATAGTAAATAACTGAATTCGCTCTATTTTTCAAGTATTTTCCCTTTGTTCAGCACATAAAAAAATTTATGATCCCCTCTTTTGTAGATCTTTCTTTATTTCTAATCATTTAAATTAATGATACCAGCCACACTCCTGAGAAATGGATTAATATCAAGTGGATAAACTTCATGCAAAATCATGCAGGAAAAATAATGTTCTGTGTATTAAAAATAATATATATTGACAAAGATAATGTTGAGCCTTCCAGATAAATGTTGAGAGTTAATACCCTAACTAGATTTTCAACAGCTTTCCCTAAACAGCTATTTTCAATAGAATTATCCGTATATTTTCTTTTGAAATGTATCTATTGGATTGGAAATGTTGGAAATTTTAAGATGACTGGGCTTGTGTATATGTGTGTCATTCTTGCAAGCCACTGAATTGTTGAGTAGTGGTAAGTGAGCCCCAATAACTCTGAATCAATTTCTGCAGCTTTCCAGTGTGCGCAGTTAGAACAGCCTACATCACAGAAAATTTATGATATGTTGTTTATTAATTTTGGATTGATGCCTTGGTGGTGTTTTGTCAGTTTCTTGGACTTACCACAGCTATTTGGTCCAAGTCAGCACAAAGGCAATAAATACTGAAGGTAGCTGGTCAGCAATGCCACATGTAATTTTGGTCCTCAGTCTGCAGTGGGTTTGACTAATGCTTATTGAGGTAACCATTACAATTTCCTTGACAAGAGCTCCTTTCCTTTCACTAGCCACGACTCTGCTACAGGGGACAACTGAATAATGTGGTATTTGCTGTCTTAAAGCTGCAAGCATCTTCTTTAGCACACCTCACTCTGAAAACATTACCTGTTTTTCTTTCTCCGTAAAAGTAGCTGTAAATCCCAAATACAGAGTCCATTTCACAAAGTATTGAGTTGCTAAAGGAATAAGGTATTTTGAGCTTCTCTCAAGATAACAGTCCATTTCTGGGTTCACAGTTGTAGCCCTGCTATAGGTAACTATTAGGATGTCAAACTGCTATCAACATTTCAACTTTTTAAAATTAAAGAAAAAGATTAAAAATAGTTTATTTTTCAGTAGATCAGAGGTTTTGGAAGAAAATTCTGTCTTGGTGATGCATCCTAAGTAACATCAAGGATTGATCACCAGCTACAGCTTCTTGTAAATATACTCTAACTAAAGGAAGCTCAGCGTTTTTTGTGGATGATTCTTCCAGAAAATGAATACTCCTTATAAAGTTGTCTTTGAAAGGTGCCTTCTGCTTTCCAACCTCTTTTTCTGTTCCCCCTCCACCATCCATGTAGTGGATAACCCTAGAGGAAAAATTATAATGACATATAACTAGATATTCACTTAATAAGAGAACCTCTGTAAGATATACTAGGTATGGTATGAAGCAATCTATAGTACATGGACAACCAAAGCTGCCCCTCGTTAATCCCATGCTCAAGGAAGGCGCAACAGGATATGAAGTCCTCTTTTTTTCTGCTCTCTGGCAGCTGTGATGTTTTAGACCAAATGCCTTAAAAAAGAGGATCAATTGCCAGTGCTATGCTAAGCATCATTTGTATAAGAGCAGAAAACAAAGGACAGCGTTGTCGTTTTTATGTGAAGTAATTCATATACTCGGAAGGAGTCTAAACAAGGTTTCCAGTTAATTTCTTAGGAAATTCTCCTGTTTCTGCTACCAGTTTCTGAAAAGTTGCCTTCTCTTTTCTGAGTAGCAGTTTTGTGGGTTTTGTTCCTGGTATTTAGCTTGCATTTTGCAAGGGAGTTAAGACAAAAGCCTGAGATAAATCCCAAGAAGACTAATCCAACTTAAGTATCTCACACCTGGTTTTATAGGATTTTTATTTGAAAACCTGAGCCTGGTTATCAAGAAATAATTACCTTCTCAAAAGGAAAAATAGGAAAATTTAGGCAAAGTAAATAAGAATCTTTTGATTTTAAAAAAATGAGAATTGTAAGTAACCTAATAATTTCAGGATGGCTTGCACTATAGAGGTTGAAAAGCTATAGATAGAAACAGATTTTCAGAGGACAGTGTTAAATCTTTACATGTTTACTATTCATTTTTTAGGCAAACAGAAATGCTCCTGAGTGAACTTTAAACAACTGAATCTTCCCCAGTTAGTTTTCTTCTATTTTACCTTTGACTGTTTTTCCAAAATATTGTTTGCAAAAGTGTGCCATAATGTACAAGTTATGCTGAACGTGTTGTCAGGTCTTTCTGAATGGCACATGATCAGATTCAAGAGCTGGATGCTTAAGCTGTAGATTTAGCAAATTTCTCTTTTCATTTGACCCTGGAGTATTTCCTCAAGAGAAATTTGTGGATTAATCTACGTGTCATAGAAAGCCATATCTCTTTAAGGAAATTCTGTTAGACATGAACGTTGCTCTTCTTCCCTTTTTCTATTTCTGATGGGAAAATAGACCCCATTGTGTTGAACAACTATGATTTTAGAAGATGGGGAACAGTTTTATGAGAATATTGTGGGTCTCTAATATATTTGAACAGCCTAACTTTTGCTGTATGCATTTTGCTACTCATTCCCAATGAAAAAAGATGAAACAGCTCCTACGCTTCCTCTCCAGTGCATACCCTACAAGCAATACTGTATTTGCCATTCAAAACTTCCCCAAAAGGATTTTATTAGAACACTCTAAATCTTCTGTATAGTTCACCAAAATGATTTAGTACTTTTCTGAGCAGTTCTTCAAGAGGAGTATATGTTAAGAGGGCAGTCAGAAAGTGACCTGCTGCCTGGGCTGAACCTGGAGCAGGAAGCGTCCAGAGAGACAGCAGGGAAGGGACTTCGTGATGAAAAAGATGTAAACTGTGTTACTAATTATGTATCAAAGCAGAATTATAATACAGCTCCTGACATCTAAAGGTCTTCTAAAGAGACCACTGAAATTGGGCATAAAAGATATCAAAAGGGTACTGAGGAGGCTGCTGCTCTTGCCAGTGTTCGTACCATGACAAGCACAGTGTGTGTGCCTGTGTGACTGCTCTTCTGCTCTGGTTAGTGTGCCAGCAAAATTAGACCCCACAATATTGTCATTCAACTCAGCTGGGATACTCTCAAATTCTTTTATAGGCTGTTGACTAAAAAACAAAAAGCCAATATTTCTTTTGTGTCTGGCTCAGCATGGATGCACTGACTTCTCTTAGAGAAGCATGATAGGCCTTTCGTTGCAGAGGATGTTGGCCAGGTGCAGAGAGAGCCCTAAGCACCCCTGCAATGCTGCTGGCAGCTCAGAGGGGCCTAAGAGCTCAGCAGAGGTGGTGTGGTTCCCTGAGCTTCTTGCCTCAGCACTTGCCATTTCCTATGTGTAGCCAAATAATCACTCAAGAACCCTTTGTGTTGCTTTCAATTATAAAAAACATTTCATTAATTGCCAGTTATCTCCAGACTGTGGAAATGCAGACATGGCCTGGAGGCATCAGTATATTCTGTGTGTAGTTGGGATGGAACAGGGAATTCAACCTGCAGTAGTTGACTATGTAAAACCCAAATAAAGTACATGAGGAAAATTGTATTAAGTCTAGATAAATCACTGCTTATTGTGTCAGGAATAGAAAGACATTTGTCACAGTAGTACTTCGGAGTAATATCCTGTAGTGGCAAAAAAAATTACTGACAGTTTTTCTTTGTGCTACAGTTTCAAAGTTCTTTGATGCCTATTTAGCTGCCGGTTTGTAATAAAGGCTGTGTGTCAGTTCATCAGGACTTCATGCAAGCCCTAAGAATCAGCCAGCTTCATATTCTAATCAGAGTAAGATCTCATGAAGCTGCTATCAGAGGCTCTATAAAATGTATGGCAGCAACAGTTTTTAAGAAAAAATACATAACTGAATGTGTGGTGTGTACCAAGTTGCAGTCTTTATACATCAATTCGCTTTAATGCTCAGGTTGCTTTAATTTTCCATTAGTTAAACAAGGGGAAGACTTTTTTTGGTTCCCCAGTATATTTTCATTTTTGTGTTGTTAAATGACTTAATTTTGGCAGAGACAAAAATAATTTATTGGACAAGAACATACAGAATCATTAATGCATTTCCTGAAAGCCGGTATTATGTTGATGTTTCTCTATGAAGCCCTTCCATCTGCTATTTTTCTGTAAATTCCAAGAGAAATCTTAGAAATTATTTTTAAAAATTGTTACTGGTAAAGCAAGCATTTCTTAAGAACAAACTCCTGCCAGAGTTTTAATTTTTTCTTGTTGGAGACAGATTTTTTTAAAACGAGCAGCTACCTCAGTTATTTCTGAGTCACCGCTAATTTAAAGTTGGACTCCCTTCCTTAATGGGTTTCTCTTCCTAGTGCTAGTTTTTTCCTCTGATATTTTTATAAAAGCCTTCTGGATTCCCATTTGGATAGCATTACTTCATGATGCTTCTTCTCTGGTGTTATCTCTTGCCTGCAAGACTTGTCTGAAGCCTTATTACTAATTGGTTTCCTCCCCATTTTTCTTTTACAAGAAAGGACTTCTTTAACCTTCGAACTTTTAACTCACTCTGGTCATTTTTTTCTTCTTGCATTTTTCTTTTGAAGCAGTTTTGAATTCCATTATACCTCCTGGGGTGTCTTTTAAGTTTGACCAGCTTCCCTGTATTCCAGGAGTTGTGTTCTTGGGGTTTGGGGTTTTTTCACATTTCCAGCTAGTTTCATTCTTATACTTAACATCTTTTAGTTTGCTTTGCTTGTTTGTTCGACCAAAATAAAATGCATTGAGCTCTTTTCTCTGGTTGCACCTTTCTAGGATAGACAGTAATTCAAAGTAGACTCTGATTCTCCTTTTCAATAGGTATCTGATTCTATTACTTACCCAGCAGTTAGCCATAGGCTTTTCCATAGTGATCCCCTCTTTTAAATTTATTGTCACAGTGTTTTTGATGGTAGGATTGTAGCTCACTGATTATTCTATTTTGAAATTGCACTATTTTTTCTGTCCCTTTCTGTCTCTTCAGTAAACATGAGAACCTACTTTTACTGTCCGGTTACGTTTAGGAAGATGATTGCTATTCCTTTTCCAGACTGGTTTTGTGGTCTTATATTTTTTTTCCAGTGTACCAATTTTCAATAGCTCTGTCTTTTTCCATCTTATCTTTCAATCTGTTCTAATATCTCAGTAAACTTGAGTGATAAGCACTGGCTGGACTTTGGGAGAGAGGAACAGTAGTCAGGAATGAGAAAAAACTGCGAAAGGCTGTTTTCAGTATTCAATTTGGAAAAAAGTCTTTGACACACTTCTGCTGATGTGGAATGTTCGAAGAAATTTTTCAGCTTTGCAAAGTGGGTGGTAACAAACATGACAGCCAAGAAGTCTGGAGTGTGAGAGGAGGACAAAGTTTCCCAAGATGGCAGAGATTTAATTAATTGCAACAGACTTAAAATGTTTTTGCTGTCTGCAGCTATATTTTTATTTCATCCCTCACCTGCTAGCCTGCTCTCCAACTTGAATGTTATAGCTATTAATGTAGGAAGTGGGGGAAGTATTTCATTGTAATGGGGAGCTTTTAAGTTGGGTCTTTTTCCCCCTATATAGTGAAGCCATTCGTGGCCACCTTCCATCTTCGTTAGTGACTCACCTCTGAACCTTAGTAGTCTAACTGGAGTAACTAATAGGCTAAAAGAGATGTGCTATATTGCTGCTATGTCATCCTCAAGATTTCTAGCTGATAAGGGGTTTTATAAATTTGTTTTGGTTTGGGCTTGGGGTTGTTATTTTTGTATGTGTGCACAGCCAAGCAGTAGCCTTGCTTTTTTTTGTCTTTTCTGGCTTTAACTCAAGATGACATTTATGGGAAGTGAGAGAGCTTCAGGATGCTGGGGTGAGATCCTGGGTGATTGGCTGCTGTTTGGCAATGATTTACTGAAGCAGCTTGCCTTATCTCCCTGACTGTGATCCTGGTACATTTACTGCTATAAACACAGATAGCCAGAGGTCCCATTACCTTCTCAGCAAAAGTTTGTTGAACTTTGTCGTTCAAGTTCTAAACCTAAGAGTTATTTAATTTTTAGTATGAAACACTGATAAGTTCCAACTAAGCTGTGGAAGCAATCAGCCATTTTGGATGCATATTGACACTTCCAGAATTTAAATGCAAGTCTGCTTTGCTTTCTCAGACAAAATAGCATATGTTTTGTAGAATTTTTGGAAAAGGATGAACACGCTCTGGGTTTCAGCCAGACTCTTTGTATTATATGCAGGTGCTTTGGGGCTTTAATAATTAGAGGATCTAATAAAAGAATCAGAGGATAAGGCAGGAAAATTACTACAACGTGGGTTTTCTTTGCCCTTACAAAAACCAATCTTTCGTGTTTCACCTAATACAAAATTGGAAACTTACAGCTGTATCTCAGCCCATACTTGCAGCAAACACATAACACAATTGATGTAATCATTAAATCATTATTAAGTATCCTCTATTTCAAGCTGCCTGGATTTGATTGCTTTAGCTTGAAAAATAAACACCAAAATCCCAAATGAAATAGTAAGCTCTAATTGAACAGGGAAGCAGGGCAACGATCTGATGTTCATGGGTTAATACTATGTCACTTACTGTTTTTAAATTGCCATAGTACAGTAAATCTACATGGACTGTTTATTTTTCCCTAGACTGACTGGAGAAATGGGTATGCTTTTTGTAGCAGGCAACATTTCAGAAGGCAAAATCGTGACTTTTTCCTTTACCATGTCCACCCCTAAGCCACACAAGATTTGAAAAAACTCGAAGTGCTGCTTTCTGTTCTGCAGAAAACCCATCACTGTAAATCACCAATCAGCACATTATATTTATATCAGCATATCTATGCCGACATGTGTCCTGCCTGCAGGTGCTTATCCATGTGGTGTGGGCTTGTGCTGGTGGTACACACCCATAAGTCAGTGTCTCTCTCTGCATCAGGTTCTGAGTGGAGGAAGAAGTGGTGTTCACAAGCTGTGCTGCCTCTTCATGCTGTCACCATCTGTGTTGGCTCTTTGCCTAAAGCTTTGAATATCGCCCTGGAAACTGATGGGTGTTAAAAACTGAGGGGTTGTGACCTTAAGTGGTTAGCAATGACACAGCATGATAAGTTTTTAGCTCTTGAAGGATAAAGTATAAGGTTTGTCTTAGGAAAGTAACAGGTAAATAATGACACTACGAGTCAAGGAGAGAAAAAGGCAGTGAAAATGTTCTCCTAGTGATTACAGATAGGTTCTACAAGTGATTACAGATAAAGTAAAATTATCCATCAAAGAATTTTGCAAAGACGCATTAGGTTCCAGAAGCTATTTTGGCTCTTACAGTCCAACGAACTAGATAATTAAAAATTTACTCTGACAGTGTCATTTGGATCTGCTAATTATTTACCATTTTTTGCTTGATGGCATAGGCTGTATACTAGACCTAATTTACATTATCTCTTACTATATATTTCAGAAGTAGAAATGAGCAAGCAGCACATGCTGATATTTTCCTTTTCTTACAATTACAAAGGAAGGAAATATTCTATTGTCACTCTGCCATCTCACTCACCAGTCTTAGGAAGTATCCAGTATTTAATATTTAATATTTTTGTCTTCATGTGCAAACATTCACTGATACACTGAACATCCCGGTGGTGGGTATTTTCCTTATTTTGAAATTAGGGAACTAGAAGAAAAAGAGCTGTTTTTGTCTCAAAAATTTAAGTACTAAGTCTGTTGGTTTTGTAGTCTGTCTATCAACCCTTCTGGTACTCCAGAGTTAAGTTTTCAGAAGTCATATACCCATTTTTCCTGAAAAGCATCCATACATTACCCGTGTTTTATTTCTGCACTGGAAGAATGTATTCTTTTTATTAACTGTGGTAGATCTGCTCTTTACACCCTTAAATCTCATGTTATTGATTAGGCAAACTACTTCTTACTGGCTTCTTTATCTGCTTCTTTGCTCAGTTTTGCATGTGGTCACTACTGATTCTTCTGTGCTTATGCTTGCTGTTTTCTTATCCTGTCATGTCCTAAATGCTATGGAAATCATAAATATTCTGGGGCAAGGATTTTAGTTGCATGTTGTTCCACTGTGCAGGGAACATATTCAACTAAAATATTTGAGTATTATTGCTAGGGGATACCATAATACATCTTATGGTAACCATTAGTAAAGATCATCCAAAACAACCCTTACAAAATTAGCTTTGCAGCCATTATTCAAATTCGAATTCAGTTAAAAACATCACCTAATGTTATTCCTTAATGATTCAGTCATGCTTATCTTTCAGAGTATTGGGCGTTGCTCTTTTTCAGCAAAATTCTTCCTTGAAATAGCATGCCTAAAATAGATGGAATATAACTGTTCATGAAAAGATTAATTGAGGGTATTTTGTACTGAGATAGTGGGGCTGTGAAATTAGATAGTTGGATTGGAAAGCCCCTTTGTTTCACCATATAATCTAACTCAGAACTGTTGCTAAATAATGATATTTAGCTGTTCTCACTTGAATATTCTATTTCCCATAGCAAGAATTTTATGTTATGCCCAGAGCATTTCATTAAATTGACTCTTCTCACTAGGCTGGATTTTCATATAGGTTTTCTCAAATGCAGTAACGTAAAATACTAAAATAAAAATTAGCAGTAAATAGTAGAAGGCAAGAAATTGAAAGGAATATCTGTGAGAGAGCTATCAGAAAAGAAGTCAGAGCATAAAAGACAAAGAAGCAAAGCAAAATAATATTAGAGACAGGAGTCAATAATATAAACATTACAATGGAATAAGTAATAGATTTCATAATCTTACTAATAGTGAATTAGAAAAGAGGCTCTTACCAGATAGTATGTTTGTGTCCATTTTTATAAAGTATTTACTGATTTTCTGCAATGAAGTGGATGATTATAAAGGTACAATTAGCACTTACTAACAACAATAGAGAGAAGTGTTCCCTGATAACTGTATAATCTAACGTATCTGGACAAAAGGAATCCTAGCATTTTGAAAGTAAAAGCAGGGAAACACTTCAAAGTGATGCTTCATGAATTCTTGGAGGCAGGAAGTCTATATTAGTTAATTTGAGAAAATAAATGAAGAACCACACAATGGGAATATGATCCACAGGGAATCAAGAAGTCGTTGTTTAGTAATGCTGATGCTTTATGCAATAAACTCAAGTCTATATTATTTACATAATCCTCACGTGTGAAGAAGGTCGTGCTGTATTCGACAAACAGACACAATGTGATGATGGAGAAAATGCCAATTTCTGTAGTGCTACTCCCTTGCATTTCCTATAGATTTTTTGGGAAAAGCTATTTTATAAAGCTTTTAATACCCCCCTCTCACTTGTAGTTGATTTCTGCTATAATATAACAGAGGCCTCCCAGACCTGCTACATGAGAACTCAGAAAGAGCTCATTATCTAATGAAGGAGAGGAATCTCCTGACTCACTTTGTGGTGTTATATAACTGTGTGCACACTGTAGGTGGTCTACCTATTAAATGCTAACCCCCAGAGCAGGTTGTAATAAACATTTTGCTAGACAAAATGGTAAACCAAAATGAGATTTAGCAATTCCAAAACTCTTTTTGGTATGTAAACCATGAAGAAACAGGAGAATTATGGTTTATTGCAGTGATTGTTGTTACTGGCGATGTTTTTAATATTCATTGCGCTGTTAATATATCACTAAGTTAGTGGAAATATTAATAGAATAATGAAAAAATGTTCTCTATAGTAGCAGAAAAAATGGTTAAGAAAATTCTTATCCATCAGATATCTGAATATCAAATTAAATTAGAACAATTCACAGTAGTCTGGTTAGAAAACAGTGAGAATGAAGTTAGGTAAAATAATTCAACCTAGATCAAAATAAGATAATTTTTGCAGAATGCTGTTTTCAGATTCCATTTTTCTGCTGGCAATTTCTTGAAAATAACTGCAGCCACTTCTTTAAAATCTTTTCTTTTAATCAATATTTTTTACAGCAGTTGAGATTAGGTTATTCATTGTAGTGACAACAATGTCGATGAACTCATTTGGCTTTAATGACTGGATTCTGGCAGCAGCTACTAATTCTACTTACCACAATACCTAAGGTTTTTGTACAAAGGTTAAAGATGGAAGAGGCTCCTGGGATGGCTGACAGGGTGGATTAGTGCTGCTGAGCCCTGCAGGAAAAGGTCACCACTGCAGTATACAAAGGAGGGTTGTCACTGGGGGAGGTGAAGTCATAACTAGCCTACAAAGAGAGCTTTGGGTTTGGGGAACTTAGGCATTGGCAGGGATAAGTAAGATTTGGTTGTTCTCCGCTGCTTATCTTTGCCTTAGCCTATCAACGCAGCTTCTAATCTTCACTGCCAGGCAGCCATCATGTCAATGGGACTGTCAGCGGTTCTCCTTCCTTCTCTCTCCTCCCAATATTGTTTGTTTGTGTCGTTTCCAAATAGAACATCTCGAGCCAGCACAGCACTGCCGGGTGAAATACTCTTCTAGTGGCAGAGGTTTTCAAGCTATGGAAAGTTCCTCTTGGGTTACAATTTATTTTTGAGGCTATAATTTATTTTTAAAGTTGCACACAGTATTCTGCTCTTATCTATGTCTCACTAAGAATTCATGTTCAATCCTAATAACTTCTGTGTCCCACTTACAGTAAGGCAGGAACTGAAGATCTCATTACTTAGGACTTCACATGATTAGTCGTTGGGGTGTAGGTTCTTGACAGATTCATAGAACTGTGTAGCATGTCATGGCCTTAGGAGACAATTTCTCAGCTACACAAGGTAATATTGGCTATGAAATATGGCTTGCTAGGAAAACGATGGCTCAGCAGTTCACCCTGAAATGTCACACCATTTCAAAGGCTTATCTTTCACAGTGCTGCATGTTGTGAACTTACTAGGCTGTACATTGAAGCCTACATACACAGTGAGAATATTATACGTGAATGGCAGTGCGTGAGAAAGTGGCAGTTTGCAAAATGATGCCGGAATTATAAGAAATAAGAAGTGATTGCCAGCTTTTGATTTGCATTTAATGGTACCGGGCTGCAGTGGGATGAATGCTGCTGTCTGAATTTGGTGAATTGATGGTCTGGTCTCACTTAAGAGGACTAATTTTTTTCAATACTGGATTCCTCCATCTGGGAGGCGGGGAATCTTTTTCTTACACCAGCTCCATGCTATGCTCTCTCGTCAGTCTTTCAGAGTGGTCAGATTTTGGGGACTTTTACTGGCCCCGTATACTCCAGTTATACTGCAGTATGCTGCAATGCAAAAGTTCATTTTCTTATTGTTAGGGGAGCAACTGCAAATCACAAAAGATGTTCCTTCCCAATCCCAAAAAGTAAACTTCAGTGTGGAGGGTAACCTGTTAAAAGACATGTGTCACAAACTTCCACTTATTTTAATGACATTGCAAAGAGAAGACGTAATCTTAAACATGCAATTTAGTGTTTCTACTTGTCGGTTGCCACCTAGTCTCTCTGCAAAAAGCACCTAGGACACATTACAAAAGGCAGAGGAAATCAAATGGCTAGTTTGTAAGCCAGTGAATTTAAGTTTGGAACATGAATATTCATCAGATCTTATTCACTAAAATAATCAACACAACCTTTCTTTGGTAAAAGCTGTCAAGTTTGACATACCATGCATTCAGAACCTGACTCAGAAATTATTAACTTTCAAATGGAAGGATCTTTTCAAGCAGCATTAAACAGGGCATTTTAGCAGTTTCTCATTAAATTTTCTTCAGTATTTGTAAAGTTCATTGATTTCAGAGAAATAAAAAGCACCAGTGTATAAAAGATGACTTAGTACTCAGGAGTAAACCAACTCCTCCCCCTTCAAACTTCAAAAATAAAATGAGTCTAAGAAATTAATTCAGATAATTTAAAGTGGCAAATTAATCTGTCTCATATTGCAGAGTAATAGATAGAAACAAAGAATAATAAGAGACATTTCTGCTTTCCCTGTTCAGATGCATTATTTGCTATAATTTTAAGCAGATTGCCTCTCGACAAACTGAAGGGAGTGCAGTAGCTGGGGAAATCAGGCCATTTTACAGTGTCCTTAACTGCTTAAGTGTCACAGTTTTAGACATCTGTGGCTGAGAATTTTGATCTCTACCTAAATCCTAGGTGTCATAAAGAAAAGTGATGTTACATAATGTCAAGAAACTTGTGTTTTGAATCACTCAAAAGTAAGGACTGAAAATCCCCTAAGTTATGGTTTAATAACAAAGGCAATCTCCATTCTCTAAGGAAAGTCTTAGGAAAATGCTAATCCTAGGGGAAGGATATTTAGGGATCATTTATACCTTAGAACATAAAGGGGCTTTTATTTTGACTCTAATGTTAAAAATGTATATTTGTATTATCCTTATGATTTCTAATTCCTTTAAAAAGGCTAGCTAGGATCAGGTATTTAATTGTGCTCTGCTTTATGAAATATATTTCATTGTTTTCAGTTATTGTTTTTAAAAATTTGTCAAGTTGGTTTATATCTCAGTTTGTTTCATTTCTTCCCCAAGAGACTTCTGCTTTTGTGAGTATTTCAAGTAAGGGATTTTAAAAGAAATTACTTTTAGCAATCAAACTACAGATAAAATAGTGAAAATTTCCTTCAGGCAAGTTCTGGTAAAAGGTTTTATATTATAAAAAGCAAGAAAAAAAAAGCCAAAAAATTGTTAGAAAAACCTAACCTGAAGAATTTAATAAGACAAAAGGCAAATGAACAGAGAATCAAGTATCAGTGGATGTCAGAATTGTTTTCTTGTTAACAAATAAATATCTTGACTTCTAGTGACAGACTATTTTGATAGTGGAGAAGAAGAATGATATAACAAGATGGACTCACATGCTGCGCAATCTAAGGGAGAGCCCTTAATAGCTTGTTTATTTTCCAAGGATGCATACTCCAGCATTCCCAAGTGCAAGCCATCTCATTTGACAGATTTGAGAATGATCAGAGGCCTGAACCAGCAGCTTGCCATGTTCAACTCTGCCAAATGCTTTTAATAGCAGTGTAACAGCAAAAAAAAGTGGGGGCTGAGTGCCTTCTCAGTCTTGGGAGACTCCTAGGCTTTGCTGTGTTGCAGACAGACCATGCCTCACTCATACCCCTATTTTAATAAGAGGAGGAAGGAGCAAATTTACACTTTTTCAAAGAAAAACTTGAATAAATGAATGAAAATCCAATGGAGTCTTCCTGTTTGTCATAAGAAGTAATCCTGTGATGTTTTCTGTAATTTTCTGTAACAACCAGATTTTCTTCTCTTTGCGTGGGAGCGCCTGCCAAGAGCTGGTCAAGCCACGGACAAGTCTGTTTGCAGACGACTGGAACTGCCTTCCAATTTGAACCTTTATTTGGGACTCTTGTTTTTACTCTTCACCAGCATTAATTACAGCTACATTTTGGCTTGATGCCTAGATTTCTGTGGAATGAATCTGAGGCCAAAAGCTGGTGTGTGCTTAAGCCAGTACACGTATCAGGTGCCTGGGCAGGGAAAGAGAAGTGATACTGAGGCAGGGGAAGGCCATATGCAGAGCTTCACTGCTGAACATAGAGTACCCTATGGCCACTTGGCTTTTGAACAGTGTGTAAATATTGTCTCCAACATCCAGTTTTCATACCGTTATTAAAGGTGAATCTTTAACCCATTTAACTATCACAGTTAGAACAATCATCTGCATTTAAGTGTCTCACAATCAGAGCATTAGAATGGTATTACCTGAATATGACATGAAATTCACCTGAATGTCTCTTAGATGCAATGGCAAATTAGAGGTGCCAATTGAAAAGCAGAGATTTGAATGAAGGATAAGGGAGCAAGCATCTTTATTAAGGCAGTGAGTTAGCAAAAAGTGAAGCAAGGTCAGAGGTCCTCTGACTGTTCTCTCTGGTGTTCTCCTCCTTTGGAAAAAGCCACAAAAGGCAGCAAGGCAACTGAAGAATTGCCTCTGTGATACTGCTGCTCCTTTGCTTCTGCAGCGACTGAAGCAATATAGTCAAGAAAAGGGAGTGGTGTTTTTTGCAGGATTTTCTTCTGTGCTACTGCAGAAGAAAATGGTAGTCATCATTCATTTTTTAGCAATTTAATACTAAAATAAATGTTGCTTTGCTCATAGTTGGTCCTGTTACATTTTAGCACAGTAATCTTATTTGTTACCCAGTGTAAGATAGGTATCCCTTTACTCAAATTTTAGTTCTTCAAAACCGTTTTAGGACATTTTGTGTTTTGTATTTATGCCGGTAATTTTGTATTTTTCCTGGAAATTGAAATTTTGGGGGGATTTCATATGGAAATGAAGACTTTAAAAGGAAGAAAGCCAGATGTTGTAAGCATTGATTATTTGTAGAAGAGCTATGATATCAGTTGTAGTACATATTGTATGTGCTGGGGATTTTAAGAGGTAAGTTTACAGTAGAGTTTTCAGGTTGCCATAAAGTGTTCTCACTACTGCAATACCCTCTGCCCTTTAATTTCTGCTGCTTCTGATAATTTTATGTGATCTGTCAGAGAGCAAAAATTATCTGAGTTTTAGGTTAAATGGGAGAGAACAGGGCAATTTCAGGTGAAAAGTAAGTAAACAAAGTACTTAGCTAATGTAAAGACAACATACTTTCTGTGCTGGAATTGCATGGGAGGATTTTTGCTGCAGGCCCTGTGCTGCTGTCTGTAGTGCCCTTTGTCTGGCTGTATGTGTCTAGGGTAGGGACGAAGCAGCAATTCAATTCTCCAAACTCTACTCCCTGCTAATGTCTAGAGCTCTGACCTTTGTAGGTGACATTCACCCTTTTTTCATGCAGGATTTGAGCTTGGTGTCCCTCTCTGCTGCAATCCATCATATTTCCACAATCTCTTGCTGTCTGGTCTTTTGTTGCCTTTGTTGCATCTTAATTCTTTCTGCAACATTGCAAATGAGAATTTTAATTCTCAGTTCTCCTAGCAGGCTGTAAAGAGGATTCTAGTCCTTTCTGTTCTCTTTTCAGCAGAACTACAGGCTTCATGCCTACCCTTTACGGTGGTTTTTTTTCATATAGAAAAACTGAACTGAAAGAACAGTGGGCATACATTCTTTCCTTTTATTTTCTCCATTATTTTAGATCCACTTCCCCACTTTCACAGCTTGCCTGGGGTTGGGGTTTTTGGGTGGTAGCAATAAATACTGAACTTACTCTTTATATTACTAAAGTTAATGAAAAATTCACACAGTTGCAAGGATAACTTGTATTTAAAATGCGTCTTCCTTGCAAGCACAGTGGAATTATCATCATTTTGGAGAGATGTTTAAACTGGCTCTGAGATGAGATGTCCCATGCAGTAAAGTGAGCTGCCTGGAGAGATCCTGCCCCTTGTGCCCAGCAGGATGCAGTGAGACTGACGGAGCACATATGCCTTAACAGAGAGTAAAAACCCACCAAGTGCCAAAATCTCCTCCCCTGCAGTCTCTGTCTGCTGCTACCATTCCTCAAGCAATTGCGTGTGGCCGTGCTGGGCTGGGGAGGACCAACCAGAGGTTTTGTCACTGTCATTCACCACTTCTTTGGTCCTATCACAAAATTATTTTTCTGCCCCTTGGTGTTGACCTCAGTGCACTTCCCAGTCTTCCAGATTCCATGAGAAACAGCCAGAACTGAATTCCTCACACATTTTTGATAGATTTTGATATGTTAGGGGAGTAACTCCACTTGGTCAATTATTTATGTGTCTACAGGGAGATCAGGCATTATTTTTTTCCTGCTGAAAATGCTTGCAGGCAGAAATGTGTCCCCTTTTTAAAACCTGCCGTTCACACCACACTGACAAGCTGTGTCAAAAGTGTCTTGAATCCATGAGCATGATTATTCTCTTTCAGTCAGTCTGGCAATAATAGTAATTTCAGTACTTTCATCCCCTGGAAAGGGAGAACTCACAGTGAGATACATTAGTGCTGCCACTTTTTTCACCAATAGGGGTTCTTTAAATGTACTGTGTCTCTGAAATTTGAGCTTAAAATAGCCAAGGGAATTATTCTGTTATCAGAAGAAAGACTGCAACTTTCTAAAGGGTTTGGGTCCTTCGTTTTTTGAAGAAAATTGTTTACAAAACAGAAGATAGCAATACCTCCAAGAAATATCTGTCACTGTACTAGGAAGAATACCAAAATGTTTAGTATGCATTAAAACTGGTTATTGTTTTTGGTTGTGTATCTTTAGAGATTTGATCAAACTATGTAGTTTCTTTTTAAAGGAATTTCTCGTATTTTGACTCTGGTTTTGGATTCAATTTTGAGTGTTTTTTGTTGTTTTGGGTTTTTTTTTGTTACAAGAGAAATTCAAATATGTTTCAATTAGGCAAAAGGAAGTGATCTTTTAAAATTTTGGTTTCCATTTTATGTTATCCTTTATTATTTTATTATAGATACATTTTTTCATGACTAATATATGTTATGATATTTCATTGAAGATCCTTCCATTTAGTAAAAAGTAGTTTTGTTCAATGTTAAATCATTTCCACAATGATTTGAAATATCAAATAAAGTAAACTGAACCATATGAAAGCTAAGATACAAAGCAAACATTTGCAGTGTCATATTACACCTGTTTTCTCAGTGCAAGAAAGTTATTTCTCATTTTAATATGACTAAGCATAGATTGACTGAAATTTAAAAATTATTTCCTAAGGTATTCCATTTTTTGAGAAAATCCTTTTTTTAATTTTGCAAGATGTTTCGTTTTCTATTAAAAAAATAGTGTACTGTCAATTATATTTTATTTGAAAATTTCCACCTAGCTTTATATCCACACAGCTCCATGATAGTCCTACCCTTTCATAGTCCAGAAACCTGAGCAGTTTATCTGGCCTATAACTTACTCCTAAATCCCTGCCTTCTCCAGACTCTTAAAAATTGGATAAGGATTAGCTTGAAACCTCAAGTAACAGTTCCGTAAGTGAGCTCCTACCCTCATTGTCAAGATGATAAACACATGGCACAGGGACTTTTTAAGAGATTATGAGACCAACAAGGATTGGGCACCACTGGCATATGGAACAAGAAATATGTTTGAAAACTTCTGGTGATAGAGTCAATGACAGCTGTGATCTCTGAGCACAATTAAATTACTATTACTGCCAATGGTTGCTGCTAAAGGCCGTGTGAAAAGCAGTCAGGTAACATAAGGTGCAAATGAATAGCATTTAGATTTGCTGCAAAGGCCTGGCACAAGTCAGGATTAAAGATAACAGTAAACCCTTCAAACAGAATAAATCTAAAACTAACTAGTGTCAATAATGTAAATTCCAAGAGATCCCTTTAATTCAGAGCAAGAAAATCTTGAACATTTGAGGTATTGAAAGAAATATAAAATATCAAATAAAGGCTTGGATGGCTAAACCTCTGTAAGCAAGTTCTGAAATTTATGTTTTCTAAGCTCAGCACCCTGGCCTTCATGGGTGAAAAGGCTACAGGGTATTAAAAATCAGAAAATCTCCAAATCTCAAACCTGAATAAAAATGTTCTGTGAACCTATTTATTAAAAAGAGAATAAAGATACCCTTGAACTGCATTAAGCTTTTGGTTTTGCTAATTTATAAGCAGTCTGATGTTATGTATAGAATCATGAATGTCTGATATATTCAATTCATATTGCACATTTCCTCTCAGAAATACTTCTGCCTTGCCTTTGTCTTCATATGGCTGTGTATTTGCTTGAGACTTAAGAAATATAATTTTTTGACCTTTATGACTTCTACGAAGTTTTATTAAAATCAGCCAGTAGTTCTGCCCAGGCAGCAGTGATGGGCAAGACCCTGAAGGCCAGATGCACAGGGAGAATGACCATTGAAGCCTTTATTCCTTACTGATGCAAAAAATCGGGTCATGCTGATGCAGGAGAAAGTCCCTTCCTACTTTCTGCTAAAGCTGGGTCGTTACTCAGCAAAATTTGGGAAAGAAGCAAGAGGTGTGAGAGACAATCCTGGCAAACCAAACCAAGAAAAGAAGGACCCTTGTGTTCTGCTTAACCTGTCCTTTGCCAGACAGGTTGTTGCTGCGATGCCGACTGCAAGAAAGTAATCCTCTTAGGCTTCAGGAAATAGGCTTACCTTGTTATCTGAAAATATTTGGGTGGATCAAGCTCTCACAGTGATTCAAGGGGGAAGGTTTTTATTAAGAAGCTGTTTAGGCTTGAACTAACACCTTTTCCCATAGACACAACTTATTGCTAAACTCAACAAACCAGCACCTCCTCTTGAGACCTGCAGGGGAAAAATACTTTGCATGAGGCTATGCGTGAGGAAGCCTATTGCCTCCCAGATTAAACTCATTTTACACATTCAGAGGGACTATTTTTCCAACAGTGCTCCTGCATTCAGGAATGCGTCCCACAGCCGGAATGCTCTTCCCATTCCTTGGATGGCAGTGCAAGGCTGCCAACTCTGGGGCCATGTTGTGCCATGTTATGGTAAGAAGGTTATTAGGGAGTGCTGCAATGAGCTGACAGGGATAGGAGGTGTCCAACTCTGTGTTGTTACTCTCAGCCTACAGTTGTAAAGGATGATTTTAAAAAACCCGGTGAAATTACAAATTAAGAATTTTGGTTTAGTCTCTGTCTGGCACATCTTTCCATTCTAAGCAAACGACAGTGTGGGGTAACAAATATTCCTCACTAGCTAATACCACTCCAAACCTTGCTGTACTGCAGCAGCAAAGCTGTATAAAACTGCTGGATTTAAGACTTGCTAGATCATGGAGATTTATAGGATGAGTATCATGACCAGAAAGAAGAGAGATTTACTTATTATTCTGCTAACGTAGTTACGTACACTGTTTTTTTCAGATTGATTTTAATCATGTGCAGACAGGAAAAATAAATCCCTGGTTCTGCTCATAAGCAAAAACAAGACAGGTAGTTTTAGCAACAAAGATGCTTAAACATGAGAGACTGTACACAGCAGAGGAGCTTACCAGTAAATCAGGACTTTGACATCGGGCAAATAATTACTGGGAGTAGTTCTCCTCTGAACAATTATCAGGAGGATCTGTTTAGTTTCTTAATATGCTGTAGAGACAAGGCTGAGTAAAGAGGTTTGATGTTTCAATGCCTCCCTCCCATCTGAAGCAGTTGACTGGCAGTTTGCAAAGGTGAATGGCAAATTCTGCTTATCTCAGGTTGTTTAAGGGGCTGGTTTCAGTATGATTTTTCTTTGATTATAAGTGCAGATACCATGAGATACTTCTTTATGTTTGAGGTATCTCATTTATCTTTTCAATTTTGGGGATGGGAATTGGCCATATACAAAGTGAAGAATGAAATTTTTACTTTGTAAAGTGATGAGGTAACAAGCAATAGTAGGGCTTTATATTGCTTTTTATCTTCTGAAGAACAGCATAGGCACTTTGTGTTTTGTTTATTTATGTCCATTCAACTGATGTTAATTAACTTGTCTGAATCTGCATTTGAAAAATTTAAACATCTCTTGCACCCAGTGTGTAGAAAACTTAACAAACAGCAGCAGGAAAATAATTTCATCAAAAGATTTTCTCCCTTGGCTTGTTATGATATTGTCAACAGTTCTTGATGGAATTGCTTCCTTACATCTTGCTTCAGCCCATATATTACTATTTTCCAAAGATTGTTCAAAATATAATTAAAAATGGATGCTGTTTATCTGCCTCTTTTAAAAAAAACCCCAACCCTTTACATTCCAGAAATAAAATATCTTCCTAGTTGGATATTTGTTGTTTTATTCAAGTAACGCTTGCCTAAATTTCATTTTGCAAAATTCCTTCTTCTGATTGTTGATACATTCTGTTATGAATTTAGAGCTAAGTAATGACTTTCTGCTGTCCCTATCATATCAGATTAAGTGTTGTATTCAGAAATAAGTGGAAACCAGAAGGGATTCTGGCAAAGACTTTTCAGATTCTGTGGTGTGGGTATGCAGCTTTTGCAAGGTATGTATAATTATCTCAAGGAATGTAAATCTTCCAACAATTCATTTTTTTTTCCCTGCTGGCTCTAAAACCAAATTATTTCTTAAGGCACTTATTAAATGCTTGGAAGAATATGGAAATTAACTGACCTTGCAAAAAGGCATTTTTCTCTAATTGTGCTCTTGGGCTAGCTGTATTTTCTGTAGTAGGATATAATTTTCTAATTGGATCTTCTTATACAATAAATTTCTAACATGAAATAAAAAATCCTTGCAAAGTGATACTGCATGAAAGCAGGTGCATAAATGCATTCCTATTCTTTTAAACTCTAAACAATTTTCCTTCGAATATGCTGAGTGCATCCATTTTGAAATGTACATGGCATGATTTTCTCCCTGTGACCTCAAAGTAATTCAGGATTAAGGCTTCAGTAGTTGCCTTGCTTCAGTATAACAGGTAATGCATTACACTTGCTGAGGAAAAAGTGGTGAAGTATGAGTCCAGCTGGCTATGTTTTCATTTAGCTATGAGCATAGCGTAGCTATAGGGAAATTTATGGCTCCTGCAAATTTCTAGTTTGATTCAGGGCCTGGGCTTTGGCTCTCACAGTCTGTGGAATGAAGGAAAGTATTGATTTTACAAACTCTGTGCTCTCTTGAATCTGTCTGTGAAGGGTCAGCATAGCTGTTTCATGAATAATGAGCAGCTGAGATCACAGTAGAAGATTTAAAAGGGATTAATTCATGTTGAACTGAACTTTGAAGGAGAAATTTTGCCAGCTGATATATTGGCATGTTAGTGAGGAGTTGCTTTAAGTAAAACTGTCCAATTATTTTCTTATCTTTTTCTCTTAATGAGCTAAGAGATCATTTCTGTTCTCAAAAGTCAATTACGGAAGTTGCTATAAAATCTTTATATTCAGCTGAATCCTGCCTTACTCTCCTGGAACATGACCTGAAATATGGGTGTCAGAGAAGAGAGTTCATGGCAGCAGCCCAGAATACATGTCAATATTCACTTCACTGGTGCACTGTAGAGAAGCAATGACCACTGCCATGGAGTGTGTTGTGGCGGCTGATTTTCGCATTTTGTTCCCTGTTTTATGGATTTTATGTGTGTAGAACTAGCTTAAATATTTTCTTCCACTTGCTGAACTTGTGTGAGTAAAGTAAAGGTGTACTAAGTTCAAACTTTCTGCTGTGGGCATATAGTTTAAGTCCTTTTCTTTGTTGTTGTCTCTCCAGTCTTTCCTGCTTACCCTTTGAATGTACCTGCCTTTGCCTGTTGACTACTTAGGGGATTAAATGCCAACCTTTTATTTCCTAACTCACATTTAATGTAGATGCCTTGCACATCACTGACACAAATTGAAATCCCAGGTAGCAGTCCACCTCACAGGCAGCTAAATCTAGGGATTCTTTATTTTCAGAACACTGTAATTTAAATAACTATACATTGTAACTGGATGTCCCAGTCCTATCCACTGCAGTAGACTACTGTACTATATCTTATTTGGCAAACATGGAAGTATCTATACTAATCAAAGAAATTCCTGGTGTTTCTCATACCTCTGCTGTTTCTACAAAAAATTGTGTAGTGACATCCAGAGGCTCTAAGAACAGGACAGGGAGACCTGTATCGTCTGTGGATTCAGTGACGTAAAGCAACAAGCTGTGTGCAGGCAGAGAAAGGGATAACACCTTGCTGCTCACCATTGACCTGCTCTCAGTATGGATTTGTAGATCCTCAAACATTCAGAAGTCAAGTTTCTGTTTAGCTCTGAATGCTACTCTTGTGTCATAATCTCAGTTGTCTTATTTGTCTTCTAAGACCATTCCCCCCAGCAGGAGAAAGACACTTGGGCACTACCCTGCCTGTACCTGCCATGGCAATGAAGAATTTAGAAGTGTTTAAAAGGGCTTCACAATTTGAAAGCTCAAAGTTGCTATAAAATGCAAGTAAAGGTTGTTTTACTAAATGTGTTCAGATTCCTTAAATGACAAATCCATACAAAAGTTCCTGGGGATATGTGAGTTCCATTGGCATTAGCAAGAATGTGACTAAGGATTTCTCATTCCTAATCAAGTGCATGTGCCTACTGCTGTGGTCTAAAGCTCTTTATGTGCAGTAAAAGCATGTGACAAATGCAGTGCTATTTTCATTCAGTTACAAATGTCCCCAGAGAGTGCAGTTTTTCTGATTAAATGAATACCTTAAGATGAAAGGTATTGGTTTTGGTTTCTAGAGCTGTATTTTTGAAAGCTGTAGCTCCCACTTCTGCTTGCAAAAATGGGTTATGAACAAAAAAAAGCAATGCCAGAAACTTGTCAAACTATGCCAGGGGCTGGATACGTTGAAGGAACCATAATTTTCTGGTGTTCTTGATAGCACATTGTTTGAAGTCTTGCTGTGTCTGATGACCTTCTTGTGAAAAGCTTTTTTATTTGCATACTTAGGGACTTTGGCTGGAGGTGCTCTCAAAAATTAATGAAGTATGCCAATGTTGGAACAAATTTCAGGCACCAACCCAACTTATCAGTATGGTGAACTTCAATAAGCTGGCAAGTTTAAGGGCTTGTAGGAGAATGCTGAAAGTAGAAACGAAGGGTGAATGAAACAATGATCATGTCGAAGTGCTCTGCCATGTCTTGTCTGCAACTAGACTGCTTTGATTTTCTGAAACAAGCGCTTTGAAAGGAGAATATTTTAGATATCAGTGGACCAAAGGCAGGTTGTTAATACCACTTCCCTTTGTCACATACCATCAGGATTCATCCCTCTCCTCATCCAGTGCATTTTTACTTTCACAAGTCATGCAAAAATCTGGAAAAATATGTTGCATATCTTCTGCAGGTCCTCATTACGTAGGCTACAGTCAAATTGCATCTTTGGCCTAAAGCTCTATTGCTTGCCTGCCTGGTGTGTGAAATAATGTCTTATTTTGTATAAAATATTTCTCATTTGGTTCATATACTTCAGTGTGTGAATTCAACCCCCCCCCCCACAGATACTTGTGGAAAGCAGACAAAAAATTTTCATGAGCACAGCTGAGTGCAATTTATCTTTCCATTTGAGGGAATACTTGTTGGAATGTGTTTGTAATCTTTGCTCAGCTCTACATGCTGGTGTTAAGCACCATGTGTTTTGACTTCAGACACCTTGCTATTTCCAGAACACTATGTGGTAGGGAGGTCAATGAGAGGATTATTATGAGGAGATCTTTTCAGTACTAGCACACACTAATGAAAGTGAGACAGAGAGTAATAGTGGAGACTAACCAACTGTGTAGGTAGCAAGTCGTGGATTTCTCAACTTTATGGAGTATTTGATAAGGTCAAGGAGTTGAAACCTTGCTTGAAGCATTTGAAGCAATTTGTGATGCGTACAATATTCAGAGCCACCTTTGCCAATTAGTGACCGTGTGGAAGTCTTCTCCAGCAGAAGTTTTATTTCTGGCTTCAAAACAGGCAAGAATTGTTCAGATTTGAAAGATACAGGCTAGAATTAGGGGATGAGTTTTAGCCAGTACAAATAATCTCATTGGCATTACTAGTACATCAAATGAAAATACAGATCTAAGCAGAAAGAATATTGGCAAAGTTACTGCAAAGAGTCTGAGCATAGTCAGAGGGCACGAGGTATGTTTTTGGATGAAAGGTGTAATACAGTCACCATCATTTTAACCATTTTTGCATGTACTGTCTCTGTTTTACAGATGTAAAGCTGAGGTGCAGTGATAGTAAGGCCAAAAAAGAGGTGCTGGGTTTTGACATGCAATTTGCGTTTATAGTAACCTAAATTTTAAGGTATCCCTGCAGCAAAATGTAGGTTCAAAGCACAGATTTCCATGCATTACATCTTTGCAAGTCTAATGCAAAACACTAAAGTAAATTAGAATCTCTTTATTGGTGTCCAATTTATTTTAAAAAGTTGGTTAAAGCAGTCACCTTGCAGATTGCAGGGAGTCTGGTACACCAGGGGCTTCAATCATGCTTCATATACTCCCTTTTGTTACAGAACTTTCAACTTCTTTGAAAGGAGACAGAAGATGTCTTTCCTTAATGCAAAATTCATATTCATCCCTAAATCAGACCTCCTACAAGCACTAAATTAATTAAGCATTTCTAGAGAAAAAACAAAATGTGATTGTGTTGTCAAAAACTGTGCTGTTACATGGATTCACAATGAGAGTAGTGACTACTGGGCTGTTTGGTTGTTCTCTGTTTGCTGATTTGAACCCAGACAAAGCAGAAAGAGGTGAGCTGCTGAAAATAGAAATCTGTCAGGTACATGTAAGCAGTGATTTTGAAGACAATAATGAATTATCCAGATTTAAGATTTCTCTTAGAAATAGCAAAATTTATATCCTTAATGAGAAGATTATAGCTTGCTGAATATAGAGGTTCTTCTCCAGATCCTCTTGAGATCCACAGGTTTCTCAAAGTAAAAGTTGCCAGAACTTGTCAAAACAAGGCACTTTTCTCTTAGCCTCAGTCTCCCAGGTAGCTGAACACCATTTGCTGACATTTTATTTTAAAGAAATCAGCCTGAGTCTGACACGAAGAAAATATAAAAGAAGCAAATTTTGTCAACATTATAAGTAGCTAAAATGTGTTTTTTAACAGGAAAGTGGTGTCAGGCATTAATGAGCAGCAGTACTAACCTGACGTATCATAGACTCTGTCGAATCTGTGAAAAAGAGAAAAGTAAATGAAAAATAAAAATGAACGATGAATCATAGCCAATATGTTAAAATGTAAATGAATATTGTTTTGATGAAGGGTAGGAGGAACAAGAAGTAAAACTAGAGTTTGCTGCAGACTCCTACTAATGGATTTTCAGTCTTGAAGTGATGCACAATAATTTTATCAGATATTTCTGTCATGAGTTTACTAGTCTGAAGGATACATTATTATGAATTATCAAGAATTTTCTTTCCAAATTATAAACAAGGCATTTTCATTATCAAAAACATATTTACTTGTCTGATAGCAAATCTACTGTCTAGATTTTGGGAGAGAGGTCTGTAAAAGTAGAAACAGTAAATAACTGAAATATAAAAATTTAGCTGTATGAGCAAGTTGAAACAACTTTGCATAATACATTAAAATAAGTAAAACCAGCAATCTTCCTTGCCAAAAGCGTGGCTGATGTGGTCTGTTCTGTTGGAGTTTTCAGGTTTTACCATGTCTTTTCAAAAGGCTGGTACAAAACATTGTGACAAGTTGGAATTAATTTCTCTAACAGTCCTTAGAATATGCCAGAAAGAATGCGGGTTCAATATTCCTGGTTTTTACAGGCATACTGAATGTTGTCGGAAATTTTGGTGTATGAAACCCCCAAATTTATAAAATATCTTGAGCACCTATCATAAGAGAAAAAAAATATCCAGACAAATACAGTGATGACTCTGAAAGGTCAGTAGTGGAGGTGTCAGAATAATCTTCTATACAACTTACAAGGCAGCCATGAGTGTTCCCCAAACCCACTAATAATCCACTGGTGAATGTGGTGTGATGAGTGTGAAAGACCATAGAGAAGCCATAATAGAAAGGAAGCATGGTCATAGTAATTTTTGCCTCAAAACTTCGGCTGTAGAGAACATAGTTATATCTTGTGAATCAGCTGAACTATTTCAGAATTTAGAAAATGTGAATTTTCTTACAGAGAAAAAGGAGCACAAAATGAAGTAGGAAAAATTAAAATAGAATAGAATAACAAAGAGACATGGGAAAGCAGGATGAAATTTGGTCCTCAGGGTCTTAGGTAGAGTCAGAAAACTGATGGTCAAATATTTTTTGACATGAATGTCATATATTAAAAGCTCGTGTTGCTTCTGGAAGTATCTGGTTTATGATATTTTTTTTCTTTTTCAAAAAGCAGCTTTTAATGAGGTAATGTTATCTTTTCTACAACCTAATCACATTTAATATTATTTATGTTTTTATCCATCCTTAAGGTTCACAGCCTTAACACTGTTCTAAAGGTACATTCCCATGTGTTACACAGCATGTTAATAATGGCTTTTTAGCATCAGTGAAATTATGCATCACATGAGACAGTGAAAAAAACCAGAAAGCCGAAATGACTAGTGCTTCAGAGATGGTTCTTAGAGGAATGTCAACAGCCTATAATGTGTGGTATTATAATTTCATTATTAAATTGCCCTTGTGTTTATTACCTGGAAATGTAGCAGAAGACATATTTATTTGTAGTCATTGTACTCAGCTGTGGAAAGTGCAGCACTGTAATAAACTCTTGCCCTCTGAAATATGTTTATCTTGTCATTCAGCTGGCTTACTAATGTGATTTTCTACCTTTTGCCAAAGGAAGGTAATGCTTGCTGCAGTTGCTATGATACAAGACTGGTGCACTGAACTTTCTGGTGCATCAGCACACATTTTGTTCCATGCAGTTCCCTGCCAATGCTGCTGTCTCCCAAAACTCCAAATGTAAAATAAGGATTCACAGATATTTTTCTTGTTTGCTCTGAATGACCAGTAGCAAGGGTACTGAGCTTTAATTTGACTGTGGGATTGAATTTCACTTATTTTTCTAAAAGGTGGGTCATGATGCTACAGCAAAACAACGATAAAATGCTTTGCAAAACAAGGATAAAAAAGTGTTTTGCACTTTATCAGCACATGTAAACACCTAGCTTTGTCTTTCCAGAAGTTATATATCTAGAAGATGCTTTCTCAACCCTCTCCTCTCTAGGAGAGGAAAAGACAAAAAAAGGCACCTTCAGTGGACAGTTTATCCCATAAGCCTGAGACATTTTAAGCCAGGATGAATTACCTCCTGGAGGAGGCTGCTTTTGATACTGGTTAGAGAGGACATCTAGATAATTTAAATGAGATACCTAACTTTCATATATGAGATACCTAACTTTTATACACATAAAAATATAGGAGATGAATCCCATTGAAAGTGATAAGTTGTAATTTTTTTCCAACTTTTGGCCTGCGAATAGTCTAAAACAAGATTAACAGGTGGAGATGTAGCAAAACTGGGAGTATAGTGCTGTATATGGCAATAAGATAAAGTCAAAATGTAATGCCAGAGAGAAGCAATTGTGGAGAAAATTCTGAGAAACACAGATCAGCCTCCCTTCCGTGCGAAAGCAAGGGTTTTGTGAGATTTGGTAATGACATTTCTGTAAGAGCAGCCTTTCTCTCATTTGCATCCTTTGCCTCAGTCTCCCAAAGCAAAACAGTTGACAGACTGTGTTTCTTCAGAGATGTATAATGTGTTCTCTGTCAGCTCCAGTGACTGTATTCTCAGGGATTCCTATTTTGATGACATTGCACCACCTAGACACAGACTGAAGACAAGAAAATAAAACTTTTGAAAAATACTGGCTTCTTGTTGACAGTGGATTAGGCTGCAGAAAAGATACTCCTTTTATTTTTATATAGCCTGGAAATTCATAATCTTGGAGGTGTTCTCCAAGGTATTAATAATGTTTTGGCTAGCAATATCAGGTAGGCTTAATGGATTTCCCTGCTGGTGTAGTGAATGTGATTGCAGTGAAACATTAAATAAACTGTTTTAATGGCTTACACTTAGACCTGGTGTTAATTTTTTAAGGACGCCTGCATCTTTCATTAATTGAACAAGCAACCACTTGACTGTGAGTGAATAATTAATTTAAAAGTCTGAAGAATAATGTTCATTGTACCTTAGGAAATATTACTGAAAAGTTTCTGGTAAATCATTTGAAAAATAAGCAATTGCATCTATTGAATTTGAGATGCTTTCTGCCTTTTGAGACACAGTATGTAAAGTAGATGTGCTCCTTTCTCTGCAGCTGGGATGACAGCAGCTCAGTTAGCAGTGGCCTCAGTGACACTCTTGACAACCTCAGCACAGATGATTTGAACACCACCTCATCTGTCAGCTCTTATTCCAACATAACAGCCTCTTCAAGGAAGAACACTCATGCCCAGGTGAGTAGCAAAAGAAAAGGTTTGGTGTCAATGCCTCTAAACAAATGAAATATTCATATTTTACAAAATCCTCTATTACGCCTGAATGCAAGAAGCCATAGACCCCATTGACCCAACCTTGGGCTGTGAGCTGACATCCCAAATTCCCTGCTCCCAGGGCACACATCACTGCTGAAGGTGCTGGCTGGCGAGACCCAGCTCTGCCCACCCTGGGGGAGCCCCCACTGTTCCCAGCCCCTGCTGCACCCTAACACAAAACAAACACAGTATGACTGGATCTGTGATGGGTGGATTTCTACTCACTTCATCTCATTTGGAGTATCTCTTTCAACAGATAACACAATAAAAAATAATATATCTTTTGTCTTTTATGAGCTGAAACATACTAGGGAAGAAATATACGGGCTATACTGTCCTTTCAAATGGCAGAGATTCTCTTCCCCCACTTAGGTCCAGGGATGAAAGTGTCAATGCAAGGTGAAAATTCATAAGAGTCAAAAGAGAGTTCTTAATAGCATACAGCCACAAACTATATACATAATACATATACGTGTGTGTGTGTGTCTGTGTATGTAAAGCTCTTGTCCCAGGTATCCAAACATTTCTTCCCAGCTCCCCTCAAAATTGCAAGTGATAGAGAAGTCAGTGCGGAATCCCTGCAGGACTTGGTTCCTCCCAAGAAAGAAATAAAACCAGAAAAGTTTGTCTCAATAGGAAAGTGTTCTCTACCATGTCATCTCCTGTTTACAAGCAGGGAACTTCAAGACTGAACGCTCAGCATAGGGGAAGAGTGGTTGCCTCCAGTGATTTGATGTCAAGTGTTCAGGACACAAGGTTGACACTTCTGATTCCATTTAGACTCCTGCAATGCAGACAGTGTCTGCAATTCAGAGGTCTGTTTTGTAGATGTACATTGTAGCAGACTCTGTGAGCCTGAGAAAAACACGTGTTTGTCATTTCCCCCAAACAACAGGGAAATACAGTTACTTTTGGAATGAAAATAACTTAAATCTCCAACAGGACAGATATCAGACGAATGCTGTACTCATGCAAAGATATTCACACTAATGCAATATTCTTCAGCCCTTACTATTGCCTTTCTCATTCTCATCAGGGACTTCCACGTTTGCTAACTGGAGATCAGCCTCTTCCATTTTACATCAGCAGCGATGGCCAGCTAGTTCTGGCTTACTTGTTCCACTGCATAGTTATCAGGATTGGAAAATCTCAGGCTGACTATTTAACTCTTTGTGGTTTTGTTTTCATTTGGATTATCTCATGTTCTAGATGCTCTATAATAAGCCTGTGTTTTATTTGCAAATTGTTCAGCGATAGACAGAGATGCAGTGCATGTTCAAGTTTTGCTTTCATTCCAGAGTTTCTCTATATTATGAAGTTAGGAACAGACCTTTATCAGGTATGCATTTACCAGGCAGATTAAGCAGAATTCACTGTATTCCATGCTAGCTGGCAATCTCAGTCAGAAGCTGAGATGAACAGAATACATTTTGCCAGCTGCTCTCCAGGTCTTAGATATGCTGCAACACAGAGATCCCTTTCTCAGTCTTTTTAAGTGATTGGAACAGGAAGGCTATAGGCTGAAACAGAAATTGCACATTTTCTCGTCATTTTCCTATTAAAAGAATGATAATGATGAAGAGAGGCTTTTAGAAAGTATCATACTACTCATTTTTTTTTTAATTATGCAGTGTGCTTTAAAAATGTATAACTATAGATTTACAGTCATTTATTTATGGGAAAACGTCTGTAAGCATGTTGTAACAATAACTTTAATAAAAACTCTCTTCTGAAGGACCCCACAATATTTTCGTAGATATTTACTTGGGTTTTTTTCCCATTAATCCTTACCCATAATCTGTGCTAGCATGCCCAAAGAACATATGTAATTATGGAAATGCAGAGAGCTTTTGCATTTTGTACACCTCAGCTGACAAATACGTAAACAGGAACTGATTATCCTGTCGGTCATCTAATCAGTATTAATCCTACTCGTGACAGCAGTGCCTAGGAAACAGCCACAGAGGGGTCTGTGTGGTGAAGGAGCTGTGGCAGCACAGAATAATAAATAGCCTGTCCCTCAATGCGCTCCATTTTGCAGCCCCTCTTAGGCTGGTGATACCTGAGAGCAGCACCATATTTCTGCTGTTAAAGAGGGGCAGGGGCAAGCAGGAGTGGTGAGAGGGTGATGTGCAAATAAGGCTTCAGACTGAGGTCAGGAGGCTGCCGAAAAACACAGAAGGAAGAGTTACACTGAACAGCCTATCAGCACAAAGAGCACCAGTCTTGTCAAACACAGAGGGTAGGGTCAGTCTCTGTTTCTCTTTAAGCCATTTTCACAGCTTCTACATCGTGTTGTTGGGCTGCTCCTTGCAGCACTCCCTTATCAGCATGCCTCAGGGAAGGCAGATGCCACAGGGGGGTTAGGTCCTCACTGGTGCATCCTCCACATGGGTCTGAGTTTCAGGCAGAGTGTGAGCCCAGCTGCTTGCCTTCACACCACGGATGAGTAGTGCTGGCATTAGCCTTTCTTCTGCTCTGTTAGTTGATAGAGTTTCTTGTTGGAAACAATTTGTTTCTGTGGAGACAGAGCAGTAGAAAAGCCATCAGCTGTAGCACAAAAATTTTTGTGGAAGATGTTATCCTTGCTCACTAGTGGCACAACATACTCTGTTCTGCTGGAGCAGTATTCCTAATCCAGTCACTGGAAGTCTTGGGTAAGAAAAGCCAAGAAGCCAGACTGAGGTGATTTTAGTAGTATATTTAGGATTTGCTTAGCCAAGCTTTTAGTAAAGCCTCTCAGCACAGTGATTCACTTCTGAAATTCAGACAGAGTTGAGGAAAAATAGGGTATCACCACTGAGGATTAGAGGAAGTTGCACTTCATTATGAAATCTTTTGAAAATAAAAAGAAGAGAAATGTCATCCCCAAACGGGTATGTTTTGTATGTTTTTAAACTTTTGGAATCAGGATACTAACATTTTAGAAGGAAAGTTTCTGTGGCCCTTGCTGCAAATAGACCACATTCTCCTCCCCTACTATGATTTAAGAAATCAGCAAATAATGGAGATGCTGGGACTGACCATTTCTCATGCATATCTCTTGTAGCTGAAGACAGACTCAGAGAAGCGCTCAGTTACAGACAGTGAAACTTGGGGCAGCACTGAAGAACTGAAGAAACCAGAGGAAGACTTTGACAGCAGCGTAGACAGCAGTGGCAAGTGGAAAGGCCTTCCCTCAGGGCTGTCTGAAGAGTCAGAGAAGGGGGGGCAGAAAACATCTCTCTCTGTATCACAGACTGGATCTTGGAGGAGAGGCATGACTGCACAAGTAGGAACAACTCAGTCCAGGCACAAAGCAGGAACAAGTGCACTCAAGACCCCAGGTAGGAAACTTCTGTAGTTCAGATTACAGTGGTCTTAAAATAATTGATGGGTACTACCTCTGTCCGTATATATACTATATGCATATTGTTCTCTCCTCCCATAAATGACTTCAAGCCCAAATTGTAATATTATATTAACTTTGTTAGTTTGCTATATGCATAGTAATGATTTATTAAGTACACATGGGTGCATCCATAACAAAAACTCTGATTGCATTTTGTTGTACTATCATTTGTGTACGTCAACGTCTATTAAGGAATTCTTAGAAGTGTTTTTGGACTCATCTGTGCCTTACCCTTGTTCTCTAGAAAACCTTACCTTTGATAATTCAACATATGCATAGAAATGGCCAAATATTAGAAGCTGAGTCAAAAAGGAGAGACTCAAAATTATATTTCTAGTTATTTCTGAACAAAGCTGAATTATCACATTCCACATGCTATGGGTGTTCTACAGACCACTGTTAAGCGATAAAAAATTGTAAAAAAAAGGCTTTTTACACATTTTCAGTGCTAAATGCCCTTTTACCTAATTTTGGAAGGCCTCTCAGAAGTAGTAACCACTTCTGCAATCTAGATTTTAAGCAAAAAATCCAAAGCTGGTGAAAGAGATAATTATTAAGACCATCTAATCCTAATTCATCATTTTACCAAGGAAATGTGAATTCTCAGTAGGACATTTTCTGGAGCTTTGTCATGTCCTGACGAAATGTGCATGAACATGATTCAACCCCCCCAGTTGTAAAGGCAACTAACAAAGATCTCCTCGGAATAAATTCCTACCCTTAGTGAACCCCTTTTGTTTCTTTGCAATTTGGAACTGCTAAACGTTGGTTAGTCTCTGGTGTGTGAGATCCCTGAGGAGCATTGCTGCGGTGATCATATGGATACAGAAGCCATACCCCTTTAAGGGCAATTAAAAATGGAGACACTAAAAGGTTTGCTGCACGCCAAGCTACACTTCCCAGATCGGTTTTGCTGAAGGTGATCAGGCAGCCACTGTGCAACACAGAATTGAGGCCTTAGCTACTAATGATCTGTATGTTTGCTAGGTCAGAGTCTATCTGTATCATGGTGTGTGCATCTGTTTGTGTAGCATAAAATGTGTACTGGATAAAAACATGAGTGGATTTAGTTCTGCTTTGCAGGTGTTGCTCTTTATTACCTTTTAGTTTCTTAAGAGAAATTAGGTCATCCACCTCCAAAGCTTCCATAATCACTTGACGAGTAAATTAAAAACTTTGGTATGTTTTAGGAGTTATTAGGAGTATACTATATATATTATATAGTATACAAATATGTAGTATACAAATGCTTAGAGAGAAATCAGAATTGAAATGGCAATTTTTATCTATTTGTAAAATAGGAAGAGGGTACTTTCTGTTAGAACACCTTTCTGCATGTTACAATAAAATTTTAGAACATATGGAAGAAACATAGAAATACATGTTATATAGTCATAAGCCTACACAGGACTGAAGAAAACCTCTCAAAAAATCAAAAATCTTGAGAAGACATCAAGGATATGACAAAGACTAATTAACTTGTGTAATTGATATTGTTACAGATCAAGACAATTCATTCCATAACATAATCTCTCCCTGATAATTTTGTGTAACTAAAACCAGAACAAACTTAGTCATGAGCTAAAAAGATGTAATCAGTGAAAACCAAAGAATTCAATAAGTACCATTAATTTCTACATGCATAATTAATGTCATACTTCAGGAGATGTTTATTACATGCAATGTTTTATTTTCAAGTATCGCTTCTTTCATATAGAAACACTGTTAACAGAACAAAGTTAGTCAAAATTCCTTATAGTTCATTCAAGATAATTTTTCTACAACTACATTTTCCAGCTGTATATGAAACTGGAAGTCCCCAGAGGAATTTCAAGCTTTTAATACTTAATGATTACCTGTAATGTGTCATACCTGCTACGGATAGCTGATGGGAGACTAAAGACCAAACTGGTGTGTTTCCTTAGTGGAATTCTTCTATTTGTGTGGTTTTTTCATCTGAAAATTGTAATAATATAATGTTGAAATTAGATATTAAAACATTGCAGCTTAAACACAAGTGACCTTTTCAAATATACTTTTGCATAGGAAAAACTGATGATGCAAAAGCTTCAGAAAAAGTGAAAACTCCCCTAAAAGGAGCCTCCATACAGCGATCTCCATCAGATGCAGGAAAAAGCAGCGGTGATGAAGGAAAAAAGCCTCCTTCTGGCATTGGGAGATCAACTGCTACAGGGTCATTTGGATTCAAGAAGTCTGGGTTGGGGTCATCTACCATGATCACCACAAGTGGAGCGACCATCACAAGCGGGTCAGCAACGCTAGGAAAAATGCCAAAATCTTCAGCCATCAGTGGGAAGTCCAACGCAGGGAGGAAGACAAGCTTAGATGGTTCCCAAAACCAGGATGATGGCGTCCTGCATGTGAGCTCAAAGACAACTCTGCAGTATCGAAGTCTGCCTCGCCCGTCGAAATCCAGCGGCAGCGGGATCCCTGGCAGGGGCGGCCACCGCTCCAGCACCAGCAGCATCGACTCCAATGTGAGCAGCAAGTCTGTGGGTGCTGCTGCCACCAAGCTGCGAGAGCCAAGCAAGATCGGGTCCGGGAGGTCCAGCCCTGTCACCATCAACCAGACAGACAAGGAAAAAGAGAAAGTGGCGGTGTCAGATTCTGAAAGTGTCTCACTGTCCAGTTCCCCTAAATCCAGCCCAACTTCGGCAAGCGCCTCTGGCACACCAGGACTTAGACAGCCAGGATCCAAATACCCAGATATTGCTTCTCCCACGTTTCGAAGGTTAGTGCATTTCTATGATTCCCTGAAGTTGCCATATATAAAGCAGGGATTTTCAATGTGTTGAACTACTGTGCAAAAAGCCTTTTCAGGGAATATTTTGCCACAGACAAATCAAGCACAGGAAAATAAAAGGGCAATACTTTTTTCATACAGCACAATTATTTCTTTGAGATTTAAAGACCTTCCCAGACCTGAAATGGCTGCTCCTTGAGCTTTACGCATTTTAGGTACATCCCCGTAACAATAGTTTGAAGCTTAGAAGGTGGACTCAATGATCCTTATGGGTCCCCTCCTACTCAAGGTATTCTATGATTCTAAGTTCAGCCACATATGAAGTTTCTTCTCAATACTGTGGTAAACCCCCAAGGGGAGGAAGGACACTGTGTTCAGGCACGTTCTGTTAATGGAACATGCATTGCCGTGTTCTGGATGGAGAACTGAAGAGCTCTTTAAACACTAAAGATTTAGATTTGCTTTCACATTGTTGGCAGCTCCAGCTACAAACGCTTCATTATCTTAGCAGCTTCGTTACATTTTTCTACACAAACATTGGCAAGGCTAAATTTCAATTGTAAATGCTCTATTGTAACATTTCTGGAAGTATAAATCTGGATGAAGTGTAAATTGGGATGGAGCACTTGCACTGCTGGAGGAAAAGCCAATAGTGCCCTCTTGTGCCTACTTACCAAAACAGCATCTCCAAGCAGCTGGGGAGCTGTACTTCAGTTTTGTGGGCTTGGTAATATGTAAAACAGATTCTTATGTTATTAGACATGCTTCCTTTACATCATGATAAGTTTTGTGTTTTTTTACCTTTAACTTGTGAGCTGTATGTTAACTGCAGCTTAAAATTTCCAGAAATACATTAAAACATCACATGACCTTTTAGTTCAAATTTTAGAGGACTTGCAGTTTATTTTTTCATCATCACTGTAGAATTTTCATATCTAGAATTGCTGGAAGACGTTATGTGAAATACACTTTTATCATTCCTGCCCTTGGAGACAAACTGAGCCCATTTAGCCATGGTGCAGTTCATTATGTCTGAGTGGTTACTACTTGACTGATGACCGCTTGACCATCTGTGCAAAAAAACGAGAGGGAAATCTTGCACAAATACTTAGACCTTTATTAAACTTTGAAGGTTTTTGCGTTTGTTGCAATCATTTAAGCAGATTTGAGAAGTGAGGAGTTTAAAAGCTAATGACTTGGGAATGCTTAATTACTGAATGAATTTGGGTGAAAGTGTAATCTGTTTGTGAACTAATAAGACAAAAATGTGATTATTCTACCTCTCTCTGGGAGGGTCTCTGTGCAAAGAGCACATCTGAATAGGAGTGAGTAAGAGCTGTTTCTAAAGAAACAAACCATGATTATTGTGATATGGTTAAGTGAATTTAAATTTGCGCTGCGATTGATCAGCTAGGTAGGCATGATTTTAGTAGCAGTAATTAAAAATGTGTAGTTTGGCTCTTAGGATGTTGCGCCATGAATGTTTAATGTGGCTATCAGTTTCTCTAAAGCTATTTGTTTTACATTTAGGTTGTTTGGTGCCAAGGCAAGTGGTAAAGCTGCCTCTGCACCCAGTACTGAAGGTGTGAAACCCACATCGGCAATGCCCAGCCCTAGTACCACATTGGCACGGCAAGGCAGCCTGGAATCGCCATCCTCGGGCACAGGCAGCATGGGCAGTGCAGGTGGGCAAAGTGGTAGCAGCAGCCCCCTCTTCAGTAAACCTTCGGACTTAAATGCAGATGTTGTAAGCTTAAGTCACTCCTTGGCTTCCAGTCCTGCCTCAGTGCACTCTTTCACATCAGGTGGTCTTGTGTGGGCTGCAAACCTGAGCAGCTCTTCAGCGGGCAGTAAGGACACACCAAGTTACCAGTCCATGACTAGCCTTCACACCAGTTCCGAGTCTATTGACCTTCCTCTTAGCCATCATGGCTCTCTCTCTGGACTGACAACAAGCACTCAGGAGGTTCAGAGCCTGCTCATGAGGACTGGAAGCGTCAGATCTACTCTTTCGGAAAGGTGAGCTTGCCTATAGATACAGTGACCACGAAATAAGTGAGAGGCAAAAGGACAGGAGCCAAAAAAATAAACCCTCCACCTCTTTGCCAAAGGGACACTGTTTAATTAGCAGCTTAGTCCTTTATGGGAAAAAGGAAGGAAGAAAAGAAAGCTGAAAGACATTGCAATGGGGAATCAACTGCCTTTTAAGGTTTTACAAGCACTTTTTCTATCTTGAGAAATTTTTTTTGTTCCCTTGTTCTGAAGACAACGAGAGAAAAGGGGAAAATTGTCTAATTAAAGGCAAGTGTAAATAGCCAACAGGCACATAATGATTCCTGCATGCTGGATCCACCTGCTGTCCCAGCATTTGACAGCCCCAAAGCAAGCAAACCTCCAGCTGTGGGACTTCGGCTTTTCTCTTCCCTTTAGCTCCAAGCACACGCAGAGCTGGTGTGTCCCAGCCTTCAGCTGACCAGTCTTGCATTAAAATACTCAGTCCTGACAAGTTGCTTCTTACACAGCAATCATTACACAGATCCTTACTGAAGTGCAGTTTCACTGGCAGGGAGACACTTTACAAGATGTGATCCTTGCTATGTGGTCAGTCCTGGCAAGTGTCTGGAACAAAGCAATGCAAGAAAAGGTTTTTCTGTTTGCTCTATTAAAGAATTTTTTTACATGCAGATGTTATACCATTTAAGTTAAATTATAAGAAGGTGCAACCAGCCTGGCACAGGTGAACCAAGATTTTTTTCGTTCCCCTTTTNTTTTTTTTTTTTTTTTTTTGGAACATTTATTTGACTTTTGGAGGAGAGAAAAAAAATAATCTTTGCTAAGCACTAAGTAACTTCCACTTCCCATGAAAATTTTCAGGATTTGACAGTGAAACTCTTATCTCACATGGGGACTGCAAAATCAATATTAAATATTTCATTTGCCTTTGACTCAAAAAGGAAAATTATACCGAATCAGTCAGAAATATTTTAAACCTAATTAGTTGTTTAACAACACAAACATTTTAAGGAAAAAAGACTCCTAATATACAATGTCAAGATATTTTTGCCCTTTATGTAAACTCAGAGATTTTTCAATACCCATCCTTTCCATAGAAGGAATTCACTTCCAGTGAACCAGCATTAAAAAAGCCCTCATAATTAAAACTTTGAGAAATCTAGATGGAAACTTTACACAGGTTTTATTTTCTTATGTTACATGCAGAAGTATTACTATATCAACTAAAAATCACACCTCTTACTAACATAATTGCAAATTATATTACTGTTATATACTAATATATTCTATTATTTATTTTAATAATTATAAAACATAAATATGTACCAATATAACATACAATAACAATACATAGTATTCTTAAAAATACAGTAGTTAAAAATACATTGATACATGAGCAATTTGTAGCTTGCACTGTGCCTTTAATTTTTAAATAGGTATTTGCATTTGTGTACTATGAACGGAATGTGACAATATTTCTTAAAAGGCCAATTATTAATACTAAGCTTACAAAACTCTTCTCTGCTACTTATATGGATGGTGAGGTCAATAGAATGATATGGAAGAGTATAAATTTATGCCAAAAATTATATTTATACACAGGATCTTAAACATCACATTTCAAATATTAATGGCATGGCATAAGCTCCTGAGCAACCCCCACTACTAATACTTTATGTATTTTTTCAGTGACTCAATTTCAGGGGTTCCTAATACTTTGCTGTTGGCAATATTTTTAGGTTTCATATTTGTTCATATGGGATATTATGATTGAGTCCAGAGAGAGCCATTGTTCATGTTGATCTGGCCTCAAAACAAACACATGCAGCTAGAGCAAATGGTGTCATTTCTTGAATTATAGTCCCAACAGGGTTTTTGCAGTTTGATTTTTCTGAAAGGTCTGGTACAAGTGCTGAGTTTCTAAACTCTTTTATACATTAAAACTTACACATAGCAAAGTATTTTTTTCACAATAAAAGCATTGATTTGCAATGTTGGAGACAGATATGCTTAGCAGCAGATTATGTCCTTTTTCCTTTGTAAACTCAGATTATGTTTTAAATACCTTTGGCAATACTAATTATAGCATGGCATAGCATTAAAAATTATCTGCAACAAGGTTTTTGCTTTTTCTTCAGTCACCCTAGAGCTTGCAAAAGACTGAATCAGCAGTCATTATAATCAGATATACTAATATAAGGTGGAGACAAAATCAGAAAGACCAAAGTGCATGATGAGGAATAACTAGCAAGTCTATGCAGAGTAAGTGTAGGAAAAACTGAAAGAGAAGAGAGAACTAATGATAGATGATAAAAAATATGTGTTTATTTCATTGAAGCATTAGCTGTAATTTGATGGATAAATATCAATAATGGCAAGCAAACTAAGAGGAAATGAAAAGGATGAGAATATCTTCGGTTTACCGTCCTGATGAACTTTTCATTTCCGTGCTTCAGACACAACCTGGAAACCCTGCAGTAATTAGAATGGAGAAGAGTTTTCAAAGGAACTGTGCTGAGGAAGGAGTGAGGAGGAGAGATGGGATGGAGGGCGAGGAGATTACAGGAAGGCCACTTTGCCTGCAAAGATAAAGAATATAATAAACAAAATTGGTTAAGTAACAGATAATGTGGGATTAGTCATTAACAGCCTTTTAAATAAGACTAATTTAATTAATTTGCAGGAAAACAAGCTCTCTGAATAGAGGAAAAATAGTAAATGCAATAAAAATCCTGAACTTACTAAACCTTTAAGTGCTATTCTTAATAACACTCTCATAAGCAAGTGGGGAAAATAAAGATGCTTGAATAGTTGGTAAAGAGTTACTGAAGATGAGTGATCAAAGGCTTATTAGTCTGAAGGGATATAACAGAGTAGGATATATTTGCATCGATACCAAATGGAAAATAGGCTATTTTGCAGAACGTGTGTACAGAGTTGTAGTGCCAAAGCATTGGGACAAAGCATTTTGAAAGTGAAAATATTGCATGTAAGTCTTAGACAGTAGCTATCCTATTCTACTTTTTCACATTAAGGATTTAACTTGAGACTTTGGGACATCAAGTTTTAGGAAAGATTTAATGCAGCTGGAAAGAACACAGAAAATGAGAACAAAATCTCAGGGTACATCTACGTTTTCTATGAAGGAAAGTAGCCCTTGACTGCCTCCAAAAAAAGTCACCTTTCATGGACACAGCAAATCTGCAAGGTCTCTGCTATATTTGCCCACCTGTCCCTCCAGGGGTGATCAGATGTTGCCCAGTTTTCAGGCTACCCACTGAGAGATGGTATGGCATCAACACAGAGCTGCCTGACAACTCCTGCAGTGAAGTATCGAAGTTTACTCCCACCAAATTTTGCGTCATTCAATGAAATCCTATTGCATTGTAACAACCATAAAATAGGCTCAGTAAAAGCTAGCAAAATATTTTCTTTTTCAGAAAGAAAGCAGATTTTGCATCTCTCTCAGGCTGGTTTTGCACTAGCAATATTTTAGAAAAGTCTAATTCTGCTGTCATAGCAGTGTAGCTCTCTATGTGGGAGAACACTTGTATTTTACCCTACAACAACTTAGAGGGATTGAAATAAATCATGCAGGTACATATACTCTAAAATAAAAATATCTTCTGGGGTTCAAGTTGTAAAATTTTCCAGGTGGACACCATCAGTAGTTCTTTCAAACCCTTAATTACTGTTGGGCATTGCAAATTTGTGATTTCTGCTTGATCTGAATGATACAGCAAGGAAGGCATAAAAATGCAGAAATATAGAAATAAACACTGGTCTGATCAGCAGTAATAGCTGTATTTTAAGATTAGCAGAGTGGAAGTGGTTTCTAGTTACATGACTGGCTTGCTCCAGTTTGCTTTAAAAGAATGTTTAGTTTTGCATGCTGTGAAAGTGCATTGAAATCCACTTCAATGGCCCTTCAATACCTTCAATTATTTTAAATTATCACCACAATGGATGGTTGTGGTTTTAAGGTGTGAAACAGTGCATCATGTATCAGATTTTCTTATATGCCTAACCTTTTGTAGAAATTAATTTGTAATACCCATATCAGCTTGGCCCAGCCTGTCATGGAGCTCTCTAGTTGTTTCTTAGCTTGCAATAATTTGTTTTATTCCCTAACAGCTCTGAAAGAGTTAGATGTAGCTCAAGGGTGTGCTATCATGGCCCTTTCCCAAGGCAACCTCATCACCAAGGGCAGGTAGGAAAATGAGGAATGTAAGGCTTCCTGTAATTTCCCTCACAGAAGTTGCAGTCAGTTTCAGTAGTGCAAAATAAACAAAAGAGAATGAGATACAGTGGGCTTGATAACTTCAGCCTACGTCTTCATTCATCTTTCTGCAAGATTGCTTTTTCCAATTTACATGGCAAAGGAAAATACCAGAATACTATGATATTCTCACCCTCACTTTATATTGGTATTTGTCCATGTATGCATTGTTTCTTTCAGGAAAGGACAGTCTTTATTATCATTATCAACTTTACAGATCTGAGGTAAATTCAGTTCTATTTACCAAAAGTCCAGTTTCTGTGGAAGCAATGAACCCTGCTTTTGGTGGATGAATGATTTCAGATATTAAAAAGATAAGGGCAGTTATTGTTCTGAAGTAACAGTTACATGAGACCGTGCTTAATGGTTTCATACAATTATCTGAAATCTAGGAGCATCTTTGTAGGCTTTAGTATTTTAAAAACACAGAATGGGCATTTGCTACACTCACTTTAATGCAGTTGCAATAATTCTACGCTTATGTTGAGGAATATTCATCCCTATTTCATTTGATTACCTGAATTCAAAAGATTTTCAGAACATCCTATGGTCACTCTTAGCCTACTTACACGACTGGCATAACTTTTGGCTTGTGGATTGTTTTAAAGGAGCACTGACTCCTTTATTTTTAGATAATGTGCTATAGATTACTTTGAAATACAAATATCTCCAAGTTAAAGTAACATTGGAAAATACATTGTTCATTCGGATTTTTAAGTGTTTGTATAAGAAACTGGTGTTATGATCGTGTTTATTCATCTTGAAATTTAGAGGTGCATAAAAGTACATAAAAGAACATTATGGCCCCGTTTTTCTCTCTGAAGAAAAAAAAAATGAATCTTTCATTTAAATTTATGTTGTCTTTTTGCCAACCTTCTTGGTCCTGTTAGTTATGTTGGGAGCAAAATGCAGAAAATACAGTACTCTGTCTGACATGGGACTACTCTCACATGGACCATGATAACTGGGCCTGTGCTGAAATCCTGCTAATTTTCTCCTTCCGTTTGCTTTCTCCACATGCAGAACAAGGCCCTTTACAACTAAACTAGTGAAATTGCCTATAAAACTTCCTGGTGCTAAGAATAGTTTGCTTCCATTAGCCCGAGCCCTGATAGTAATGTATTGTCCATGCCAACAGTATTTTCACTGCATTTATCTACTTGGATCAAGGATACATGACAGTAGGACTCCCATCACCCCCAGCATGATAGGAAACACCTTCAATAACAAGGGTATTTCTTGGGTAGCAAGGGTCCTGAGTTACTGCTGCTCTCAGAGGTGTGATTATGATATGTAATACAGAAGCTTTCAAAAGCCATTTTGCCATTTAATCCATATGGTGACACCAAGTTACATACTAAAGGTAGAAAACTTTGCAATACTTACCTGATGATAATCAGTTCAGCCCACACCAGTCAGAGACTGATTTACCAAGACTTTATGGTGAAATGCCCAAATAACACTTGGAAGGAGGGCTAGTGGAAATGCCCAAATAACACTTGGAAGGAGGGCTAGTGGGTGCCCTTCCGGTGATGGTGTTTAAATAAGGAAAACTCCTGCCATAGTTTTTGGGTAATCAGCCACTCTGACACTGTGTGTACAAGAATACAGAACAACATTGCTCTGGTGGCACTTTTCATTGTCCCCACCATCGCCTTACCATGTGAGCCCCTCAACAACAGAAAGTCAAGAGTCTGTATCTTTAGCACATATTTCTACACGCAGAGCTGTCATTTGGCTTCTGGCAAGGCCATGCTGCCTCTTAGCAGGTGTCACAACCTTCATTTCTTTTGGAAATCTACTGGCATATCATAGGCAACCGTGAAAAACAAAGATTCATACTGTGACCATATGATTCTCACACAGATTGCAGAGCAAAGCTGTAGGAAGGTTAGAAATGGTAAAGAAGCACTTCTTTCTGACCTGGACGGTCTCCAAATTACTCTTGACCCAGCCCAGAGCATGTCTAGATGAAAAATGAATCTGCAGCAGTCCATATCCTATTGTTCCCTCCAATGAGTAAGGGATTTATCATGAAAGTTATATTAAAAAGCATTAAATGACCTTCTGTTATGCACACAAACCTAGAGCTTTAAAATTTGTTATTCTGAACAGTCCTGTTTCCTNCCTGAGTTACTGCTGCTCTCAGAGGTGTGATTATGATATGTAATACAGAAGCTTTCAAAAGCCATTTTGCCATTTAATCCATATGGTGACACCAAGTTACATACTAAAGGTAGAAAACTTTGCAATACTTACCTGATGATAATCAGTTCAGCCCACACCAGTCAGAGACTGATTTACCAAGACTTTATGGTGAAATGCCCAAATAACACTTGGAAGGAGGGCTAGTGGAAATGCCCAAATAACACTTGGAAGGAGGGCTAGTGGGTGCCCTTCCGGTGATGGTGTTTAAATAAGGAAAACTCCTGCCATAGTTTTTGGGTAATCAGCCACTCTGACACTGTGTGTACAAGAATACAGAACAACATTGCTCTGGTGGCACTTTTCATTGTCCCCACCATCGCCTTACCATGTGAGCCCCTCAACAACAGAAAGTCAAGAGTCTGTATCTTTAGCACATATTTCTACACGCAGAGCTGTCATTTGGCTTCTGGCAAGGCCATGCTGCCTCTTAGCAGGTGTCACAACCTTCATTTCTTTTGGAAATCTACTGGCATATCATAGGCAACCGTGAAAAACAAAGATTCATACTGTGACCATATGATTCTCACACAGATTGCAGAGCAAAGCTGTAGGAAGGTTAGAAATGGTAAAGAAGCACTTCTTTCTGACCTGGACGGTCTCCAAATTACTCTTGACCCAGCCCAGAGCATGTCTAGATGAAAAATGAATCTGCAGCAGTCCATATCCTATTGTTCCCTCCAATGAGTAAGGGATTTATCATGAAAGTTATATTAAAAAGCATTAAATGACCTTCTGTTATGCACACAAACCTAGAGCTTTAAAATTTGTTATTCTGAACAGTCCTGTTTCCTGTATGTCCTTAGGGATTTTTTTTGTTTTAACAGCATGCAGCTTGACAGAAATACACTACCCAAAAAGGGATTAAGGTATATATATTTTTTTGAGCATGACTGCTGCTTCTCTATTTTCCTGTAACCTTTTCTACACTGCCTTTACTTTTCTTTCTTCTTCTGTTGATCCTGTTTACAACAGAGTTCTTGGAATTTAGATTCAAATCAGAAAATGTAAATTTTAACAACAGACTTTTTCTTTCCACGTCTGCCTCAGGAATACATTTTCTTTCAAGATATATCATGGAAAGTAAATACTTTTAAGGATCATTTCCTTATGCAATGAATCTTAAAAGGCATTGAATCCTGGAGAGCTAAAAGAGACAGAACAAGATATTTATGCAATTCAATAGGACTAATTATTGAAAAAGTTATGGAGAACAACAAGGTTTTAGACGTGTATCTGACTTGAACTCATGCAAACACTCATGCAATTTGAACTGGAGAGCTATTAAAGGGTAGGTCTAGAAAGTACTAATTTTATTATCCAAGGTTTGTAAGTATAAAATGAGTCTTGCTCCAGACAGTTTTCTTGGTCCTTATCCAGCAATACTGAGTCCACCTTTGCTACTAACTCTTCACTAAATTCTGTCTTCATCACAGAAAACAGAATTTATCCACCCTCTTCTTTCCTCCACGGTTAAAAGAGTGGATCATGTAGGAAACTTGCTGGTCTCATCAGGTGTGGAAGCCCATCTCCCCAATCCAGGAAAAAGATTTGGCAAGCAAGGATACATGTGCATGCACACAGACACTCTGCAGCTTTCCAATAACTGAAATGACACAATTAAATCTCATGAGTTCTGAATAAATATTTATGAAATTTTAAGATAGTGCTAAACTGTTGTCACAATAAAGCACCTTCTGCACTAGCTGTTCCTCAAAAATAATTTAGTCAAATTTCCTACTATTGCAAAGCAATCACTTTGGATTTGGAGAGAATGAAAGAGGTGGAAGACATTAAAGGCATAATGTGGACCCTGCAAAGATACAGTGGGATGATCGAGGTTTGTGGATAAACAACTGTAATGGTGGCTGAAAGCTGAAAGTGAACGGCAGTGGGAAAACTGCTTATGGGCATATAAGAATGATCAGTTAGCCCAGAAAAAAAAAAAAAAAAAAAAAAAAAAGCAGTTTTATTTAATGTGCAGAGATCCCTGTCCAAAACTCAGATTCTGGATTCTCATTTTGTCATCCTTCCAATCTGGTAATCACTCAGTAACTCCGTGCTCTACCACATTTATAGGCAAAGATCATAGCTGTCTTTTTAAAAGGCGAAAGGAAGTAAATATTTAATAAAGACAAGATGGTTTACTGCTGTAAAATATTGTACAAAACCCGAAGCACAACACAAGAATTTACATGTTCATTTAATCTGCTCTCTAAGCAGAAATGCTTGTGCCTCACAAGCCTGAAGCCAGAAAATCAAAAGCCCTTTCTGCTCTGCCGTTTTGGGGAACACTGGTGGCTCATGACAGTAGTGAAGAAGGTGCTCATTTCTCAGTAGGAGATTGAATGAAGCAGGCTATTGCAGACATTGCTGAAAACAATTTCTTGATTAATACCAACACCACCTGCACATTTTAATGTTTAATCACTGCCAGAACTATCCTTCTTCCAGCTCATCCAAGAGAGGCTGGTCTTGTGATTTACCAGTTCTCCCTCTTAGCCCATGTCACATTGCACTTGTTTTATTGGTTTACCATAGGAAGCAGTTGATGAATTATTTGATTACCAAACTTCTTCCTTCCAGAGAACCTGTTTCTGATAATTGTGTATTTTTCCTGTCCCTTTTCCTCCCCTCAGTTTGGGGCAGGACACAATGTCAGGTAGCATTCAGAGTAGCAGACCAGGTCCTTGTGACTATGATTAGCTGTCGTTACCAATGCAAACTCCTTTTTCAGAGTTGTTGATCTGTTTCACTCCTGTCATCTAATCAATTGCCCACATGATCTGTGACAGATGTCATTTTGTAAGTGGCTACTAACATTCCTTGGCTTCTATTCTGTCCATTCCCCATCCTAACCATACAGCTTCCAAGCTTTTACATCAGCCCGTACACTTCCTATAGCTTTGAAGTCCTTTTCTGTCAGCTCAGTTGTCTGTCTGCTATGGTTTATCATTCCGTCTCTTCCAAAGAAGGGAATGCTGTTCTGGGGAGGGGGATGAAGAGTAAAGGGGGTTCAAGTCCTGTACATTTTCTGTTGTAACCCAATGGTAAATTGTACCTTGTTAAAGTCTCTGGAATTAATCACTTGACTAGACTTGATGTTTTCCGAGGGTTTTGTTCTATCTAACTGGTGAAGGGTATTTATGTGACAGCTGTTTCTTTCCAAGACTTCACCTTGTCATTGTCTTGAGCATGTCAGCTGTGGTTTTTCAGATATACACCATCATCCCGGCAGACAAGTCAGGAGGAAGGCAAGGAATGGCTACGCTCCCATTCAACTGGAGGCCTGCAAGACACTGGCAGTCAGTCCCCGCTTGTTTCTCCTTCAGCTATGTCTTCATCTGCAACTGGAAAATATCACTTTTCCAACCTGGGTAAATGCTGTTTCCCTTCACTGTTTCTCCCCCTCTATAATAGAACCATAAAATTCAACTGTACATATTTCTTAGTCTCCCAGACTAGGTAGTTTGTTTTTAACATCTTCATCACCATATTGTGGTATCTCACTAATGAGGGGGAAACTCACGGTGTTCTTAATGCAGTGGGCCAAGGTACCACGTATTTTGTACAGAGAAAAAAAATCACAGATTCTTCATAACTTGACCAAGGAGATAAAAATTTGAGGTAGAGCTGGAAATTAGCTTCTAGTTCAAAGCTACTCCATCTTTTAGATTTCACAGTCAGTAGGATTCTTTCCAGTGATTTTAGTGAACATCAGAAACTTAACCATTGCATTTTTCCTACATATAGGTTTGCTTTGAGATAGACCTTTCTAATGTGTTTCAGTAGCTGGACCTGGCTGTAACTGCACTGGGCCCAACCTAAATCCTAATCTTGAATGCAATATAGTATTTTGGGATGTGAGTCACATTGCAGTTTTATTTGATTACGGGCCAAGGTTTAGATTTGATTATTCTGAATCTTGTTTCAAATTAATCTAACACAAGTTTGGTCTTTTTGGTAATTTTATTTTTTTCTTAAATGCTGCATAGAAACCGCTTACCTACACTGCACTTGACACATACCTAGGTTCACAATGAGCTTTTTGTGCTTTAGAGACTTACTGAGGAATTAGTAACATCCTTTAAAGCATTAACATTTCCATCACTCCGTCACAGCTTATGGCATCTATAGGTTACAATCACTCAAAAGAAATTTGATCAGACGTACACATGTAGGTCTTTATTACACACGGGAAAAGAAGTTGAGCTGAGATACTCTTAAAAATTAAATTGGATCCTGGGTAAACAAGCCACTGCTTTGAATTTTCCTCCTGTAGTTTTAGACACAGCTCTTTGTTAGCAGTGATTTTGCACTATATTATTTTCTGCTTACAATTATCTCCTTTTATTTTTGTTCATAATTCTTGTGAACTCACGATAGAGAGCAATAAGATCATGGAGTTTAAAATTTATTTTTTCATTATCTTTTCCTTTTTTACATTTTCATAGCCCTGTGGAATAATTTGCTCTCACAACACAGGTGGTCTGGTAGTTTATAACTTAGGGCACGTCTTGCATGATCTAAAACAAAAGTCCAAACACCGAGGCTGAATTTGGCTAGACAGCTTTTTCTTCTAGGCATTGAGATTGTGTAGTCCAGGGGAACCACAGCCAGGCTTTCTTTACTACTGGCAAAAAAACTTTGCAAAAGCTTAAAATATGTTCATCAATGCTGTTCTTGATTTCAACCATGGCTGACTACACTTATTTATTAAGATGAGATTCCGCTGAGGCCTGTGCAGGAATTTTTAACCTAATATGGTGGTAGGTGCTCCTGAAAATCAAAGGATAAATGTCTTGCATATGGAAATAAACTGTGGTCTTAACAGCCATCAGTAATACAGGTATACAACAATAAAATACAGGTACTGATTAATTAGAAGAGCTGTTTATAAAAATACTTATGGCCTCTTATTCCTTTTTAACTTTTGAATCTCCCCCACTGATTTTCTGTCTTGGACTGCCAAAGGACGTTCAGACACCAGTGTTAGTGTTACCATGTGTTTTAGAGGATTAATCTCATCCAGCTCCAGCTCCTTTGAGGCCATCCGCTTCACCTTTTTTGTTGTGGCTTTAAATGTAGGAATAAAAGCCTTTCATTTCCTCAACAGCATGAAGTCCACCTAACTGGGCTAGTCCTACATTACAATTTTGTGCAGAACGAAAATTTACTTAATGGAAATGTGCTTCATTAATAAAGCTTTGTATTCCAGTGAGTCCAACCAACCTATCACAGTTTAACCTTCCTGGACCCAGCATGATGCGTTCAAACAGCATCCCTGCACAGGACACTTCCTTTGATCTCTATGATGACTCCCAGCTGTGTGGCAGTGCTACGTCCTTAGAGGAGAGACCACGAGCGATCAGTCATTCAGGTTCATTCAGGGACAGCATGGAAGAAGGTAGGACTGAGGAACTACTTAGATCAGCAAACATGCCTCAAAATAGATGTCCAAAGCGTAGTAAAATTTTAAAATATTTCTTCTGCACCCCACACCACAGAAACTTAAATGATTTTTTGAAGTTTTATTAATCCTGTTGAGTTCCACTCGCAAGTCTTCCTTATCCTAAAACATGGAAGGTATTCCTTTCACCCAGTAATACGCAATGCTGTGTATCTCATACATGTACAAATCCTCTATCAGAAATTTTGGAGGAAAGGAAGCCACTCCTGGAAAATTATTATTTTTGCCTCTAAATCCGAAATGACTGAATGTACCTTGACTACTGTGTTTCTCTGATTTCTTAATCCTACTTCCGTGCTTCCTTTTTTTTTCCCCCCAAACACCAGTGCTACTTAGCATCTCCTTTCTTTTGTAGTCATTTCATCCTCTCACTTTCCTACAGCCTCCTATATCAAACAACCATGAATTTCTGTATTTAAATTCTGTAATTTAAACTGACCTCACTACTTTATGTGGATTATTACTGTCTGCTTCTTTTAATGCTGTCTGCAACATGTGGAACTTGGTGAATATCTTTTGGTTCAGTTTTGGGTTTTGCTCTTTTACATCTACAGAGCCCCTGACAACTCCAACTGTAACATTTTCCTCTGACTAACATTTCTCGTAAATCTGATTATTTGAAGAATTCCCATGAGTGAAAAGTTCTTACACCCATTAACTAAATAAAAAAAGACAACTGAAATTCCATGGAATTCATTCTGTAACACTCATCTTCTTTACTGCTAAGTGATGACAATATAAATTATCTTAATAAAAGGCAAATAAAAAAATGTCTTGCCTTAGCCCCAAAGCTCATAGTTATTATATAAAAGGGGGGGGAAAAAGTCCTAGATAAAACAACAGGCAAAAAATACTTCTACTTTTTGATTCATTTTACTGTACTTTAGATGATATATCAGGTGGACATCTGGGTATGTAATACTAGCAGTAGGGTGCAGGACAACTCAAGCTGTGAGTTGTGAGCACAGAGAGGATGGCTGACTGCACAGAAGAATATCACATAATTCAAGGACAGAGCTGACTACAGACTGTTTGCTGAGGAACAGAATTATCAAAGGAAACACTGGAAGAATAATAGAGAAAACAAAGCAAATTTATGCATAGAAAAAGAGGTGTTAAATGCGGAATTTCAGTAATGGGTCACCAGTGGCTTTGATGAGAGCTTTTCCATTGGTTATGTTTCATATCCAGCTGGAGTGGATAACCTGATCAACATGAGTAAATGAAAGTCAATGCAGCAGTATAAACAGTTTTCAGCAGTTTACAGTCATTAGAGATTAACATGAAATGATGCTATTAGAATGTCAAATGTATTTTAAGATAGGAGCTCTGAGGAAGGGTAAAGCGAAACAAGTGAGGTAATGCATAGAGCCACTGTGTATGAATGCAGAATGGGAGTTTAGCTGAGGCATTTAAACCAGAGACTGAAAACCAAACATACTTTGGAAGCCACTGAGTTTCAGTGGTCGGTGTACCACATCTCTAAAAATACAAAACTAGAGTTAAAGTCCATTTGGCTAATCCAAGTATTCTTGTAGTGTCTGTTTTTTGCATACAGATGCCAGGTAGCTATTAATGCAAAATAATTTTGTTACCAAACCCTGGCAGACTATAAATATCAAAAAAACTTCCCGTGAAACAAAAATAAAAAGAGGTAATGAAATAAATTATCTTTTTTAAAATTATCTGTGGGTATAGCCTTCCTCAGGAGCAGAAAGGGGCAATTTTTATGCAGTTTTAGTCTTCATTTGCCATTTCCAGATAGGCCAGAGGCCCCATCTCTTAAAGTGCAGCCCTGCAACATTCACTCAATGCTCTTGAAGTTGACTCCACTGAGAATTAGGGGAAATATGGCACTATATCTCACAGTTACCTCTTCCCATGGACTACAACTACGCAGGTCAGCATTGCTGAGGAAAGCTTGGGAGCTCACCCCACAGAATGTGAACAGTTTTCCAAAGCATAGTGTCTTACTAAAATCATTTGCTGAGCTTAGGACAGGTGTATAAACAGCTCGATCTCTGGTTTATCTAAAGACTGTATTCATCAAGTGATTTCTTGTCAAAGCAACAAAAGGGATGCTTGGTTTGCTGATAATAATACAAAATGTCATCGGCTCACTCATCTGCCCCATATACAGGAAAATGTTTTTTCTGTATAGGACAATCTTTCTAAATGCAGGGATATCTATCAATAGCTATTCTACACTGATAGCTCATAATTGCTCTTTGTGGAAAATTGGTTCTCATTTTAAAAATTTGTTTACTTATTGAGCTACATGGGGGAAGTTCTATGCTATCAATATTTCATGTTATTTTCCTTTTTTTAAAGTACACGGGTCCTCATTATCACTTGTCTCCAGCACATCCTCTCTCTACTCCACGGTGAGTATTGACATTGTAGAAAAAAGTTCTGCCTACCTCTGTTCTTGTTCATTGTTCATGAAAATTTCAATACTTTGAGATCCAGAAGAATTAGAACTTTACTGCAATAAAGTAGGAATGTTTATTTTCAGCTTTGTACTACTGCATGCTATTTTAGAAAACAGTATTTTCATCTTTTTATGTGAATTGCTTGTAACTGTTTGAAATCACCCAGTATACATTTTGAAAGCTAAAAAGAAGGTAATGGTGTGAGAGTGTCTCTTTTGTGGGGATCATTATGCTATTGTAGTTGACCATTTAGAGTCATTTACTTACTTTCAGCTAGTGCACAATTTAGAAAAGTATTTATATCCTGGCACTGCTTGAGGTAAACTTCTTGAAAACCACAAGATTGCTTTACGGTAAGGGAGATATAATTTGCAGTGTAACTGTCTACTGATTTTTCTCTCAAGTGACAGCATTTAGATATTATTTACAAAGAGAAGAATAACTTTATAAAATTTTAATCTTAGTTAGATTAATTAGATCGAGTAATATTTGTTTCTATCTCCAGAGTTGTTCTGGGTTTGATTTTTTTTCCCCTATTTTATTGTTGTTTCTTGTGGGTTTTTTTAACTTATGGGGTGTTTTTTATATATTTTGCATAATTTATTTCTTTGGTTGTTCTACTAATAAGAAATCATCCATAGGGGAGCAGTTAAACATGTTTGGACATTCCCATGCTGACACACAACAGTGTGCTTTGCAACTTCCTCACTAGCTACAATTACACGCTGCAGTAGGCCCTTTTCACAGGAGAGCAGCCCGCTTACCTGCGTTCATCCCATGCGTTCATGAATAGCCTGTGCCCTCTCCATATGTCCAGGTGTTGGATAGTGTCAGCTGACATTCCAGAGGTGGACTGCTCTACCCAGAGCCAGCACTAGTTCTTTGCCTAGGAATACCAAGCCCATGCAGTTTGATGCATCTGTAGCACGCGGCAGCTCTGTCTCAATGCTAAACTCATGTTAGCTTGAAATGTATGCCGCATCCATGCACAGCAGTGCCTCTCAAAGTTCTGTTTAATCATAAAAAGGTTCACACAAGGGCATAGCTAAAACGTCAGGTACACATGCCTTAGGTTTTTACAGGCCTTAAACTGCAAGTTGCAAGTCATTCCAGCCCAGACCAGTCCTGAATTTTTTGGAAGAGGGGGAGGGGAGGTGAAGGTGTGTTACTATTTACCTGCCGGTTCCGTGGGGTCCCGCGAGCTCCCACAGAACCAGGGCAGGTTCAGTAACATGAGTCGGTAACAAAGAGCTGGGAAGGGAATCTGCTGTGGCCTTTATTCCAACAGGTGAGCATCTTCACCCATCGAAGGGGAGGTGAGCAAATTCAGAGTACAAAGGACTAACACAGGTTTCTCTCGGGGTTAGGGGATGGCAGGGTCAGGGAACAGGGACCAATGGGAGAGCCCCAGGGGAGGGACAAGGGGCTGAGCCCATCAGCCAGCTGGTGAGTTCAGACTGGAATACATTAACTTCACAGAAACCTGCAACCTGGAGAGAGTCCCATGGCAGCGCCAACACACAGGTGTTCACTGACTACCACAAAGGTGGGAGGTGTAGAATGTATCTACAGACTGCTGCACATGAGGCGTGACTAACATGCAGAGTTAAGCTTCTTGCTTATGTTTTGGTGGTTGAAAAAAATCTTTAGAACTGTTTCCCTGTCTGTGAGACACTATGATCCTTTTGCCTGAGAAGGTGTGTCAAAAATCATAATTCGAGCTTTGATGTAAAATTTTAGAAGAATGTTACGAAATTGATAGATGAAAAAAATCAGTTTATAAAGTGACACGGGGTGCTTTCAGCACCCAGGAAGTCAGTAAGCCTGAAACACCTGTGCTCTGATGTTGCATAATGTAGCAAGAGTCTACTAATACTTGCTGTTTATATAACCTGTTACCTTTCAACAGAGTATCTTGGAAATAGTAACTAAACCCCATGATAGTAAAGGATAGTATTTTTCCTGCAAAATAAACTTTAAACTGTTTACCCTGGTTTATACTATAAATGTTTTCTGACTGCGAATTCACATTACAGCTGAGCTCCTTCAGTAATGGATTATGTAGGAAAGACAATGGATGTTGCAGAAAAATCTGTAAAGGGCCAGAAAGAAATTAGTATGACAAAATTACTAGGATTGACTTTTAGGGAAGATTTTTCATCTGAGTTTCTGCTGCTTGATCCCTCTGTGAAAAAAAGTTTAAACTTTGCAACTATTAATCAAAAGATGATGTACAAAACCTGGAGAGAGTCCCATGGCAGCGCCAACACACAATCACATCAGCTGAATGAAGAGAGCAATGGGATAGCCTCACAGGGTTCTCTCGATCAAATGTATTTATCAGATTTCTTGATCATTGTCTTAAGCCTTAGTGCTAGTGGTTTTCTGTGACCTAATCACTGGAGAAATTCAGACAAAGTACTAAATAAAGATCAAGACCTTTATGTGTAATTACCAGAGGGTAGTTGAAAATCTTCAAATTATTCTCTGAAGATTGTTTCTTTGGGAACTAGAATATGAGATTCAGAAGACATTTCCTTATTTTCTGCCACTGAATAATACAATGACACGGAAGATCTGCGTTCACTACTATTTTCTGTATATATTGGCTTTCTTCTTGACTTGCATTTGGGTTTTCAGGACTTAACTTGCATAGTCTGGGAATCTAGCTTGTAGGGGTATGCATGTACAGAGACATCCATTTTGTTTCACAGAAAAATATACCATGTAAGCAGATGTAGTTAACTGATTCAGTTTTGCCAGTGAATGCATTTAGCTCTCTGAGTAATTGAAAAAATTATGATAGGTTGTCTCCTGTTTTAATCTCCTCCTGCTCAGTAGGTGAAACACTTAAATTTTCACATATTTAGTTAATTGCCAATTTCTCACACTGGCTCTCAGCATTAGCTACACTTTGACTCCATAGGCTTCATTGATTGTGCTAAACCACACTCAGAGGAGTTATGTAAGGACGTGTCATTAGTACCTTAACATTCTAAGGCTTCAAAAAAAGAAAAAATAATCCTTGCAAGGATGGGATGCATGCATATGATGGAGAAGTTGAGTGTGAAAAAGGATTTTTTCCTTTTAAAGCCTTTTGGAACGATGGCTGAGTCCTGGGTTACAATGGTGTCAGCATGAACTTAAGTAAAAACTGCTCAGATGTATTTGATTGTCAGATTTTATTTTTTAAGCTAATTGTATGTCCAGAATCCTGTTCTTTCTCATTCATTTACTTCCTTTGCTGCCCACAAAATCTCACTTGTGGGAGTCACCTCTCTGAACTCAGGGAGAGAGGTAACACTTCCTTGTGCATTGAGGGAATTGTCTGGTAACAATATATAGCAATGCCTTCATCAGCAGGTTTGGTGGTTTAAGGACAAGCACCATGTCCCCACATGGCAGTTTTAGGAAAAGGTCACCAACCCTAATTTTTTGCTTTTGTTGTCACAGAAGAAACATCATCCTCAATCCCTTTGTGACTTTCCATGCACTATATATTTGATGTAACAATAATGGGAATGGAATATAATTTTTTTTTCTATAGGCAGATCTCCTTTTTGCAAAAGTAGATGAGAAAGTGTGTTACAGTATGTGGGTCACATCAGTGCTGGAAAAAAAAATCATTATACTAAATCATCCTCACGTAGCGTGGATGTGTCAGGTATTACAGTAGTTTCAGCCAAAAGCTTTTCCAAGTGTTGCCAAGGTAAATATCATAGCATCACAGTCTGTTTAGGGACTGCTAACAGATAAGCATGTATGGGAAGAGGCATTTTCCAGAAGTCTTCCCCCTTACACAAGGTAAAGGAAAAAAGAATTCTATTATAAATCATTAAAATCCTAAAAGCCCAAAATTAATGTCTAATACAGGCTCAAAATCAGCTATACGGATTTGTAATAACAGAGAATAAATAACACAGTATGTCCGATGCCAAAGAATCCTCTGAAGAACCCTTACCTTGGGTTTTCTTAGTGTTTCTAGTGTTATTTATAGATAATTCTTCTACCTACATTTTCCTTTTACTGCTTACTTCTCTTCCAGATAATGTTAGACTGCTTCTCTGAACTTGGGCCACCTCAGACCGTGGGGTGGATTGATTTCCAGTACATTAACTGATTCCTATTTTGTGTTATGAAAGGGTTCCTTTCTCATGGCATGCCATTCATTTCCATTAGAATCCCACTGAAGCAAGATTTCTCTGTCCACCAAATGTCTCCTGAATAGTACTAATCCAATGCTTAGAAACTGAACGACTTTCAAAGGTTTGCCTTGCAATGGTTTAGTTTCTTAGCTTGTTGAAAAAGGCTGCTGAGTAAAAAGCTTCAATGTATGACACAATATGCTACAATTTGGAAAATATCTAAAATTATTAAATAATATTAGCAAGTTTAATTGAAAACTTTAACATGCCTTGATATCCCTTAATATTTTGGCCAGTAGTCTTTATGGAATAAATTACATTAAAATGCAAGTTCCCCTCACCTTCCCCAATGTATGTGTTACAGGTATGCTGTCGATTTCTCTTATCAGGGATTACTTATTATCATATTAGGACTATTCCTTGGTATGCAGTAAAACAAATATCAATCCAGGAGCCCTAATAATCACTGCAGCATAAAAGTGTGTTATGTCAGACTAAGGTCCATGCAGCGAGAGCACAGTATATTTTTGTTTGTATCTTAGCAATGTAGCTGCAGTTTCTGCAGTTCTGGTCCTGCTCTCCCTTTCTCCACTGTTTCATTCTGTCAGTATGCTGGCAAGCTCTTTGGGGTTTCAGCTGGAGCCTTGCCAAGTAAGTTGAAAAGAATTCCATTTATTGTTTTTACTGGATACCTTCCTAAAATGTAATGGATGCATGAGGCTATTCATTTCACTTCAGTGTATCTGGCTCTTATATTCTATTACTGCAATTATGTTGCACACTGATTCTAACCCATTTCTTCTTTGTTTTTTTTCCAGGCAGAAGAAAAGGCACATTCAGAGGTAAGAACTTTTCTTCATTTTTATACTTATGTATTGCCTTACATTATTTTATAGTTCATTGTTTACCTGCTATGGCTAAACTGCCTGGTTGGTGGGGAAAATACACCCTGTGTCTTTGCATCACCTTTTAAGAAGGATTGGTGAGAACCTGGTGCAGCTTTTAGAGTACTAGAAGGTGTTTTCTTAGCATTGTGCTGAAGAAAGCCTCCTGGCTGCCATTCTGAAGAGATGAAAAGAATCAGTGAGAACTGGGCATTGAGTGGAGGAGTTGTGATAGGTCTGATTTCAGGCTTAATGCCACTCTGTGCAGGATCTAAGGGATTGTGCAATTCAAGGTAAGGTGCTGCCTTTCAGGAGGAAAAATACTTCAAATGATCGCTTTGAACTTCCCTCCCTCACATTTTGCATTATATTAAATTTCTGAAACCGACCACTTTGATGCATTTCAGAGCAATGCAGATTGATTTCATATATAAATCAAATTTGACATGGAAAATAGCTTCTTTCTCCTCACAGTGTATGAGAATGGGTGACAAGCCTGGGTCAGCATCTGGATACAATTACAGCCTTTCTCAAAATGAAGTCCTGGTCGTATTAAAAGGGCACCAAAGAGTAGCAGCAATAAAATACAGCACCAAGGGGTGCATTTCCACTTCACAGAGCTACATGCCTTCCAAGTCCTGCATTTATGCTGCTCCTATTTTTACTATTTTAATCAAAGAAAAAGTCAACAAAAAGATATTTTGAGGAAATTGAACAAATAAACATACCCTTCCCTCCTTGCTACAGTATATTTCAATATAATTTCATCTAAGCTCACATCTCCTAAAGCAAAGGAACTAAAGAGGCATGCCATAACTCAGTGGTGTAAATTACAATTCCTCACTTTATTGCCTTTTATATAGGGCTATACATAGAGGTGAAGCAACATTTCTTTCCTGTGTCTTTCTGCATGACGTTTTCTCAGTGTCTGGGTCTGCTTGTGATGCTCTTACAGGAGATGTTGAACAGCACTTCATGAGATCTACCTTGTGTAGTTGCAAGAACATGATGAAAGTGTGGCTTAAGCTGGAATGTTAAATAATTTCATTTGAAAACGAAAGAGAAAACTTGGAAAAATAGAAGGGTCAGTCCAGGATGGAGAATAGCTCTGTAATCTGCCCCTGTTGCACTGAGCTAGTGTAAATGACTGAGCTTATTTTGTGTTATAGAAGTACAGGAACTTGTTCATTCTTAAAGCTTGTGGAATATTCCTTGTTGGTTTTCATGGAAGTCATAAAACTAAAGTACTGCAATAGTCTTTACTAATGACTGGTACATGTTCCCTTTCCTAGGCTGCTTTTACCCATTTTACTTCTCTAGTCTGGAATAATTTCTTTTATGTCTGGATATGAAAGGCTCTTCAAAGTGAAACTCCATGCTGTGCTTGATTCAGTACAATGCCCAGAAGTCCCTGCAAGATCTCAAATAGGGTTAAATGAGCTTAAAATTATGTGCAAGCTTCATGCTAGATATCTACCGCAGCTGAAATGGAAACAGATAGTTCTCTTAAGGATTCTGTTTTTCATTAAAGGATAAAGGAGTCTTGAGTTAAGTTTATTTTCATGTCAGCAAGCACATTTAAAGCTACATTTATTTTTTTTTTTAAGTTGGCAAGCAAGTTTTTGAATACTATATAAGGTTTAAAGTGGTTGCATATTTGAATTTCAGGGACTGTAGGAAGCATGTGTTAGAGAAAAAAAATACTATTTTATCTCACCTAATTTTAGACATCCATAAAGAAAAAAATCTGTGCCTGAGGTAGCCATCAAAGCCTTCTTCATGCCAGGCAGCGTGGGAGTACATTTTTCACATTATCTTGGTCTAATGTAGACATTCAACATATGTTAGTTGCATCATGTCTACAGTCAGGCACAGTGAACCTCACCCAAGCGCACTCATGTTTCAAAACCTCAGGCCACATCCAGGGCAGCTCTCCTTGATTGCACTAAGCATATGCTTGGAACTTACGGGATTTGGTAAAAACCCATGACATTTCCCTCGCAAGCAGAGGATAGTACATACAAAGTAATTAAGCATTTGCCCATATGTGTTCCCTTAACCGGAATCCTGGCTCATACACCAGTTAAGTGCTAGAAAACAGCTGGAGCAACACTAAGAGACAACTTTTAATAATTTGTATTTCTAGATAGTTCTGAAATTAAAATGTGAAGCTAAGACACTGTAAACCTATTGGTGATCTCTCAAGAAAACACAAAAATAGCCACAACAAAAGAAAATAGCTGGAATACTGACAGCAGTCTGTTGTTTCTCTAGCAAATCCAGAAACTACGGAGAGAGTTGGTTGCATCACAAGAGAAAGTTGCTACCCTTACTTCTCAGCTTTCAGCAAATGTAAGTATTTTTGCTTGTGATGATAAGAAGTATCAACGAATACATTATCAATAGCCCTTACTCAACACATAGTTTGGGAGACTTTTACTATTTATTTATTTTGCGGGTTTTTTCAAGTTAATTACTTCATTAAATGTCTATATTGCCCCAGCTTCAAGTAGAAGAAATCTTGTGGAAATGGAAATGGAAAGTGGGCAGTGGAAATGGAGAGTTTTCACAATTTGGAGGTGACAGTCCTATCCTGTTCAATTTCACTCTTTACTCAGAATCAATTATAAAAAAAGGCCAAAAGTAAGGAGACACAACCAAAGAAAGGCATGATTTGCATATTCTGATAGAATTCATTAGAGCTTCATTTCACAAAGACAAACCCTGCAAAATGCAGTCAGGTGTGAAGCAAGCACAGTGTACAAGTATATTTAGAATTCATGTGCTACAACAACAGTGCTAATCTATAATTAAGGAAAACTGGGCTATTTCACAGAGAGCTTCCTGGTGTTCCTTCTAACTGACGTGTAATATGAGTTGTGGAAACTCATGTTATCTGAAAATAAGGCCAGATACAGACTGCAAGCTACAATCCTATCTGGTTGCTGTGGTTTCAGGTGAAGTTACTGGATAATTACTGAACGGTCTATAGTACTGTGATTTTTAAATGCAATTCAGAATATAATTATTGTTACTACTGTGAAGGAAATATGAGATGCAGTTACAAGAATGTATCATTTTGCAGTTCAAGAAAGCAAATTGAAAAGTATTTCACAATGAGACTGATCCTGAGTTAATTTTCTGCTATTTCTGGTACAGAACTCATGTAGCAACACTTCTGCATAAATCCAAACAGTCAAAAGAGACTACTTAAATGTTTTAGCACTACTTCTGTCAGTCCTTCGAGCACTTTATGAAAAGAGATTCTAAAAAGTATCACTTAAACATCAGAAATAAAATCCAGCTTGAAAGCAGAGAGTATATTCAACTATTTAATTGTGATAGAACCACTGAAATTTAGTCTACTTACAGAACTGATATTTAAATGCCAGTTATTACTTTTCATAAAAAATCTGAGATTTATTAACAAACAATTGATTTAACTTGGCAAACTCATGGAAAACCTAGATGGCCTTCTGAATTTCATGAACTTGTACTGCCTTAACAATGCTTTCCTTGCATGTATTTGTTTGTCATTTATCTTCTAGTCTAAGAGACGTATTTCACCAATCACTGCCTTTTAAAGGAGAAATAGTCCTAATCACAAAATTTAAATTTATTCTCAGAAAAGAAATCAAATCTCTACATGGATAATACTGTGACCCTCATTTTGAGTCACGTTTGCTTGTCAATAACGCTAAAACTAGAGCAAACATTAGGTTTAGTGCAGAAAAGTTTGATCACGGCCGGTGTTCTCTGTAGATACATCCATCGCTGGCCGACAGAGAGCTGTATGACAGAGAATCTTTTGTGGTGCCTTTGCTAACCAGGAAAATGCTCTGTCCTTTCTGATGCTTTTGCTACAAATGCATTCATCTTAGCATTAGTCCTAAACTCCTCATAATTTCCATACCTTCACTGTCTGAAAACAGGCCGCACTTTTTGCCTTACTGTGGTCTGGAGAAGGAAAATATTAATACCCAGAAATCTTGTTTCCTCCAAGTTAATCTCAGTGTGAATTTGTTGTTAGCATTTCCCTTTGTAGAACTGAGCAAAAGTATTGTATGTGAGTGAAAAAAAAGAGCATCTTTTTCATCTCATTTCAACACTATTTGTGCCTTTCTCTGCTTCTCCACAGAAGACTGTTGGTGACATTAGTACATAAGTCATTAAAAGACTGGCAGGTTGAAATTTGACCTGTTCCATCAAGCCTTTGCTTGATACATTATTTTGTACCAAAATCTGTCAATTGGAAGTTACATCATTTCTCAGGCGTTTTTGAAAAATTTTCTCATTTGGTTTCATTTACTGTTCGGGTTTCATTGGATGGATTCAAGCACTGTGCTTGATTTCAGCAGTTTGTTTCATTTGATTAACCCCAAAGTGCCAAAGTGTTTTGCCTGCATATGATTAAATTCAAGCAGGGTCCAGCTGTCGCTTGGATGTTTAATTTACAGATTTTCTCTGAGATTCTTGCTTTACCCCAGGATCTGTCTCAGTGTGACTGAAGGGCAGATCTCAATATTAAATCAGAAAGGGCCTGTTTTCAGGGCAGAAAAAGTCCAACCAGCAGACTTCCTATGTGACTGACAAGGGCTCAAATTCCAGTGAGCAGCCTGACCCAGCGTGTTCAGAGGGACTTTGATCAGTGCTTTGTACTGGATAAAGCTGAAGGGTGCATGCTTGCAAACTGTAGCAGACCCAGGATGACAGTGGAAAGCGGAGGGGGTTTGCTGGCTAATGCCCTTGTTTGGCCAGCTCTGAACCGCTATCCTACAGCCAAGCAGCAAGGCGCTAGCAGGCAGCGAACAGGAAAGGTCACCAGATGCACAGTTGCTGCTTGCAATCAGCCTGATCCCTTCTGGCCTTTCACACTTCCTTTCATTCAGCCCTGTCAGGTGGGAGGAACTTTATTTATTTACCTTTTTTTAAAAACCTGAATGCCACAGGTCCAATCCTGAAGTGTGTTAGAAGACAGATGTTTCATACGTGAATATCGTGTTCAGGATAGGTTGTAAACCTGAGAGCTGAGGTATTTCGGGTTTGTCTGGCTGGGATAGTTTGCTAAGAAGGAAATGTTTAAAAACAAATTTGTCCTCTTAGCACTGAAGTCATTCCCTAAACATACATCCCTTAGAGTATTTCCAATGGGCATTTCACATGTTAATAGAAATCAAAATTAAATCATACATGAAGGATATCTACAGGTTAAGAGCAGTACATCTACGTATCTGATATGTATGTGAAGTTAATGATGGATATTTTTTGCTGTAGGCATACTTCAAGTAATTCCCACTTACTTTACTCTAATTCCCGGATGTCTGTTTTCAAGTACAAATGCTGCATTCAATTGTGAAGACATATTTTAACTTTAGAATAAACATTACACGAAGCACATGCAATATTCAAGCTACTCTTTGAAGTATTGCAATGATGTGTGAATGTCATGAATGAAACTACTGAATCTAACACAGAGATTTCTAAGGTGTGAGAGACTGGCTTTAACTTAAAAAAAAAAATCCTAAGTATTTTTACAAGAATGAAAGAATGGAAGCTTTTAGATAAATTAAATAATCCTCATATATTACCAAATTTTTAAGTGTAAAAAAGTTTCTAATTCGAATTTTTGATTTCTGATGAACATTATTAAAGACATGAATACTTCTTTCTCTTTGCTTTAATTGTTTTATGAATTATTTTGCCTTTAAGTGTTTAGATGTGAAGCCTGATCGCAAATGGGAATATATACATATACGTATGTTTTATTTATACTTCAACACGCATATAAATATACTGAAACTTTAGCCTTTTTCAGACTAAATTTTCTTGGTTTGTTGTATAGTATTTCTTTAGGGGAAATCTGCTTAAGTTTTCAACAAGTAGGAGTTCCCTAGATAGCTGAATAAATGAATATTTGCTACCATGTAGAAAGGCAGAAGAGTTTATTACTCTGAATGTAAAATTATTACTTCGGTAGAAGAGTATTGTGTTGCAATAAACTAATGAACAAAGCAATTAAAACTTATTTAAGCTAATGAACAAAGCAATTAAAAGGTTTTTTCTTGAATAGTTTTTGGTCAATGGGACTTTGAATTACATTTCTTTATTATTAGCAAATCAAGACCTGATAGTCTTTATCTGAAATGAGTTAGGAAAAATGCATCATCTTGATCCAATTACATTTATGATGCAGAAAGTTTGGTAGACTATTCCAGGAAGGTAATGTGCTCTGTCATGGCTGAATTCTGGTAAGAATCCATGTGACATGGCCGTCTTTCTCTAAAGGCTGTCAGAAAATAACAGTGTCAGTGACCTTTGATGTCATTTTTAATGATGCTTTTTAGTACTTAATTTTTCCTATAAGTTCTGTGGGGTTTATTCATGTACAATGTAGGATGAAGTTGTAGCTATGGAATAGGAAAATACTTTGCACAAGTATGCATAGTTTGGTACCAAAGTACTGTGGTCATTACAGTCTAATTGCTAGAAAAGGACAAAAGCAATGCATAATTAAACAAATTATTCTTCTTTCAAGCCCTCAGTCCCCACTGTAATTCTCAGAGTAAAGCAGGCCATCAGCCAAGCCATAGATTTTTTTTTTTATGAGGCAGGGAACAGTGAGCTCCATTAGTTTCCTGTTAAACAGAAGTGATGGAGAGACATTTGGCCAAAATTCTGTAGTAGTGCATCTACTTTGTCTCTGATTGTGTTCTGGGTCTGTGGTCATCACCTTTGGAAATAAAACACCATAGATTATTCTGGATATTTTTAACATGTAGCTAATTAACAAAGTGGAATGTAAGTTTAAAAATCAGTTAGTTTTATTTTCTCAGAGGAATTAGAGTAGTAAAAACAACCAAAGGCTGTAGTATTGATTGTCAGGTTTCCAGGTGCATTTTATTTAAGATTATAATTTCAATAATGTAGCCTGAGTTATAAATGTTTAAATAGGACTACATATAATTACTAATTAATCTTCAAGAAATTGCATATGTGTCTAGTCTCATGTTTATCAGGAGTTAGTCCTTGTGGTATGTGTCCTTTACCAAAAGAGTTATCCCTAAGATATCCCTGGAGATGCAAAAAGCAGGTAGATTGACCACTATACCCATAGGTGATTAAGTATATCTAAGTATACTAATAGTGTAGTTTAAAAGGAGTAAACTTATAGTAAGTTTAATAAGAATAACATAAGGGGCCTTCAAGATACCTAAAGATTTATGGCAATCCGAAATTATTTACAAAACACAAAAGCCACTCATGAGTATCACAGCTCTGGAGATGCAGAAGTAACCCACTATTATATATATGGTAATCTTCTTCTATTTGAGGGATAATATACAGAGCAAGGTGGCAAGAAGCCCTGTTCCCTCTCCTAAAATGCAGAACAAAATCCTTTTTGGACCATGTCTTTTCTTGATTATACCTCGAATTCAGTTCAACCACATACATTCGAACAATTTCAACTATGCTTGTAAAAGCATGCAAATCTGCAGCTGAAAATTTTGCCGGGCACTGTGTGTGCCTGCATTGATATAATAAAAACTAAATTTCCTCAGTGAAGAAGCTCAGTTAATCCATTTGTGCATATAAATATGGTGGGTTTGAGTTATATTTCCAAGTGCCAATGTTTAAAAGCTTTGCCTATCACCGCTTTTGAGATGGTAACAAGAAAATAAGCATTTCCTTATGCTTTTACTATTTGATGTTTTGAGAGAAATGGCTGAAATTTTATGGACTTTCATAAAAATTAAATCATTACTTTCCCTTGGCTGTACTAACTGGCTTAGCATATTTGGGTTTTTATGACCACTTGCCCTTCTTTACCTACAAAGCTCAATGCCATTTAGATCTGATGAAGTATCATTTAGCTCTCATACAGCGTAGGATGCTGGTTGTTAAAAAAAAAAAAAAGGTTTATTTTTTTAAAATATTTTGATCTGTTTCAACTTTATTGCTTTTCGTACTGAGAAGTAAGACTTCCAGTTTTCAAGACTGTCCTTTATATATATATTTGCACACATTATAAATGTTATACTTATCTTTAACAAAATTTTTTCATTACTTTTATACGCACACAGGCATATATGATCAATATTTATAGACTAAGCAATGACCTTTTATAAGACTAACTGTGACATTTTTTGTTTGAGGCTCAGGATTTTTCTGAAGTGTTTTATTTGTGAAGTTAAAATTTGCTTTTCAGGATAAAGTACTTGAATTCCTGTTTTGAAGTGTCCAGTAATTGAAAATAATTGCTCCTGGACTTCCCTTTGGGAGCAGACTACTTTGGGCCAATACATCAGTAAGCTTAAAGCAGGGCATTAAATCCATGCTTCATTTCCAGGCAGAGATACCTGAGCTAATCTCACTGGGGGCTGAGGAAGCCTGAGGAACAGTGAGTTCATTTGGCTGATTCATCTATCCAACTTAACTCAGTCTGAGTTTAAACTAATGTTAAAGAGCTGGAGAAAATGTGCTTGCTGGAAAAACATTATTTTAAAAATCAAATAGATCTGGGAAAATTGTCCTATTATAATGACAAATGTTGTCTTTCTTTCACAGGCTCATCTAGTAGCAGCTTTTGAAAAAAGCTTGGGAAATATGACAGGCCGATTGCAAAGTCTAACAATGACAGCTGAACAAAAGGTAGGTTTAAAACAGTGGATGCTTTATGTAGAAAACAGTCAGCAAATTGCATTAGAGTTTTGTTTAAAAAACACTGAAAGGAAGCGAACATCTGTGACAATAAGACAGATTTTTCTGTAATGGTTGCTGCAGTGAAATCTACATGAATGTCCAGCAGCATCGGGAAAAAGCTGTGCAGCATCAGGTTTACACGGTGTCATAAAATAGTTTAAGATAAAATCTTTCATTTCCAGAATTTAATTAAAACATGTGCCACTATAGGTTTACTCCATACTGAAAGATCCTGTAACAAAGACTTACAGTAAGATGCTGGAGTGCTTCATTACAGCCTCCCAGTGCCACCAGAATAATAGAATTAATGGGAGCAAAGAAGTTTAAGTAGAGAAAAATAGCTCCATTGAGAGAGTTAAAGAAGGTTAGGCATCCTATCCGTGAGTAAACAGTTTGGGTTTTCATTGTGCTGTTTTGTCTAATGGGGGAAAAAACTCCAAACCTGATAGGGAGTAAATTTAATGTGAACCCTTGTACCAAGCTCAGGATTAAGAGGCTGCTTAGCACCTCACAGGATTGAACTTCTGCAACTTTCCACATTTATGCATTTTGAACAATATCCTATTAACGGAAAGGCCTCCTTGAGCAAAACTGTGAAAGAAACTGTTCATCTTTGAGCTGCTAGTCACCACTGGAGTCTGTAGCTGCCTACAAAAATAACATTTCAGAGTCTGGTTGAGCACCAACAGATGAAATGGGGTGAGACTCATTGTGAACTGGATAGAAAATGTTTGTATTGCTTGTTTTTGTTTCATCTGGGGTGGGGGGAAGGGGAGAGGAAAAACACAATAGCAATGAAATTTTCTTAAAACCAAAACTTCAAACTATTTTATAAAGTATAATTTCACCAGAAGGTTTTCTTTCCAGAAGAGGGTAAGCAGTGATGTTGAAACAGATCATGTCCAAGTTTCTTTCCCAAAAGATTTAGAACTTACTCTTTTCCTTCTCTTTTTTTTTCTATTGTTGAGTTTAAATTCCTTTAACCCTCATTATATAAGTACAGACTGGACAGACAGGGAAGTAATAAATAAAATATTGCTTATAAAAGCAATAATAAAAGATATTTTTTAATAAAAATCAGCTGGCCATTCTAATACAGAACTTCCTGCATTCAAGTGGAGTCGTTTTACTTCAACTTGCAGGACAATTTCTATTAAACAGGGAGTTATTAATTAAATTAGTATTTAACAAGATAAATCTTTTGAATTCATCCATTAAACAGTAGCCTCACATATTGAAGAATGTAATTCAAATGGTTTCATTGTCTTTTGCAACAACGTCATTGTGCTTTTCTTAATTTTATATTGAATAGTCGATTGAGACCCTTTTTAGATTACTCCTTATTAAAAATGTTTTCTTCTTAAAAATAGCATGATTTCTTTATATAGAATAAATGAAAAATAATATGTTAGTTGACTTTAACATCTTTGGAGAGGAAAATATGCATTCTTTTTATTGTTGCCATTATGTTCACCCAATCAGTCCCATGATCTTTAATTTGAACACTCTTATCTTGCAATTTTTTCTTTTAGCTTAGACAAACATTATTGTTTTGCCATTATTTTGATCTCTCTTTGCTCTTCCCAAAGGAATCTGAGCTTATAGAGCTAAGGGAAACCATTGAAATGCTGAAAGCCCAGAATTCTGCTGCACAAGCTGCTATTCAGGGAGCCTTGAACGGCCCTGATCATACCCACAAAGGTATGGATTTGTCATTATTAAAATAAATGCGGAATTTCTCCCCTGGAAAAAAAAAAAGCTAAGTCACTAGTTTTCTTTCTGTTTGGAACTCTGTTGCAAGGGCAAGCACATTCTGCAGTGAATGGTAGGCATACTTGTGGTATTTCCAGAGCTGGAAACCTTGCACGAGCTTCCTGTCTGCCAGAGTTCCTGGAGCTTTATCTTCTTAGAGCTGGGTGGCCAGGAGTTGATCAAGAGTTATCTGTGTCCCTGCGGTTGTCTGCTGAAGTACACCCAGGACACTGGTGAAGTCTTAGGATGTAACATGGTTATAGCTTGGGAATACAATCAAAGTTGTAGCTTTGTGAATTGGTGTTCCCTTTGGTAAAAGATGGACTGACAACAGCTCAGCTCCTCCATGAAGTGTTAAATCAGTGCAGGAAAGAACGTTTTAAATTCCAGATGTCGAATTAATTTGTCATTGCAGTTAGGCAGATATTGCATGGTAAATATGTACTTCAAAAGTGCCTGTTGATTAGCAACAGCAAAGGAATTACTTGAAAAATATAATCGCAGTATTCGTTTTTGAGAGTCTTACTGATCTTCCATTAGAGAGGTCATTATTTAGGTGTTTGCCTTAAGGTCATTTCACTGCATGACTTGAGTGTAGCAAAGCGAATATCTAGGAAGTAGAAAATAATCTAAAAAGTAATTTCCCTTGGAATTAGTGGGCATGTTCTGCAAGAATAATTTCCAGTGATTAAGACATAGTTATCAGAGACTTTTAAGAAATTGAAACTCAGAAGCCTCACCAACCATTTTTAATATTCTCCACTTCTTGGTTATTTTGTTTCGTTCATTTTTAATGAACTCCTGCCTGTTTCTTTCCATCATGGTATGTTAGAAGGTGGCATCTGAATGCTGATTAGGGATGCTGCAAGTCAAGTAGTACTTACACTCCTCAGAACTATAGCACATGTGACACTGATGCATCGAGTAATCCTGGTGTAACAGACACTGCTCAGCCATGAGGATGCATGTGCATAGATTGCTGCGAATGGTCATTGCCTTCAGGGCAAGAACAGCCCATTTTCGAGAAGCCCTTAAGTGTTGGAATTATTGTGTGCAGCCCCTTCTGTCCCTGTGTGGTTTCTCACAGGCTTCAATAGCTTGAATCTGAGCCACTGCAAGCATCAAGGCCAATTATGATCATCTAGACTCCCTTTGAGGAGGAAGATGGTACATAAATATAAGGATTATTATTATATTGAAACAGAAACAGATTTCACAGTAACTTCTTTTCTTTAGATTTACGCATAAGGCGGCAACATTCTTCAGAAAGTGTTTCCAGTATCAACAGTGCTACGAGTCATTCAAGTATTGGCAGTGGTAACGATGCTGATTCCAAAAAAAAGAAAAAGAAGAACTGGGTAAGTACTCAGCAGGTTTAAACCCATCTTTTAGTTATTATGTAATTTTCTAGTGTCTGCGTAACATGACAGTCCATTTCATCTGCAATGTTCTTGTGGGGCCAGATGGGTATCAAGAAACTCGTGTGTATCCATACTGTGACACTACCAGCAAACTAAAAATTATTGAATATCAGCAGGGATTTAATTGCATAAGTGAGAGTAATTAAAACAAACAAAACTATAAACAGCAAAACAACAATTTGAAATAGCTGTTGTGCCGAAAACCACCTCTGGGCCACATTGAAGCCCTGTTAGATTTTTCTTCAGTTGGAGTTTGCTTCAAAACCTTGACTCAAATATATTACCCAGCTATGGAGGGAGTTGAAATCTGTTAAGAATTCTCACTTAAAAGTAGTATGGTGTTTAAAGAAATTAAGATGTTTCTCAACCGGAACATACAAATACCACATACTGCTAAAGATTTAATCAAATACTTTCAGTAAAGAATCAGAAAATATGTTTTTATTGTTTTAAAATAGTATCTGCATAAACATTTGTTTTAAAATACTGATGAGCCTTCATTCCCTTGATTTGTAATTCCACACTCTTTCATGTTTCTGCAAGGTGAACTCTAGAGGAAGTGAGGTGAATATAAACCATGGAAAAGTTGGCATGCATCTATAAAAAACCCTATCTTGGCATGATTGCTATTTATTTTGGCAGTAGGCTTTTATACCTTCTAAAACCAGATTATCCTTTATGTCTTCTCAGTTTGTCTTTATTAATTTTAATCTCAAAGTTTAGGCTATAGAAAGGGGGAGTGTAGCCAAAATCCATTTCTTTCTCATTAGACATCATGAGCTGGAAAGGACTTAAATAATGTTTCGCATTCAGATCAGTGGTCGCACTCCCCACTCTCCAATTATACCATGAGAATAATGTGTTAGAAGACCTCATTTTTTCCTAGAGGAACCAGCTGGTCGTTGTGTTCTGTACAGTTTTGATCAGAAAAGCTTTCTGAAAATAAAAACAAACCCCACATTTCTCCTAAGATGAACAAGTTCTGTATTTAGACAAAGGTATGAACAAACGGGCTAGTTAATTTTAACAGCAGACAAAACTGTTGTCATCTTGGCTCCTGAAATAAATGGCTCTTTGGCTATTCTGTCCCTTTTCAATACTGTATAGAAGCTTCTAGACAGAAAAGGCAATGCTTGTACATTCAGAGATCTTACCACTCTAAAGGAAATTGCAACAAACAGTATATACCTTTCGGCTAACATTCTTCTCAATAGTACAACAAAGCAAACCTCATGCCCCAGCTTAATTCCTCTCGATTATGATCCAAATCATAGCATTTGCATAGTTTGACCATTCCAAGTTAATGGGGAAAATAAATTGGCAAACCCTGTAAATTGGACTAGTCTTTTGGTTTCAGCATTTAGTTCTGCCTGTACCTAGATGCAAAGTGGTTATTTAAAGCCACCCCTTGAAGGGAATGCCATGGGAATGGGATTCCACTGGGGCTTAATGGCTTTAAATGAGCACCCCTCTCCAATAGCTGTACCACTCAGTCCTGCACTTTTTCCATAGCATTACTCTTGCACTGCGCTGGATTAATAAAGTCAAAACAAAGCACCGTATCATGTTTTTAGAGATACTGCGTTGCATATGTTAATACCTTGCTTCTGCATACTGACCTCAGGCAGTGGCTAGGATGGCATCTGCAAACTAACTCTTCAAAACATGAGCTGCGCACAAAGTGCTGTGATGAGGAAAATAATCTTGTTCTGTATTTGTTTTCCAGCTAAGAAGCTCTTTCAAACAGGCCTTTGGAAAGAAAAAGTCCACCAAACCTCCTTCCTCACATTCGGACATAGAAGAGCTGACAGACTCCTCTCTTCCTTCCTCACCTAAATTGCCCCACAGCTCAGGCGAGTGTGGGGCAACATCAATGAAACCATCACAGTCAGCATCTGCGTAAGTGTCTCTCTTGGCAGATGGGATGGGCTGGGAAACAGACCTCCTCCAGTGTGGCTGTTTGCAGTTCACAAACCGTTGCCAACAGCTCTGATCTTTTAATCCTGAGCTGCCTCCATTTGCCGGATTTCTCATGAGCTTCACCATTTACACGCTAGTTCTGCAGCAGCGCTTTATTCAGTCGTTCTTTCCTCCTTTCACAGACTTTACCCAAAATCACCTAGCTATACAAACTTCAAAAAGCTTATGTCGTGCTCTCCCTGCACCATTAGCAACTCTATCGTATCCCCTTAGTAAAGGCCAAATGCTGAAGTTTCCTTGTTTCCTTTTTTCATGACATACTAAAAATGTGATTTTTTTTCAGATGGCTATGGATTTTTACAATATACTCATTCCTCCTGTTATTACTTTATCTACTTTGTAGCAACTGATCTATATAATTTTTAATCTATTTCCCCTCTTTCATCGGCTTGGGTTTTTGGTGGGATTTTACTTTTATATTTTATTCAAATCACCACCCTTAAGGTTTCGGGTCTGAGAACAAATCATCAGTCAACAGCTGTCCCATTTCTTTTTTTGAATATCTGATATGTTCTTACAGAGCTCACAGCTCTCATTCATATACCTCTGCCTTTTTTTTTCATTCTGCTAAACTCATAACTCTTTCTAATATGGGGAAATCAACCCCTTTGAACCAAAAAATGCGTACTACTGGTGTGAGCCTTACTTTCCCTGTCCTAATTGAGAATAATCAGGTCACAATTACTCTTTCTTAAGGCCCTTGGGGAATTCTCTTTACTGATTACTAAGCTTTATAATAGAATTACTCTGTGTTAGGTTATATGCCTTTTATTATTAAGTTTTTATAGACTCTAATGATTTTTATATACTAGGTTTAGGAGTCTGACAGCAAATATTCCCTAAAACTGAACACCTTCAGAATAAGTGTTTTCGTTTTTCTCAAATTGTGTGAAGACTAGAAAGTCATAACTCCTCTAAGTCTCTGTATTTTTGTTGGATTATTTTATAGGAAGCTGATATTTTTACCATTTCAGGTATATGTGTGTTTTGGGATGAGGATTTCTACATGTTTGGGACCCTACTATTTGACTTATTATCAACTTAAAAATCACCTTCATAGTGAAGAGTAAAAGCCTTACTTAGAAAGTGCCTGAATGTAAACAGAACACTTTTATTCTGCAAAGTTAATTACTCATGATTCACAGATCTGCTCCCATAACGTTATCCTTCCTCCTTTCCACCAATCCTAGTTTTTTTCCTCTGTCTCTTTGACTTGCTCTCTAGGTGTGCTAGTGTTGCCAGATTTTATCAAGGGCAAACTGCACATCTAGTCTTTCATCTCAAGCTCTTGCCATGGTTGTTTGATCTCTGAGTCTTAAATTCTTAAATTTCATCCCACTCACAGCCTTCAGGTTTTTCCTCCATAACAGTTTTAAACAGTGATCTTTCTGATCATATTATTACATTTTTTATTATTATGACCTTTCTACACAGGATAACACAGAGATTACATAAAATATGTTTATACAGATAACTTGCTTTGTCTATTATGCTGATAATGTCACTTGATTTGGAAGACTCAGTTTTCTGAGTTGCATAATTTAAACTCCTGCCTCCTTCGAGACTTTTCATAATTGTTACCAAACTCTATTCAAAGGTCATGACTTACTCCTTCTACCTAAAGCAATTGATTTAAAAATTCTGAGGTTTTAACAAGGAAAAAGGAGAAGCGTTTCTAACTACTTTGAACCTTTGTGTCAAGTCTGATCAGACTTTTGAGTTTCTTTCTGTGACTGCTCAGGAATGCTAACTTATATTTCTGTTTTTGTTCCTTCTGATGAGGTCTCATATTCCTATGTAATTTTGCAGTTATAGGAGCTAAGTGTTGTAAAATTTTGGGATCTGCAAAAGAGAATTTAATTTTTATTTTCTACTTCTGTTCTGCTTACCTTAAGAGCTGAGACCAGTTTTTACTGTTTATTCCAGAACCATAACTCTGCTTTCTGCTTCACTTTTGTATTCTTTAAAGCTGGCTTGCCAAGGTCTTTTTGTCCATACCTTCTCAAGATGTACTGAAAAAAAAAAAAAGCCAAAGGAAACTAGCCAACAAATAGATGACTTCCTACTTGTCCAGGTTATTTTATTAGACAATATATGCATGGAAATAAAATTTCATTTCTTACTTGCTTAGCATAGGCAGGTATGAGCACATCCCTATGATGCCTTATGTTTTAACTTTTATATTTTTCAAATTCTGAACTGCCTAGTGTGTAACTCTGAAGTTTCTTGTAGCCTGTTAATTTCTGCTCTCACATGCTAGGTAGACATAACAAAGCCTTTCTGGGCCTGTTCTTCAAGGACACTCAGACCATCCTAGGCCCAAAAAGTATAAACCAAAAGCCTCTGAAAGTGGGGCAAGCTGAGGGGAATTACATCATTAAACTGAAGCTTTAATTGGAGAATTAACTGTGATATGCAAATGAACCAAACCTATAAAAGTGTGAAGAACTCGTGACCTGTTGTCCATCTTGGGGTCCATCTTGGCAGTAGCCTCTGGCTTCCCAGGGTGTACCTTTGAAGGCCTTTCAAATAAATGCCTACCTTATTCCCTTACTCCTGTCTAGTCTCTGTTTCTATGAGGCCTCTTAAGGCATCAAATGAAAGAACTGTAGCATAATATTCGGGAAAAAAAGTCCTAGTGTATGTCTTTAATAATCTGTAGTCACGTTTAAAATATTTATGCTTCTTTTGAATGATACTCATTATTTTTCTTCCTCTATTTGACATATATTTTATTTGCCATGAACTTCTTCATCTTCCCTTTGCTTATGATTTCTTCATATATTTTCTTGACCGGCTCTCCCGTTCTAAACCATTACCTTTATCTCTTCCAATTGCATCTGTCTAGTACATATGAGTGCAGGTCATCTCTAGCCTGGGCATCAAAGAAAAGGCAGAACAGTTGTGTGGTCTATAAACATAGATCCCAGTAAAACTGCGCGTGTGGCATGGAGCTGTATCCCCAGCTGCTGACCTGAGGAGTGCTGCATCTTCTTTCCCAAAATGCGTTTGCGTGCGTTCTGGCAATTAAATGCTGACCTTGGTTTCTTTTTTTTTTTTTTTAATATTAGCAGTAATAATCACAATAATAATACTTATTTTCATGAAATACTTTACATATTGAATTTTTTTTGCAAATATTAACTATTTATAGTCACAGTAATAAAGAAAAAATAACATTTATTGAATGGACTGGAATACTGCCTAGTGTAACAATGTAACCAAAATTCAGTGTTTTATTTTTTACTGGTGGTTCTGCTGATGATACAAAGAGGCAAAACAGTCTGACATGAAAGCTGGACAATTGTGGGTCTCTGGGTCGGTCATGTTTCCATCTTTTCTCACAATGTTATGGTTTCTTCCCTTAAAAAAATAATCAGATGGTAATCCAATCTTTAAGGGGAAAAAAACCCAAAACCAACCCACATGATTTCATATATCATACATCACAAAATGACAGGCTATAGGCAAAACATCAGCCATCACAAATCAAAACCATTACAGATCAAAATCTTCTAGACCATAAATTCAAGGACTGTCCCTTTGTGAACTATTCAAAACAGAGAAAAATATTGATGCCTAATGAATAATAAATATCAGCAGTACAGTTTAATCAGCACAATTCAGTTCTGACTATTGTTACATAGAGGATCGTCAACTTTGCACCAAAGAAATGATGTGAGTATAAAATCCAATTAAAACCAATGGATGATACACACTCAAAAAAAGATACCTGAAAAGTAGTTAAGAATTTGTTTTTCACCATAGTGAACTAAACTAAAAAGCTAAAAAGCAGTCTGATCACTTCTTCTGGAGAGGGCTTTTTTTTCCTTTTTTAATTTGCAGTTTGATAATTTTCATGTTTCTTTGATAAGTTTCTTTCTTCACTCATAGGTTTCACCAGCAGCAAGCATTTTTCTGTACTTTGATATTTAATAATGACACTGCTTTGGGGAGAGAACCTTCCTTTAATCTCCTGCCTGTTTCCTGCTCCTCTTTAGGATCTGTGAGTGCACAGAGGCAGAGGCTGAAATTATTCTTCAGCTAAAAAGCGAGCTGAGGGAGAAGGAGCTAAAATTAACGGACATTCGTCTGGAAGCCCTCAGCTCTGCACACCATCTGGATCAGATCCGGGAAGCCATGAACCGCATGCAGGTCAGTGCAGTAGCTTAAGTGATGACAGAGATGCACACCACAGGTATGACTAGTGTATTTCCTTTCCCAGTACTTTGTTTCAGGCACCAAAAAACTGTCAGTACAAAGTAAATTCCTAGATTGACAGTACTTCTGAAGGCTGGGTATGGTAAGTGTTCACCTTATAATAAAGACATTCTCAGCATATATATTAGTAGCTAAAATGTGCTTAAGAGATATGGAAGAAAACATAATCCCTGCCCAAAGGACATTTATTAACTTAAGCCTATGACTGGGGTAAGCAACGTGACAGAGAAACAGATGAAAAAATGGTTTCTACAGAGTTTTAAATCCTTGAGTCATGGAGGGGGCCGGGATGTTATGTGCATACTCTTTCATCATTTCTGATTCCTAACTCAGTCGTGGCTTGCCAAGGCAAAGAATGTAAAATTGAACTAATTGCTGTATCAAGCATCATAAAATTTTGCTACGTTATTTTGTGACACTGCTCCAATTCTTTGTGAATGCATTTTTCATTAGAAGATTTTCCTTTTCACGAGGCTGAAAGGATGCAAAAAAGAATGGCAATATTCTTCAGTGGAGCACAGAGCTTTATGGGACGTGACTCTGTTGCCTACATGCAAGTACCCAGTACCATGGTGGGTGCCCAAAAGGATCTGTAATATCCACACAGTATGACATAGGTTCTTCAGTAGAACCAGGCCTTTCTGGAATGACAGCTAAGATACCTACATCATCCCTGAAGGCACTATAAATCTGTATTTGGGGAACAGAATCAAGGCCATAGGTGGATTCAGGTTGACACAGAGATGGCTACATTTAAAAGTCTAGGAATGAGATGCATGATAAACTTCTGTTGTTGTCAATTGAATTTTAGTCCTGTAGTAGTGAGGGCTAAAGAACTATCCTAAAATTACTCTGAGACAGGTACAGAGGGTGAAATGGAGTTCTTTGGGCATAGGCACTTCTTACCGTTTGAATCAGCCTCAAGTATTTGCATCTGCACAGGACATGTAGGTTTAGCATTCTTCCATTGGAGACCATGTTTGTTATGCCACTGGAAACCCACCGTTGCACAGCTGGATCCAGCCCAGTGGCTTGCCAGCTGAATTGCTCTGTGTTGGGTGCTTAGATCAGATGCACCTTTAGGCACTTTTGTGTAGATGTCCATAGCACCTGATTTCATAACTACAGAAATGGTGTGCCTAATGTTTTTTCTAGACCTCTTTGTTTACACCATGCCTGTATCAGTCTCAGCCACATCTTTAAACATCTATGGTACCTGCCATCCTCCCGGGTGCTCACAACTCTAAGTGCCAACATTACTGTGGGATTATTTGGCTGAACTTCACTTAGAGGGAAGACTTATCAAGAACTGGTCCATAAATATGGTTTCAGTTGTCCAGACATAAGTAAGACATTGATCTCGGGGCACTGAAAGGTTTTAAGGAACTGTGAGGAATAGAATACAGTTAATTGCAATGGTGAAGAAATGGATGTGAAGGCTTATCATCTGATTACAGTCTTGTACTGGGATACAAGTGCCTGAGCCAGGTGAACTCTCAAGAGGGAGGAGTTTGCTGTAGGTTTGCACAGTTCTCCAAAGTCTAAACTTCCTCAAATCTGGGCAGAGGCAACTGGTTGAGACGCTGTTACTGGTAATCACCACTTCTGAAGCTTTGGCACCTTGCAGTTGCCAAACTGTGGTATTTTAGAGGATTGATGAGGATTGGTAAGGGGAAAAAGTAGGACTCATGGAAGTGATACATGATTACTTTTATATTCAAAGCATCTTAAAAACCTAAAGCTCAGGTGAATTGAAGACTGCTAAGGCTGTGTAATTAATTAGCATACATCGCAGAGTATGATTTGAACCTGATTTGAACCCTAGAATAAACTGATACACACATATATTACCTTCTGTTACTATTATGCTGGTTTGTCCCTTCCCTTTCACTGTCTCCTCATCTTTGTGTATGTGATCTAATCTTTTTGTAGCTGTATCAGGGTTTCTTATGATGCTGTCTATCCCTTATGTTTTTACCTGTATAATATAGCTGTGCAACCTCCATAAAAAAATTGAACTTTTAGCCGGGCAATAGTGAATATAGAGTTAAATTTGATGCGTAGAACCATCTGCAAGAATAAGCAGTTGCTTTGTAATGTGCTTCGTGAAGCGACTGGAAGCTAGATTTAGCTGGTACCAGGCTGTTCTCAGGCTAAGTTTTCATTTTATTATTGTACATTCAAAAATCACATGGCACCACAGAGGATTTAGCTAAAAAAATTCCAGTTGTTCTGATTCATCTGTCACTGTATGTTTTCATCAGAGAGTTTGCTCACCGCTATGTGAACAATCCCATGTTTGAATGATCAAAAAGTCTTCTTTGATAGCAAGAATGGTTATGAAACTGTTAAACTATAGATTTCTGATTTTTCATTTTTTAATTTAATTTCTCTGTGAAGTTACTGCTTGAATTTTATATTCTATGGCAGTAATAATTTTCTGTGACTTTAAAAACATTGACATATCCACTAACTTTCTTAACTGACTGTTGCCTAAGGTATTTGACAATAGAAAGTACCTCAGAAAAGTGGGGATAGCTGGGAAAATTCTCACCACAGTCACATTATGGTCAACACTACAACAAAAACAAAAGCTTGAAGCCTATATTGTTTAGGATCTATCTTGAGGCAGAAGCTAAAACAAGGTTCTTGGGGGTTTCCCCTTCATTTAAGAAGTAAAGGCAAACCAGTTTTCACTCTGTTATGCCTCTGCTGTGAAAGTGGTAAACCAGTTAACTAGGTCAGGGGAGCAGCATCACTAGAATAGCCACCAACATTGGTTTTCCACAAGAATAACCTCCTGTGTTTTTGTGTTTATTTCTTTTGTATGTAGAATGAAATTGAGATCTTGAAAGCTGAAAATGATCGCTTAAAGGCAGAGACTGGAAATACTGGAAAGCCTGCCCGGCCATCATCAGAGTCCTCAAGCAGCACATCATCTTCTTCATCACGGCAGTCACTGGGACTTTCTCTGAACAATTTAAACATCACAGAATCTGTTACATCAGGTGAGCGTACTTTGGGCACTTGCATGCCTCTGCAGTTAGTAAGAATTTTTCAGCCTCTAAGTGGGCCACATAGGAGAAGCATTTCTGAAAATTAAAACATCTCATATCACTCAGGCTAACATCGGATATACATTCAGCAACAGAGATGAGGAAGAATGCTGGTGGTCATGTCTGGAAAATGGAGCTTTTAGAAGCCCCTGAACAGCACTAACAGACTGTTCATCATGTTTGCTTTGTTCCTAGCTATGACACTCTAGCTACATAGTTTGCAATACTCTTTGGTCATACAGTTTACAATTTGTTTGTAAAGGAATATCTGTTGAAGTATACTTGACAACTGTATTGATATATTCTCTTGCCCATATGGGATAAATATGACTATAGTATGTGAAACTTCCTTCTTTTGGTTTACAGATCTTTGATCATTCAGTTACCTCCCTTAACTTGACTTCATATTTGCAGCTGAATCAGAAGGTGGTCTCAGTTAGCTTTATCCCTTAGATTTTTTTAAATTTGGTACAGCTAGTTAGCCTATGTTGATCCAAATCACCATTTATCGCAGGAGCCTAACCCCTCCTGGCTTATTAGGCACTCTCATTGTCTTCTGTGAATGAAGGAAAGCAAGCAGAACTTTGGTCCACATCCTGAACGTTAACATTTGATTATTTTCCATGCCATGGAGTTTATGATAATAAGCCTTCTACATTTGTTTTGGTAATGTAGCCAAGAAACAGAAGTGCTGTCTCTAATATTAGAACCGGGAGTAAAGCAGGAGCAGAGCAGCACTCATTAGCATAGACGCCACAGAAAGTATAATGCAGTCTCTGGAAGCAATAAAAATATGGCTAATAATTGTGGAAAGAGTCTAGGCAAGAGTACAGCTGGGAATATGCCAAACTGACTGACTATAATTTGGATTGGCAGTTATTCATATTATCTTGCCAGTCATTGATTACACGGATATTTGAACATTTTTTCTGGTTAATATCAAATTTTGTATGAAAATTGGTATATTTTTTATTTACATTCCAGCTCTTTGAAAGGTTTAACTTTTAGCATGGAGGAGTCTGAACTGGGCCTCAGCATGCAATGAGGTGTTGCAAAAGCAGGGAGAAAAAATTTAACTGCTCACAGATCCACATGTATTAAAAAAAAAAACAATACTAAAATCAACCAAACAACCAAAAAGCCACAAAAAAAAGTAACAGAATTTTTTTCAACGTGGTGGTTATAGAATGTCTCATGAGTAGCAGCCATTAGAACTTTGTTGCTTGGCACTAACTCTGTCTAGATACAGGAATAAACATGGAAGAGTTTGAAGAAAAGGAGGGGGAACTAGATGAGAATTCAATGGGTAAAGAGGAACAGGGGAAAGAAAAGGGAAGGTAAACATAAGATAAAGAATGAAGAAGAAAAAAATTAGGAATTGTTCAGCAAAAGAATAGAAAAAATAAAAGCTGGAAGAAAAAAAGAGGAAGAAGAAGGGGAAAACCAGGGAAAGGAACAGGAAGAAGGAGAGCAGGATGACTGGGAGAAGTGGTTGGACTCTATGATCTTAAGGGTGTTTTGCAGCCTAAATTATTCCATCATTTCATAAGCTTTATATAATTTTCTGTGTTATTGTTCTAAATGTTTTTCTCACTTGCAAAGTAATTACTTTTGGTTATAAGAAATTAAAGATATAAGGGTGCCTAATGAGGAGTGGAGAATTTCATTTGATTATGAATCCAGAATTTTTGATCATTGCAATGATCATTTTGTTGCCATGCCAGAGAACTTGGAAGGGTGACAGCTTTCCACGAAGTCTTTTGGGATTTCTGAGACAGCTGGAGTACTACTGAACAAAAGTCCCTGAGATATGGAGAGGCTAATCATGATGAGGGCTAAGCTGAGAGAACTGGGGGCTTTGGCTCTTCGTATTATAAAAATGGCACTGCATATTCTGGGAGCAATGTCTCCAATCAACCATGGTCATCTGGAAATGACCAAAGCTATCCACTGTCACTTCCTAAGGGTATGATGATACCCTCCAGACCAGTGTGAGTGGCAAGCTGGGAAGGGGTTTGGTGGTCACGGACACCCCTCTTTCAGTCAGTCACTGAAGTGGACGGAGCAAACAAGGACCAGTACAAGACTGGCCCAGAGCACCAGAGCTCAGACAAGAATTGAACTGAAGTGATCATAGCATGCCTACAAAGCAGACCTGGCAGGGGATAATTAAAATAATTAGTACCACCATGAAATTAGAGGCCCTTGGGCATCTTCTAAGCCCCTTGTATCAGAGAGAGAGAGAGCTCTTAGAAAGCAGAATTTGTTCTTCTGCTACAGAGTGGTTCCTCATTCCTAAAGACTTTAAGAAGAATGAATTTAAAGGGCTACATAAGGGTCATTTAGAGATTGAAAAATTTGACAGGGGGATCAGTTGTACCATAATTTGCCCTCAGACAAACTACGATATTATCAGAGCTCTTAGGTTTGCTCAAAGGTTTGTCAAATATGCCAAAACACAAGACAAGTGAAGTGAAACATTCAGTGGTGACACAGAAAAACTGTCTGCCTGGAACAAAGCAAGCACAGATTTATTAAAGCTCACAAAAAAAGAAAAAAAAATGCTTCTTTGTTCAACAAATTAAAAAAACCCCAGCAGAATCTGCATTCTAGGTCTGGATGTAAGTTATCAAACTTTTTACATGAAAGCTAATTTTTTAATACATTAATTGAAATTATATTCATAAGCCTTCTTTGGTTTTCCTTTGAACTGGACTGAATCTTACTGGGACCTCATTTAATTTGGCTGAAATCTGACCTTGTGCAGACTATGTAATGAAATCGATGTTTTTCAGGCTAAGAACGAACAGGGCTTAGGTTAGTGGATTACTGTGCTGGCCTTTGATGAAAATGCAAATCCATAATCTCATCTAATTTTATAGTTAGTTTAAATGTCTAACAGTAAAATCTCAGAGAGAACTTCTAGAAGAAAGCAGCAGTTTTATCACTTGCAATAAAGCTGTAGGCCCAGCCTTTAATAGAAATACATCAGCTTTCTCATTTTAGGAGTTAATGATGTGGTAAAAACAGAGGTGCAGAGCAGATCAAAATCACTCTTTACGTCCAAGAAAAATGAAGCCTTTCCTTAGAGGAATGGCTGAAAATAGAGTCCCATATTCTGGAGGAGTCCAATGTGGTTTTCTAGTGGGAGTGAAAAGGTTCTATCCATGCCATATGTACAGAAGGTAAAGGAATCGTCTGGAAAGTGAAATTAAATGCTGTTTTACTTAACAGCAAAAATATCAATGCAAGGATTTCTTGTTTTCTCTTCTTACAACATTCTAAAGGTCACAAATGAGTGCCCAAAGACATAAACTTAATTTAGTTTTTAAACATTACTTTGTGAACATATTGTAATTTTGAAAAAGTTCCAAGAGGGAAAGCAAAGACAAGACTATAATGCAAGATTCTATTTATTTGTGGATTCTCTATTCATTTCTACATGATTAAAATTCTTAATGTTCCTTCAAAAATTGGCAACTTGTAACTTTTTTGTCACCTCCAGCAGAAATGCTGAATTAGGAATAAGTACAGATTGTAACAATTGCAGGTTGTTGTCTTGGCAGCCTTTCTTTTTAACCAAAAAATCCTTTGAACAAATATTGAACTAATAATGTGAACATAATTGATGTGATTTGTCAGACTGATCACTTGCCTTCTTTTAATGCAGATATTTTGTTGGATGATGTCACTGATGGAGCACTCCACAAAGATGGTCATAGTGTCAAAATTTTAGTCACTATAAACAAGGGCTATAGTCGAGCCAAGGTAAGTGCATTACCCAGAGCAGAATTATAGCTCAAGCAAATGCTGGAATGTAGTAGCTCCATTTTTTCGATATTTTAAGCAAGGAATTGAAGGGAAATTTGCTACTGATAGCAGCTCTCTTCTCTGTCATATATGCTCAATACAGTTAGGCACATTCCATAGACTAATGTCATATGGCCTCATTCTGCCTTTGTGGTGGGCTTAGACACTACCAATTTTCAGTTTACTTAGTAATAGGATGTCCTGGGACTTGCTATCTCCATTTGAAAGTCATTATAAATTAAATCGATGCCTTGGACTCCTCAGGCTGCAACTACGAATTTGCTGCTGAGAAATTGCATTGTCATGTTTTCATGTTCTGTGTTATAAAAAATTATAAATACAGTGCAAGCTTTGTTTTTAGTCATCTCTTTAAAGACACAGATGCAATCAAAGCACAGAACAAGATTCTATATTCCCTTCTTTATAAAGATGACCAAAGTAATACAATCTATACCTATTTCTGGCACAGACATTATTACCAAAGTTGTAACATCATATTCTAAATAATATTCTTATTCTGCATTGGGAAAACTATGAATCTTCATAGAAAACTAATTAGCACCATTTTTAGTCCAGTTTCCAAAAATCTCTCTTTCCAGGATCAAAAGCCACATGCATACCTGATAGGATCAATTGGAGTCAGTGGAAAAACAAAGTGGGATGTTTTAGATGGTGTAATCAGACGTCTCTTTAAGGTAAGACACTGAAAAATTAGATAAAGTATTATTACAATTTTCTGTTTCATTTTAGAAAATTTCCATATTCTTTGAGTTGTCTTGCCAAGTTTTTGGTTTCGTTTGGGGTTTTTTTGGTATATAGCTATCACCACTATTAAGCTTTATTCTTAATGGCACTGTTCTTTTTTTTATGACTGTAGGCAGTTTTCCAAATTGCTTTCATTTAATAAATATTTTTATGTCTTATGTTTTCATATAATTTCAGGAGTATATTTTTCGAGTGGATCCAACTACTAGCCTGGGTTTAAGCTCTGACTGCATTGCTAGCTACTGTATAGGGGATGTAATTAGAGCCCATAGCCTAGAAGTGCCTGAACTGCTGCCTTGTGGATATCTGGTTGGAGATAATAACATCATCACTGTGAACCTGAAAGGTAAAACCCAAAGAATACTTCTGCAGACACTGTAGAGTTCTACACTGCAGTTCCCTATCCTTCCATGTTAGTTTTTCTTACACCGGACCTTTATTGTCTCTAGTTCGAGGACACATTTATCACATAAACTGTCTGCAAGACACTGCATAATATCTATTGCAGTGCGGCCTTTTGAGGGAAATCTAAGAATGTCTGACCTCCCCTGCCTGACTGCCCAATCACAACAAAGTACAGATTTCTAAACAGTGGCAAAAAAACGAACTTCAAAGCAGAGATTACGATGAGAAACATTTATGCATTATTCAGTTTCACGGCAAAAGTTCTACACATTTCAAAAGCTCTAGGGATTTGCCATTGGAGAGGAAAGGGGGCCTTCAGGAGAACTTTACATACATTGATGTGACAACTGGTAACCCTTGTGGCTGTCACTTTGACCTTTTTTTTGTCATCGTTGCCAGTAATGTCGGAAACATATATCTTTGCCTCACTGAGCCTTCTCTTCACATTTACTTTGATTGCATCCCTCCCACTCATCTCAGCTCACTACTGCTGTTTAATTTTTTGTGGAAGGATATCAGTAATTCCACAGTAAAGAAGTCCTTAGTCGGGATTTGATTTAGAAGATTTGATTTAAGAAGCATCTTACCTTGCTTTGGGCATAGCACTGATGCCATCAGGTCCAGGGCCAAATAACTACCTTAGCAAGGATAAGACAGGCCATTTTTCTTTTCTTTTATCCCCAGGAGTGGAAGAAAACAGTTTGGATAGTTTTGTGTTTGACACATTAATTCCTAAGCCAATTACCCAACGGTACTTTAATTTACTGATGGAGCATCGCAGAATTATTCTGTCGGGACCCAGTGGCACAGGAAAGACCTATTTAGCTAACAGGCTGGCTGAATATATTATAACTAAATCTGGCAGAAAAAAAACTGAGGATGCAATTGCAACTTTTAACATAGATCACAAGTCAAGCAAGGTAAGTTACAGTTGAAAACATAATCTATTGCTCCGTTTGTAGTGATGATGCAGAACAGATTCTATTAATTGGTGTTAATATTATCTTTTGCTCCTCAGTTAGCATTTCTTCTTGCAAGAATTCAGTCTCCAATCCCAGTGATGTACAGGGACCAGATCTTTCTGTTCTAAACAAACCATTGAAGCACTGTCAAGGAAGACTCAATTTTCCCCCTCTTGAGGAAACCCATTTTAAGTCTAGATGCAGAGTCCAATTCCTATGTAAATTAAATTTTTGGAGTGTCTGTAATTTCTTTGTCAGAAGTTGGATATATAGTAATACTAGTGTAACTTGCTTTTTTGTGATGATAACATCAGCCTTTGTTAACAAAGGCTTCAAAGTGGAGATTTGAAATTACTGTCTTGGGCTCAGTTTCTTAATCAGCACTGGAGAAATACAACCATCATGATTTCTGGTGTGCATCAGCGAGGAAGCTGACCATACTGAAATTGCCTCACACATCATGTCACATTCCCAGTGATTTACATAGCTCAAATTATCAGGCTTCTAGTACGACTACTGTGCTAGCCACAGATAATACTATTCACTTGGCTGTCCTGAATTGGGTGTACTCCTGAATTGGGTGTACCTGGAGGGAAAAAAATGAAAGGGTTGCCCAGAGCTTTCTGATATGCACAGAACATAATGAATGCTAATGTAATATGAGAAGGAGGAAGATCCCAAAGGGGCAAGAGGACCATTCTGGCAAAAATAACTGCTTTTCACTGTCTTTGTACAGAGGATTTGTGATGCCATTTACTTTGGCAGGGAATGTGTTTATGTTCTGTTGTTATACTGTACATATCTGTAAAGAAAATTGTCCCCCAAAACAGCCAGCTTTTGGATTTCTGGTGAATTTCTTGGTCTGTGTGTTTTGGTGTTTGGCTGCTGTTTTTGGGATTGGATTGGTTGGGGGCTTTTTCCCCTTTTCCTTTACTTCTATCAAAATTTATGTAGAACTTTTGAGTTTGTAACAAAAAAAGAGAAAAAGCAACATTGTCAAATACCAAGGGTGTTTGAATAATACAGATGGCACTATTCCATGGAAGAAACTCATAATGTTTCCTGAGAGACACCTGATCATAAAAAGGCAAAGAAAAATGTTTCTTGAAATAAAAAGGTGCATGCTCACATTAAAAAAGAAAAGGTTCTGCTGTCCCTGATCCAGAAAATAAAATGGCAGTAGGAACTTTGTCCGTAATACTATTTCCAACCCTGACAAAATTAGATACCTCTAGAGATACAGCTGTAAAACTTGACTAGCCCAGATCCTCAAGAGCAACAAAGTGTTGACAAAAATATGAAATGTTTTGATTATAGAAAGCTCTCTTTTACTTCTGCACTAAACAGCAGCCAGACAGCTGACAGGAAAGAAGAATTTACACAACAAATTTTATTATGAGATGTGATAAAGCCCAAGAGGGCAGGCAGATTTTCAGTGAGAGTGCTGAAATGAGATATCTAAAGGAGCAGTTCAATATACTGAAACTGTGTGACAGTGTGGTGGGGTTTTTTAGTAAATGAATGTGGCATTCATAAGAACAAAGGTCCAAAAATTAATGTGGGTATCTCAGCCCATTTGAAATGGCATATTTTATTGCAATCTATTTTCCTCTGGAGATAAGCTATTTTATCAGCACATTTCTAAGGAATATATCCACCAACTCAGAATGCTTCAGTCATTTGCCTTGTGTTTAGCACCTTTGTTTTTTCCTAGGATGTGGTTCAGTGTTGCCCTCTGTAAGCAGCATGGTTTCCCGCATGTGCAGATCCAGCTGAGTGATCCACAGAAGGAAATCTCTTTAGCAGTCATTTATCCTTCCGAATTTTTTTCCAGTGAAATTACATCTATGGTCTAACTGAATTAATCTTTTCTGGGCTTGGAGCATTTTTTTGTGATTTTGTTTTTGGTTTTTTTATTAATTCCGCTGAAGGATCTGCGACAATATCTAGCAAACCTAGCTGAGCAATGCAGTGCTGACAACAATGGTGCTGACCTCCCTGTCGTCATAATTCTTGATAACCTCCACCACATCAGTTCACTAAGTGACATCTTCAATGGTTTCCTCAACTGTAAATACAATAAATGGTAGGTATTACCTCTTCTCTCTCCTTGCACTTGTTTTGCAATTAAAACAGCAAAAGCCCTTTGTTATTTTGCAAAATAAAATGTCCCAGTGAACACTTAGACTCCCATAGGCCATCTGCAAGGCTGTTATGTGCTTCAATAATTTTAACCCTCTTCAGCCAAGTACTTAGTTTGCTCCTTCACTTCATTTACATGACTCCCATGCTTCTCAGTAAGATGTAAAAATTTAAGAATGTACATAAACACTTCTCATTAGTACCATGAGAACAGCTTACACTTTGTAAGTGTGGAATTTTGGATGAACCATGCCATGCAGAAGCAGCTGTGTTTCTAGCAGATTTGCCCTTCCCACAGTTTTCCTGGAGCAATGCATAAGTACAAAGTTGGCTGACTGTCCTTTACTCTCAAGCAAGAGTAAAAATAATGTTTTCTAGAACTTTTACTGCCCTGTGACATTGGTTATTTCTGCTGTAAAAGTGACATCAGAGGGACTTCCCTTCATAAAATCATTGCATGCAATGTCTCACAAGATTTACTGGCCTTTGAAATTAAAAAGCTAAGCCTACTGCCAAATCATGAATTACATTGAGACAGGGTTGCTTCATTTATTTTTCATTACAGATGAGCACTAGTAAACTACATATGTGCAAAGAGGGAAATCATGCAAGAATAAACGTTTTAAAAAGAGTTCCTCAGAAATGTTTCAAATCTATGACTGCAGTACATCCAGAGGCTCTTTTGAAATTGTCCTAGTGCGGAAAATAAGAAGGAATATACTCTGAATATTTGAATAAATTCTCCCTCAAAAAATCTTATTGCTTTTATCTTTCCAGTCCCTATATTATTGGAACCATGAACCAGGGAGTTTCTTCTTCACCAAATCTGGAGATGCATCACAATTTCAGGTACATTCACTCTGTATTTACTGTGACCGTGTTTGCACAGCTCCCTGCTTCTAAGCCCAGTTCTTTGACAAATATTGGTCTTGTGTCTCATCACAGTGAAGTATTTTAGTTTCAGTGTCTCTCCTCTGTTGATGGGTCTCTGAATGGTGTTGGGGAATGGTAAAAGAAATAAGATACTGTCTGGCACCTCTAGCAAGTTGCTGAAGATGATTGCATTCCTGCATTTCATTTGTCTTCGGCAGTGCCTTGAATTCCTGCTGGAACCTGAAATGGCTCTGTTGAAACAGTGGACAGTAATGAGGATTATTGGAGCAGTGTTACACTTGCTGACTAATGAGACTCAGAAGCTTCTGACATTACTTTCATCTGTATGTTTAAGAGGAAATAATGTATTTTCTATTCATGGCTGCTTGACATTTATCTCTTCTACCCAGGTGGGTGTTGTGTGCTAATCACACAGAGCCTGTTAAAGGTTTCTTAGGCAGATATCTGAGAAGGAAACTGATTGAAACTGAAATAGAAAAGAACATGCGCAATAATGAGCTTATGAAAATCATTGACTGGATCCCCAAAACATGGCATCATCTCAACAGCTTCCTAGAAACGCACAGCTCTTCAGATGTAACCATTGGTGAGTCCACTGGTGGAATGGTTTGAAATAAGGATGCAGACTGAGAATTTCAGAGATTTGTGAAGATTTTTTTTTTTTAAAGTTGCCATGTCTCAATGGGAAGTACCACATAGGTGTGGGGAATTTGTCTAGTTGTCATCAAGATTGAAAAGAAAATGGAAAGTTTAATGAGAGAGTATATATATTTCCTGGTAGATCTTCCTTTGTCGCTAGATACTTTCAAGTAAAATATCACAATTTTTGAAACTAAATTTTTAAAAAATTACCCTAACAGTAACTTTCTTAAGCCTTATTTTTTTCTCCTGCTTTCACACTGCAGTATAATTACAGCAATAAAAACCCTTATACCTGAAGTCTTTTAATGGAATTACTATGTTAGCAAAGATGTCAGCTTTTACATAGCTTTGCCATAAAGCTTGTAAGTGTTCATCAGGCCCTAAAATTGAACTAAATGACACCAGTTTATTTTTAGTAACAGAAGACTGTTAGCTCCTTTAATGTAGCCCTGTTTTAGTATTCTCTTACCTTGAGCTTGTTCCAGTACTGCTCTTTTAATTTTGAGAAGATTATTTTAAGTGTGTTTCCTATTTCTACCTTTTTTAATACACAACTTGACTGCTCAGGTCCCCGTCTCTTCCTTCCTTGCCCTATGGATGTTGATGGCTCCAGAGTGTGGTTCACAGACCTTTGGAACTATTCCCTGGTTCCGTATCTTCTGGAAGCTGTGAGAGAAGGACTCCAGGTATTTCATTTGTTTCCTTGAAATTTTTTTTAATTGCTTTCAAAGTCTTCCTACAAGCTATTTTTAAACAATGCATCCTGGTATGAATTTTGCATTTGCAGGAGGAAAATCTTTGGAGGAGTTATAGAAGGCAGACTCAAATTCTTTTTGATCTTCTCTTGCTCTGATGTATAATTTGGCTTTGTTTGCTCCAGCACTAACATATATCTTGTGTTTTATGAAGAGGGTTTCTTCTCTGTGGCTGGAGGAAGGTGTGGGTTTTTCCATTGTTTAAAGAGTTCCCAGCATGCTAAATACAGCTCAGATTGTCTCCCTGAGTTAAGGCAGTCTCAGCTTACCCCTGAATGGAATGGTTAATAAGCTTTACACTAGTGCAAGAAAATAGCTTCGGTCTGTGTAATCCTCCTACCACCTACGTAGACCGGTAGGTACACAGGCATGTGGGGAAAAGCTTGTGAACAAGGATGTTTTCATAGAATCATGGAAAGGTTTGGATTGGAAAGGACCTAGAAGATCATCTAATTCCCGGCCTCAAACGCTTCCAGGGATGTGGCATCCACAATTACTCTGGGCAACTTGTTCCAGTGCCTCACCACCCTCTGAGTAAAGAATTTGTTCCTAACATCTAATCTAAATCTCTCCTGTCTTAGTTTAAAACCATTCTCCCTTGTCCTATCACTATCTGCCCACATTAAAATGTTGTTCCCCCTCTTTTTTACAAGCCCCTTCAAGTATTGGAAGGTTGCAATGAGGTCTTCCCCAGAAGGATAACTCTCCAGGTTATACCAGAGGAGGTTAGGATTTCACATAGTTCCATATCTTTGGAGCAAGCCTAAATCTTTACATTAATCCATTCTTTTTTTGTATTTTCCCTCTTATCTTTAATTGGCTTTCTCCCTTTTTCCTTTTTTCTGTTTATGCACTACAATTCTATGTCCTCTAAAAATGATGCTTCATGGAAAGGCATTTTTTTCCACACATGACACCAAAAGAAATTACTACACAGTGCAGTGGGGATTGTTATGGACTAGGCAAAGAACTATGTAAGCAGCTGCAGTTTCTTTATCACCTGTATTGACACAGTGACATACTGATGCGATGGAGGTTTAGAATCTTGCCTGTTGAATATCTCATGCTTTCTTAAAACTGCTTATCTCTCTGAGAATTACAGTGTTTATGCCTTGTGCAGAATACTGCCAAACATTTGATAGAACAGTCACAGTGAGATTAACAGCACTTGTTTAGACCAGCTGTAAAAATGCAGTGGTGTTCTTCATGCTCGTATTTTCCCAAGCATACAGGGTAACTGCTTAAATGAAAACTTCAATTGTGGAGCAGAAGATGGCAGCATATAGAAGAAAATATGATTGTTTCATGAGCTCTACCAATTTTTAGCTGCTTTGGATGGCTTCCATAGAGTAAAATTATTAATAATAAACAGAAATACTTTATATCATATAATTAAGCGTTCCTGGAACCAAAGATGGATAAAAACTGCCTTTCTAGTCAGGTACTTTGCAAACTCACTTGTCAGACATAGGATTTACAAGCCTTGCTCTGGATTCCAGAAAGATTTAGTTGCTGTTAATCTGAGATAAGGGGAGTGCTACAGCCTGGAGTTAGCCTGCTACCCACCTGAGGAACATTTCTCTTGGCTTATTTAGGCAGAACTTTGTCGTAGCAGCCTAGCCTTGGTGTAGGGCAGAAAGAGTCTGAGTACCTCTGTGCCTAATACGGGGAACTTGGCTGCCTAACTTGAAGCTCTGCATTCAGCAAGTTCCTGGCAGCCGGTGTTACAGTGATAAGCACAACTCATCACTCTGCCTTTATCACTGAAGTCCTCCCCTCTTAAAATCCCTTTAGGAGTGCAGCCCACCTATATCCTGCATGAGTGCATGCCCTGCCAGTAGCAGGGTGTTCCTTGGATTGTGTGAGACTGTTTGAGATGGGAGAAATTATAAAAAGCCCTGGTGAATGGCTCCCCATCCCAATGTGTCATAGTCACCGCTAAAGGAAATCTTTAAAGCAGCAACCAAGGAGTTCTCAGTTAACTTGTTGCTTGTGAACAGCAATACAGAGAGGGGTGCATTTTAGTGAGGAAGCTACCTGATATCCTATAATTACAATATTCTCATTCTTACTTCCTCTGTCCTCCTCCCAGATTCATAAGCATTTTATGCTTCATAGTAAGAAAAATTATATCCCTTGTGAAGTTCTTCTCTTGACCTTCTAAAAATTCTCACACTTAGGATGTGGACAGATGTCTGCTTCAGCATCTCATTTTGCTGTCAGTGAACAATCTGTACTGCCACCTTCTAATTCACTTCAAACAAAATCCAATTAACCTGAATGCTTTTGATAGATCTATGTTAATTTCACTGATATGCCTTAAGCAAATTACCTGGAGGTCTCATTTCACATTGTATCAAGAACTTGCTGTTGTCTACAAGTGTCACTAGTTAATGAGTGTTTTCCAACTTGCAGCCTATCTGTGTATTGAAGGAGCGTTAGTGGAGATGATCAGGTCTTCTTAAGGTCTTATTTTGCCTGAGTACTGAGAACATCTGAAAGCAGATCTCTTTCTAAAATGGTTTAGATGTTTGTGACAACTTTTTCTGCTGTTAGCACTGGTACTGAAAACTCTGTGGAATACTTACCTGTGTTATATCCATAATATAGATGTATGGGAAGAGGGCACCCTGGGAGGATCCCTCCAAGTGGGTAGCTGATACCTATCCATGGAGCTCTGCAACTCTACAACATGAGTGGCCATCACTACTTCAGTTAAGACCCGAAGATGTTGGTTATGAAGGTTATGCATCAGCAAAAGAAGGAACAACATCTAAGCATGTTCCTCAGACTGATACAGAGGGGGATCCCTTGGTAAGATTCAAACTTTTGGGGAAAGGCTTTTCAGTATGCACTTTACTCTCACATGTTAAACTGTACACTGTGCAGTAAAAATCTACTGAGGCTTTTAAAATTAATCCTCCTGTCATTTACGAAAATGTTGAAAATGAAAGGAAGCAGGAAGGTATGTATCACCTGCATGTTAATATGTCCTTACAGTGTTTGCATTTCCCATCTGCCCAGATGTACCTGGTATCTGGTACCATGTATCAGGTCTTCATCATTATATTGTTTGGGTACCACTGTTCAACAGCTTATAATCAATTTTATCATGAAAACATATTTTTTCATTGGGCGGGTCTTCATCTACATTATACAAATGAAGGACTGCGATATTCACATTATCTAACTTAGCTAAAATAGAAATTAGCCATCCTCCCATTTCTCAGAAGATTTTAAGATAACTGATGACTGTGTAACAGCCTTAATGTAAAAGGAATGCAAGTGTGGTGGCATTAAATGATAAGAAATTGATTTCCCTCAATGCCATGTTTTATTTAAATACGATCCCAGACATTTGGGTTTACCATTGCCTCCTCTGATAATGGACTATTAAAATGCATGTGTTGAACTGCTATTCTTGTGTAGACCTTTCTCTGTGGACTGCCTTTATCACAACTCAAAGTACCATTTTAAAGAATTGTATTTCTAGAATATAGGCAGCCCTTGGAAAAGGGAATTTCTCAGAGAAAAATCCATTTAACTCTTATCAGTGTTAAGAAAATGGTTCCTCAGCCTCACTGTTTCATGTTCGAAAACAGACCTTGCACCCTCAAGAAGTGCAGAAAATCATCTAATTTGAGCTCCTCTCCCATTGCATAAGCTTTCAGGTGATAATTTGACCCTGTGATTTGGGCTTCCAGCAAGTGTGTTGGACAGGCTTCCAGCACAGCGTAGTCTCCACTATGGTGAAAACACTTGGGCAGCCTGAGTTCAGTGTCCATTCACCCCTGCTCCCTGCACACTGTGGCAGCATCTGTACCTGTGTAAATACCAGAAGCTTGGAAGTTGTGGCTGGAGGTTTGCCCCCACCCCCAGGGGAGCTCATGGGCAGACAGACACTGCACTTGTGGAAACAGGACACATCATGTGCAGGCTGTATTGAGCACCCACCGCAGGTATCCTGTGTTCACAAGCATGGATACCTATTAAAGCTTCAGCAAAAGCTACACAGAAGTGTTGAGCACTGTTCAGTGCCTAGAGAAAACTTCACCATGCAAGTTGAAAGCATAGAGATGTAAGGATTTCTAAACAAACTGGAAATACGGGCTTAAAATACAAACAGATAAGAATACATCTTTCTCTTTGGTTTTTCTTTGCCTGCTTTTTGTAACAACAGGGTATTTATTCCTTGAAAAACACTAAAGCACTGTCAACATTGCTTGCAGTCCTTAGCATGCTGGCAGAAGTGGATGCTTTATAAATAAAATCCTGACCATTACACAGAGTTAGGCATCAAGCATCCAAGTAATTTTCTGAGTCTTAATGCTGCCATTTGCTGATTTTCAGATGGATTTCAGGTACCAGTAATCCCTAAATTATGGGGGGTTCTAATCTCCTGGCTAGGAGGATCTAGTGCTGTTCCCCTCCTGAGGTCAGCCCCTCAAAAGCAGATGGGACTCATTTTATGAAGCAGCTGGCATCAGTCCACCCTCTCTAATTCCCTCCCCATCCTTCTCTTGTAGAGGGGGTATGTTACTGTGATTATGTTTTCAGTTGCTTTTCCAGTGTAATGCATCTACACCATCCAAAAATTATCTGGAAGCTTGGCTGTCTCCAAATGTGGGCCCAGATGTCCAGCTGAGATATGGCTTCCTTCCTCTGCCAGTGTTGCAGCTGCAGCTGACCTCACCCCTGAATTAAAGAGAGCTGTGAGGCAGCTCCATTGTGTCCCTCTTTGGACCTTTAAGCTTCTATTTAGAAACCAGAAGGCAATGAAAAGCGTGCCAGTAGGAGCCACTAACACCCTGCCCTTTCTGAAATCCTTTTGTATGGTCCCTCACCTAGATACCAGCACACCTCATACAGCAAGGGAGCTTAATTAAATTTTTAACACAGTCACTGCAGTATTAAATGAGACAAGATTATGTAAACATTGCTTTCTTCTTTCAGATGAATATGCTAATGAGGCTTCAAGAGGCAGCCAACTATTCGAGTGCACAGAGCTGTGACAGTGATAGCACCAGCCACCACGACGACATTTTGGATTCATCCCTTGAATCAACCCTCTGAAAGGGACAAATCTTGCTGTAGGATGATGGTAAAATCTGTTTCCACTAGACCACTGCCAGTATTAAAGCAGCACACCGAGGTCCCTGAGTAAGAATGGTGTGTTGTAGGTAGGCAGGAGACCTAGCTCTGCAAAGTCAGGAAGAAAAATTGAAGTGGAAAGCTTGAATTAGTTTAATTTCAATACCTATGGAGCCAAGTGAGACTCCATTTGTCAACTGGAAAGTGCCCTAGACCAAGGGCATCTGAGCAGATTGCACACGTGTTAGCCAAACTGGAATATTTTTTTTCCCTTATCCTCTTTCTCTCTCTTTGTCTCTCTGTGTTTCTCTGTACAAGTTTACAGTGAAACTTCTTTGGGTTTTTTTTCCTTTAGTTTACCCTTAGGTCCTGCATGAGCAATGCAGTCTCCTAATTATCTTCTAACCTCTGTTGTGCCACATGGTGCTGGTCACAGGACGGCAGTGGTGTTTGTGTTACACACCACTGTCTATTCCAAAATGAGTAAAAGATGATAGTAACTCAGAAAGCACAAACAGTATTGTGCAATCACCAGAAAACATGACTGTGATATGCTGGATAAGTGCCAATTTAATTCTAACTGCCATGGTCACGGTGATGCGCTCCATCAAGTTTTTAGTACACAAGTCACAGATTTTATAAAGTTATTTTTACCACAAGGGTCTTTTTTAACCACCTGCCCACTCCTTAACAACGGTTTTCTACCAATTATTAACCAACACTGATTAAAGGCTTTTTAGGGCTTCGTTTGTTTGAGCCTTTTCAGTGAAAGAAGGAACATTTCTTATGGTGCTGTCTCACTGCCTTAAAACAGATTTCTAGAACAGTTTTACAGTTGGTTTAATTCCTAAACCATTGGTAATTTACACTGTTTTTTTCTTCATTTACTAATGAGAAAACATCAGTTAACATAGTAGCCTCATATCTGTATATCATGATTTTTTAAAGTAATGGATACGAGAAAGAACAGTTGCTATATAATATTTTTATCTTGTGAATAGATTTCTCTGCCTACCCTCAGAAGTACACAAGGAACCCAAACCCACTTTCACTGCCACCTAAATGCTGACAAAATCGGCTCAAATCCATTTGGTCCCATGGAACGGAATTTTTGGAGGATAGATGTTTTGAATACTTATCCAGCAGAGCTGGATGCACTTGATGCAGCATGAGCACAAATATATGGGGTTTTTTTTCTTTTTCTAGTTTCAGCATGTTGTTTTGATTGCTATAGTTGTACATGAAGAATTCAGCATAAAAGAACACTGAAGCAGTGATGTCCACTGTGGAAGAGGAAGAGTTTATACTGTAAAAGTGGGTTGGTTTTGCACAGTCTACTGGGTGGGTATTGTAAATATAGAGAAAAAAAAAAGAAAAAAAAAAGAAAAAAAAGCCTTGCACAAATCAAATCAAAAACAAACAAAAAAAAAAAATTGTATTTTATTCTGTTGGTGTTAAGAGATGTTTCACTTGCTGAGATTTCCTGTATGTTGCAAACAAATACAGAATGCAAAACCTAAAAGCTGTTATTACCTGGTGTGTTTGTCCTGTACTTACAGTTGTTACGACTATGCAGGAGCTATCAATGCTACAGTCAGCACGTTTCAATATCTATATGAAGCCAATACATTTTGGGGGGAAAAGTCTGAAAATGTGTTAAGTTCATATGTCATGGCAGGCTACAGCCAGACTGCATTCGGACTGCTCAGAGTAATCAGAAACACTCTTTTACCACAAGAGCCGTGAGGTTAAAATAGGTGAACGTGAACAAGAAGGTACCTAAGGGCTCTGGCATTGTGTAGTCATGTACTGTCCACCTCCAAGGATGTTACCTTCGGGATGTGTATCTGGTGCTATTCACTCCTCGTGGCCGCCCTGTGGCCACCTGCTGTAACTTAAAGAAATCAATGCAGTTTCCAAATGGCACTAAACTGCATCGCTGAATCTAGAGGTTCCTACACGGTGCTATTGCCCTAATAAAACTCTGAATTTATGCACGCAGGATTCAGTCAGACCAACATCGTGCCCCCCAAATCTGAATCCATTTCTAATGCAAAATGTCAGCTCATACACCTTGACTGACTCAAAGAACTAAAGCAAAGCTGCTCTTTCTTGTACCTGCGCTCTGAGCAAGCCTGCAAATCTTTTCCTGCCATGTTTAGCTCACAAACACACAATATTACATATACAAAACTTCCTGCAATACATCTCAGTGAGTCCACCTAGTTTACAACTCAGAAATTGTTTGTGAAACATTTGTCTGTACACATTTTATATTTTGTACATTTTTGATGTAACATATCTTGTAAATAGACAGAAACAGTGAAATAAATCATCTGAAAATTTTTGTAGTCTTTGTAAAACCCTAATAATAAGTATTTGGTGTCATCGGACTTAACTGGATGATGTATTTTCTATTGGTTTATTGTTCCTCTAGCTTGTAAACCAGCTTGCGTATATTTTTTTTGCAGGTGTGCACACTGTATCTGTCTAAATTATTACTTTGCCATTAAAGTGGAATTATTTATTGAAAACACAGTCTGGTGTTTTTGCAGTCAGGGCCACTTAACAGTAGCTATTATTTCAAATATATGAACATAAAAACAAAATTACAAACTGAAGGATGTGTTTTTTCTTTATTCAGCAGAACTAATCTCTGTAGAAACAAAACTAAGTACTGTTTCCAGTTCCAGTGATTCAGCAGGATTTTCGAATGGCTGTGTCCTTGGTGGGAACAGGTTGTGCCATCCAGAAACAACTTCACAGTCTCTCCATTCTCAGGATTATTTTAAAATACAAGTCTATTGATTTTAGTGACGAAAAATCTGTCCAAAACCAGTGAAGTATAATGCCTTATTTTGAAACTCAAAGAACTTAGAGTTACTTCCTCAGCAGGTATATGTCAATATTATTTGATAGAATTCAAAGAAAGGAAGTAGAATTGTGTTAGCCACCTAATTGTAGACTTTGAGGTTGGAAGAGATCATTATGGTCCTGCAAGTTGCAGCACCTAAGCTGTAAGTCTCAGCAGCAGGCCTGTAATTTCTCCTGAAAGTGCAATATCCCAGGAAAGACCTTTAGACATACCAGAAGAGAGTAGAAGATCCATCACCTAGTTAACAATGTGGATAATTATTCACTGGGTGGTTTGGGTTTTTTAAGGGCTTTATTTGCAGTTAGATCTTACACATCACTTTTTCAAGAGAATAATATCCCATACTGTCCTTTGTTATGCCCTTTCTTCTTATACTAAAAAGCCAGTCACAATCAAAAACATCTCTTACATCTTTTACAATAGTCCTCTTTGCTTGTCTTTTTGATAAGACAGGCAGCTTGCTCATTCCTAGCTTTTCACAGTAAGTCATGCCTTTCAGACCTCAACATGCTTATGGCAGGACTTTCTGACTATGTGATTTATTAGATAGTCTGTTCTGAAATGTGAGTATAAGAGTTGCACACAGCATTCCTGTCATGGTTTTACATTCGCTATAAACAGCACTAATATCACCTTCCTCCTCCCACTTCATATTTTCCCTGCTTAGGCTTCAGGGCTGACATTCACTCTCTAATTGCTTCATCCCACTGCAAGATCATGTTCAGTTAATTATCTACCAAGACCCTGACTTCTTTTCATGTTCTATCATTTTGAAATACTTAGTCCAATCCTGTCTATATAAACTATGCTCTTTCTTCCTTAGATGTATGAGTGCAAATTTATCTGTATTAAAACAGGATATTCAAATCAGCCCACCCTACTAAATGATTAATTCTCTGCAATTATCATCTATCTAATTTACAACTTCAGCAGCTTCCATAATTTCCAAAACCTGCACTGTCATTTTGCTTTGTCTTTCAGTTGGTACATAAAGGTAGTAAGTTATGTTTTGTCAAGAGCAGACCCCTGTTGAATCCTGGCAGGACCTTCCATGAAGATTTCCTGTTTACAGCTTCATTATTTACATCTGCTCATGCCTTGGGTGTATTTGTATTTCAGCGAACACAGATATAAGCATACAAAGCCACGTGTATATAACATTATAGGAAATACATGATAGCATAGCTTCTCCATACTTTAGGTCTCCAAGGATGGATTAAATTTGTTTCTGTTGACAATTACACATGTAGAGATGATCTTCCACTGAAAAAGAATTAGACTAGGGTGATCTCAGTGTGCCTTTCCTGTAAATCACTCCTGCAGTCTTTGCACATTGTCCAGCTGCCATTAGTTAAGGAAAAATACATGAAATTTAATTGTTAAACTCATTCTGTGTCTCCCGTCTCAGCACATCTACCTGTTCACCTTCATCTGGAGACCTGCTTGGTGAATGCCCAGGTTCCCATGACAGGAATGGGATAGTGCAGCCTCAGAAAGAAGTGTTTTTAGCAAAGTACTTGAAACATTGCTCTTGCCTACAAGAACTCATTTTTTATGCTATCATTAACTAACCACAGTGTTTCTCAGCATGCGCTTTTTCTTGATAACTGAATAATGTCACACAAATTAAATGCTACCACTACGTTTGGCAATGCAAGAGCTCCAGATGCACTGTCATGGGAGAAATGTAATGCTGGTAATAATACTAGTAGCAGAAAATAGAATCTGTCAGGAAAGATAAATTAACTAAGGCCAAGGCCATGTGACCTTGCCTTTCTACACTAAATTATATTTACTGTTCTTTGTTCAATTGCAACCTTAAACAAATGCTGATAAATAGCAATGACAGAGCACACTGGATAATCATGCCTTTAGTAACAAATTTCATAAATGAAATAATGTTTTGCCTTTGTTGGTGCTTGTACTTGTTTTTCCAGCAGTTTTTGTTAAATTAGATTATACAATTTAGGTAACTAAAATGCATCTTGACAATTAAATGCCAAAGCTGGAAGAAAAGACACCTGATAACAAAATAAAACATTTACATGATGACACGTAACCAGCAATAATAATTTTATCATGCCATATATGGATGGCTCTGACAGAGCAAAGAAACAGACAAAATATGAATTATCTGTATGACCAAAGCCCAAGGACTTAATGAACTAAAAAGTAATTTAAATGAGTGGACTGTATTTTAGCACTGATAATTCAATGCACCTTAAATATGTCTTGCTGCACTCTGCAAGAGCAGTGAAAAGACATGCACAGTCTGAAAACAGACTCTTCAGTGCAGGGAAGCTGTTCCACTCATGTAGGCTGCATGCAAGAAAGAGATATGGCTTCTGTACAGCAGTCCCTGAGCTACCAGACATAATTTGGTGGCAAAATGAATAATTTAGCTTCATCGTTACCACACTCTTTGTGTAACTGCTGTAATCTTTAGCATACTCTGTTCCTGCTTTTCTGGGTCCAGCTAATGGCACTGGTTTGGACTAATGGTACAGACTCTTGATTGTGGCTGTGCAGTCACACTGGAGGCAGAATTTGCATCTTAACTGAACTAACATTACAATGCAAATTTATTTTTCATCTAGAGGAAATAAGAAACCTAAAAGCTATATAAGAAAAACTTGTTGTTTCCTTAGTAATTACTGTGATTAATCTCATTACTACTTAATGTCTTTGTATTACTGCTTTTGTAGAATCAGTCTGTCTCAAATACTTTATAAGTAGTTTTCTTGTGAAAACAAATTATGTTTCCAAGTATAAAATTATACTGCTTGTTTGAGAGCTGGTTGTTACCTTGTATCAATCTACCAGCCTGTGTTACAAACTACATCCACACATAGTAAATTTCATCTCTATCTTAAGGGTCTCTGAGGTTAAAAAACATTTAGTCTTGCTATGTATTCTGAGTAAGTCATGTTCTTTAATTTCTGTCCTGAATACAGCGTTAAGCATGTGAAGTGCTTTCCTAATTTCAACGTCAGTGTCTGCAATTTATTCCTCCATAAACCGTCATCTTCAGAGAATAAGATGGTCAACTAACTGCTGCTAGATTCAGCTGAGCATTGTAGCAACTGTGCAGAGTATTGCACTCAAGAATTATAATGTAATTGCATGCTTAGGCACAGCTTTCGGTGGTTTGCCATTTTGCCAATTGTAGTGTTGAATAAAACCTTCAGACCATGTGGCTAATCAGAATGGAGGGAGGCCTCCTCTTTTTCTGGAGTGGAGCAGCTGCTGGCAATAAAACCTAACTGCCTATTTTTAGCTACAAGGCAATAGAGAAGTTATTCCACCTAGAGAAAGACAGACAAGCTCTAGGATAATGTTACAGGAAATGCTGGAAGAAATGGTTCGTTCTGAAAAATTATCACTGTTATTGAGCTGTTACCACTCCTTGATAAGTCAGGTAACTTTTTTAATTAATATTTTCTTACCAGGTGTCGAAGATATGTTGGGGGGTTTGTGAACTAAGCAGTAATCAAAATGTAAAATGTAAGATTGAAATTCAGTGTGAGCTTTAGAACAAATATCCAGGCTTTAAAGGCTGTGTTATATTGAAACACTCTGCCTAATCCTTGGGGACATACTGTGATGCACAGAAATTTCACCTATATCCACATAAACCTCCATATTTGCTCAATAATGTTGAGTCCTGTTCTTGTCATTCCTCTGAGGGAGTAGGATAAAGAGGAAAAAAAGAGGTTTATTTAGACTGCAGTGGCAATGGTAGCTTTGTTGAGGCAGACTTTGAAGCTTGTTCTGGGGACTGCCATTACCAAAGAAACGAAGGCGTGTGCTCAGAGAGCTCCAAGCAGTGGGGGTTTAGTATTTTTTTTTCACTTGGATCCTTTCATAGGTAAGAAAATATCTCCTGTCACTGTCACAGGTGCTTTGCCTCCCTCAGCGTTTTGTTCACTCCCCTCTCTGCCCTTTTGCCATTTAGCACATCCCTTCTTTTTCTTTTGCCTTTCTCGTATGTGTTCCTCTTCTCTCTGCTGTTCCTGTTGACACTCAGTTTGGCTCCCCTTCTCTGCCTGACACATTTCACTTGTCCATCTCCTCACCCACCAGAAGGCTGCTGGCTGCTCAGAGTGTGCAAGGACAGCATCATGTCCTTTTCTGGCTCTGAATGCTGAGCATATGCTGTCACAGCTGAGCAGTGTGGCAATCACAATCCAGCCAGCAACATCCCCTTCTGGACTCTGCCTGAGTGCTGACTCTTCTGCCAGTGCCATGGCAAGGCCCATTGCAGCAGCAGGAGAGGTCAGCAGCCTCTGGGAAGCCCTGTACCTTACCCATGGTGATAAGTTTGCAGTGAAAAAGCTGAATGACTTGCAAGGTCATGGCCCCTCAGTGCTCCCATCCATTTCTCTATACCCCCCTCTCTGCTGACTGAGGAATATTAAGTTTAAAAGCAACCTTTTACTGCTTTTAGTACTCTGTCAAAACTAAATAGCTCATATTTTGTATTTCAGAAGAAGAATGTGGGATGTGAGATGGGTGACACATGGTTATCTAGGATACAGGACAGTGGGAGCAGAGGCTCCAAAGCTGTTCTTCAGCTCTCAGACTGAGTCTTTTCAAAGGAGTTCTATTCTTTTTCTTTATGTGGTTTGCTAAAGGATATCAGCACTGCCACTCCTATGATCAAGAAAGGTGAATTTTTACTGTAAAAAATGGTAGAATTTTTTGATTTCAGAAATTACAAGCAGAAGCATCTCATCTTGAAAGAGAAGCAAAGTCTCATTGGTAATTTGAAAGAAAATTTGAAATAGTCATGTTACTATAGTGATATTTGTTAAGTAGTCATTAGCTCTGGGCAAACACAGAAAATATTTTTCCATGGCTGTCACAGGAGTTATAATGATCAGCTAATATTATTTAATACTTTCTTAGTGATTTTGAAGCATCATATTGAAGTACTTTACAAAGGCCAGGATGAGCATAATTGTTAAGGAGTGAATGGGAAAGAAATCTCATTAACAGCAGCAGGGTGCAGATGACAACATAGCACAGCTTCATGCGAGGACTGTGTCTTAAGATGCTGCTAATGAAGAAAGCTCTGGAACTGATTGGCATTCCTACTGTCTATCACCCCTTCTGTCAGAGGGTATTGTAAATATTATGTAGCTTTAGAACATTTTTTGGACTGTATAGTGTAAGGTACTGCTTCCAATATCTGAAAAAGAAGATTCTAGGAAAGCCTTTTAGACCCACATAGTTGCTCCTAGAAAATATGAAACGTTTTGTTGTCTGTGAGAACATATGCAATCACATGTCCACATATGGAGAAAGAGAAGGGGAAAAGTAATCATTGGATTTGGGGATTTTATAAATAGGAATTTCACAGGGCTGTTGATGTTAGTTGGTGAAGGAGACTAAATGCTATTTTCAGTGGTGACTAAGGACTACTTGAGAAGACTTCATATTATCCCTTGAGAGTTTTTAAATTTTTGGTAGGTTGTAACAGTTTTCCTCAAAATTTCTATGCTCAGAGTTAAATGTGAAAAGGGTAAGCATTTCAGCTTGGAGTCCCAGCAGCATTTATGTCTCTGAATTCAAAATTTCAGCTCTCCCAGTTAGCTGGATTTGGAGGCCTCCATGGCTCAGTAGAGCAGGGATTTCCTGTTTGCCTCTGGGAAGCAGAGAAGATTAATCATATCATATACTGTGATCTAATGCTACATCTGCAAATGAGATTTCCAGGCAACTGCTAGGCATGTGGGTTTGGATCCCATATTTCTAGTTTAATAACTGTAATCTTAGCTATAACTCATTTACAGGCTAGTCTAGTCCAGCCAAAAGACTCCATTTCATTAGGACATGGTTAGGCAGACATTCTGGCAGCAGCAGCTGCTTCTGTAACTCCATTAAGCGTGCTCAACCTGGCTTTTCTCAGGAGATGGCAGCAGTAGCATTCCTGAATTGGCTGCAATCATTTCCATTTACTTTGGGTGGCTTGAGGTGTAAGGCAATAGTTAGGTAGGAAACAACCCCGTTCCCCTGAAAAATCCTCCCTGCAGCCATGTGGAGCATTATGCTTAGAAATACAGACCTGTGGGTGTTTTGTGCAAAGAGAGTGATGGTTGAAGGGGTACAGACAAAGAAATATGAGAGTTAGCTGGGCCTTACCTGAATATTTCAGATGAAACTCAAAACAAGTCTTCCACTTTTTTAGCCATCCAAACAAGGTACTTTAAGCAATGCTGTGGCAGGGTAGCACCATTCCATGTCATTGCTCCCAACTTGCCTACAAAGGTCCCCTCTGTCAACACAGCAGAGGCCTTAAGAAGGAGGGTGAGAGTCGACTGACAGCGCTTGTGCTTGGTGGTGAGCAGGGCTTCACTTTGCCATGGCAGATGCAGATGAGGCAAGGGAGAAAAGAAAAGATGGGCAGTGACATGACAGAAGCAGGGAGGAAGCAGAGAAGGCTATTTTATATTTTAATCCATATGGGTCTTTTCTGATGCTGTATTGAGAGCACCAGAGCACTTATGTACTATGAAAAGCAACTTTCGTGTCTTCTTTGTACTATAATCCTTCCCTCAGGGAGAGAAGAAGGAGCAGAACATTTTGTTTTCTGAAGACATTTTCATTTGCTTTTCTTTAAATCCGTGTGCTGCTGTGAGGCTGAAGCAGTCAGAGGTGGGTCTCTGGCAGCAGTAGGTGAGGAGCTCCCTTTCAGTGCAATGCTGCCAGTGGGGCATGCATGGGCAGGATCCACCCTGCTCACAGAGGTCCTTTGCACCAAATGCAGAGAGAGGTGGAGGACTCTCTTCCACTCAGATGCACAGAGTGAGGTTTTTTAATATATCTTGGGCACAACTGCACTGGCATTTTTATTATACCAATGTGTTCAGTTTTCTTTTAAAGGCTCTGAAAAGCTTGTATGCAGCTCAGAGGGAGGTTTGCTATATGTGCAGCATCCTGACTTGCAGACAAAGGTAGCTATTTTACTCCATGTTACCTGGAATTTTCTAGGACTTCACACTCAGATATATCACAGAGCCTCAGTCCAGCTGACAGGTGACAAAAGCAAGCGTAACCATTGCCCTGCCCTTACCCTCCACTTTTTGCCAGTTGTAATCTGTGTTCCTTTTCAGCCTGCCACTTTTCATCAGTGCTTTGACCACATCCAAGTATGAGATGGTATTGGTGGCAATGATATACTGATCTGTGACAAAAGATGAGTTACATGTATTTTTCACATATGGTTGCACATGAGTCCAGACTTACTGTTCTTGGTTTGGGAAGAAAATCCCAAAAGATTCTCTAATTATGTTCAAAAAAGAAAAAAAAAAAAACAACAAAGAAACAAACAAAAAACCCCACAAACCAACAAAGAAAAATATGACAGAAAAGACCATAATGCTGTGGGTTTTTTCTACTTAGTTCATCTAGGAATCCCACCTAGGAAAACAAGTTTTCCTACACAAAGATGGTAACTTGCCCCAGATCCATAGTTGGTCTCTCCATCCGTTTCTGCTGTCTTGAATAGGCTGTAGGTTGCCCTGAGCCTTGGCAGTGCCTAAGTGTCTGATCAGTGCCCAAATACTGAGTGACCCTTGAAGCTGCTTGAGTGCATCATCTGTGGTTAGATATTTAACAGAAGTTGTTGTCATTATTTTCACTAACCCATCCAATGAATCTGGCACATACCAAGCCTTCTGACACATACACAGCCTTTTTCTGCCTGATGCTTACAGAGGGTGGAAAGGGTAGGTTTTGTGTCGGCCCCAACTGGGGTCCTGTAGATTTTAGGTATACCTGTGATATTAAAAGAAAAAAATAAAAAATAAAAAAGTCAGGGGAAGGAGAAAAGAGCTGCAGATAAGTCACATTTGCTTTAACGTGGAGAATTGAAGCATCAGAGCTATTTATTCATGTCCTTGGGATGCCAAATAGATAAAGAGGAAGAAAAAGTGAGTTTCTTCAGAGAAGGACTTCTCCTTTTCTTCCTAATACTCCTAAAAGAGAGAGCTCCTACGAAGGACAAGGCAAGTGATTTCTGAGGAAATAAAGTTAATGTGTTTTCTAAAATTATGTATCTTTCCCCTGTCCAGAGCAGGCATGCCAAGAGCTAGAGTTGGCACATGATGTTTATGTGACAGCTGAAGAATTATCATTTAAGAAGGCCATAGCCAAGACTGTGATAGCAATTACCTGTAGAGCAGGAGAAACAGGAGAGGCTACAGAAGAAGAGGCATTTTGTAGGAGCAGCAGTCTTTATCTAAAAACTCAGGTGTTTCTGTACTTCCTTTCACATCACACCCTTCTGATTTCAAATGGTTAATGGTGTGTAGAGGTGAGTGGTCTGTGCTTTGTTGTTACCAGGTGGCACAGCTGGATCCTGTCTGGATCTAGTTCTCTCTCTGCAGCCGAGAAACAGAGGTTATTAGTGGTAGAGGTAGGCTTTTGAGAGAATAGTTTACAGAAAGATGAAGTACTTGCTATTAAAGAACTGCTCTCAATTTTCAGAACATTTTACATTCTCTTCTGTCTTTGAAAGTAAAAACTGAGCAAGAGGACAAAAATGTATCCTCTTCCCTAAATAGTAAATTGTAGGATGAAAAAGCTGAGTAGGGATCAAGCTATGAGGGTGGTGAAACACTGGAAGTGATTGCACGGGTGTTCAAAACCTGAAAGGATATGACCACGAGCAGCCTGCTCCGACTGCTAAGTCAAACATGATTTGAGCAAGGAGTCAGGTAATGTAACCTCCAGAAGTCAATTCCAAATTTAGTTATTCTGTGATTCTAGTAAAGAAGGATCAGAAAAGAAATTAAATATGTCTATAAAAAGTGATTTCATTTACTAAAATGAAACACCACATCTAGCTGCAGTCAACTGCAATTCTCCTCTAAAGAGAACAAGTAAGAGAAGCAGCAACTCCTTTGTACATTTCTTCTCAATATCTCTTCACTGCAGTCCAGCAGGAAGAACTCACATAATATTCCCATCTTCCGAACAAAAGATTTGTGTCCTCTTTAATCAAGCATCTGCATCTCGGGCACCCTTTTCTTCTTTACCAAATTTTCAGCTTTGTTGCAAGGTGTGCTGATTGCTTCCCATGGTTGGACCATAGATACTCTGTGATTATTGTAAGGTGTGTGAGACAAAAGAGTGAATTCTGATGGAAATGTTCAACACTGAATCTAAATTTAGTGAGTGTGATAGATGAGAGCCTGACAGCAGTACAGACCTGTGCTCTGGCAACACTCTGCATCTAGGAGGGGCAGCATCTAGGACTGTATCACTGTTTATTGTGGTTATTCCTAATGGGGAAACAGGTCAAACTTGAGATGACAACAGTCACAGGTAATAGCATTACTTCGTTTGTAATGTCTGGAGGTGGTCACCTCCAGACTATGGAGGCAATAAGATTTTCAGAGGATTTGCGAAAAAAAGAAGGCACATAATGGCAAAAGAAAAATGCCTTAGAAAATAGAAGTATTTCAGTCTTTAATAAGCACATGGAATTATTCATATGCTTGCTAGGTTCTCAATGGTAAACCTTGGCCATCTGTGAAAAACCTCTGCATACTTCACAGTGGTGATTCAAAAGGCATATGGATTGCTGGGAATTCTGAAAAATGGAATTTAAAATAACACTGGGGTTATTATATGAATAAATTCTTTATATTCAGCTGGTATGCTGATGATCCCCATTCAAACAGCATAGTAGAAGAAGAAAATTATTAACAGTACGTGAGTGGAGATGAATAGCCAGGGAATTCTCAGAAAAGAAAAGATCAGTAAAATATCATAAGCCATGAACGATACTACAGAATAAAAAACTAATGCTTTTAATTTCCTGTTTCTGTGCTACAAGTGGGGAAGGAGGAGGACGACCAATGAACCAAATTATGAGTTAACAACCTGGCACTGTTGGCAGGCAGGATGCACTATACAAACACAGCTGGGCAAAGGATATCAGCCACCAGAGCCCAAGGGTCAGGGTAGAGAAACAACAATGTGCCTGAAAAAAGGAGGTTCCCAATTGCGTTGGGTCCACAAGCAGTTATTATGAGCTGCTGAAACACAATGATCAGAGTGCCCACAACACTACACATTTAGCTGAGTGCTGGGCTCTCTGTCGTTTTGCTGGTTGAACTGTTACTCGAGAAGGCTCTGTGAGTATAGCAAAGCACATCTCTTAAACAACCCTGGGATGCTGTCTGGCACAACAAGGAAGGCAAATCCTGCATGCTTCCAGTCTCCTCTTGCTGTGATGTTATTCTTTTGCTTTTGTGGCATGGTTTATTCAAAGGAGGAAAAAAAAGAGTACAACATTGAAAACACAAAGGCAGCCAGGACTCACACCACCTGTTTTCCCCTGGTGCTTCTGTGTACTGTTCGACCGGGTAGACTTTGGCAACAAAAATTCACATTCATTGACACAACAGGTGCTTGTAGCCACAGCCTTCAACTTTGTTTAGCTGTTATCATAGAAACTCAAATTTGCTATGACTTTTTGTGGTTGTAATATTGCAGCAGTTCACTTTAATTAGACATAGAAACTAGCTTTGAAATCCCTGTTGTCCTTCTGGATAGAAAGATCAGCCAAAAGTCTTGTGCCTAGGCTAAGTATTTGAGATTTTGGTCTACCAGTTTGTCTAGTGATGACGTGCTGCAAGCAGAACTAACAGAGTGCTGACTGGCTTGTTAAAAATTCACAAATAAGAGATAAAAAAAATTGTGCTGAGCCTTTACTCATGACACAAACTCATGATTTTAAAGAGAAATTTTCAGTTATTGGACCTATTTAAGCATTCTTCCCACTCTGCAGAAGAGCTTTCTCTTCTCAGAAATCTCTTTCTCATGCATGTGATCATAAGCTGTGACTATGCTATCTGTTACTTTGCTTGTCAAATAAATTTCCATAATCTTGTTCAATACCTATTTTTTTTTACTCTGTTACACCATCTCATGGTTCCTCCCTATCCCAATTCTGGTTTACAAGCCTCCATTTTGAAGTCTGAGCTTTGGAACTGGACAATCTCTTTCAGGCAATGTCATTCATATCACCTTCTAAATTCTTAAAATTTACCCTGGTCTTGTGGGTGATACTCCTGTTCATAAGTTTTTTACCATGTCTAGTATCATTCCTCTGGAAGGGTCTGGAGTTATTCCGTTTGCCCTATTTACTCCTTTTAAAGTTAACAGAATTGCTCAAATAGGCTAAAGTTGCTGAAAAATCTCTGTGGTCAGTTTTCACTTTTGAAAAGTTCTTGCATTATAAGTACTCTGCATTTTTTCAATTGCTTCTATTGAATACCTGGTGCTTAACAAAATCCTAAATTACTCTGGGAGAGAAAGTATTTTATCACTGTAAGACATAATTTTACTATATGCTGTCTTTCCTTACTGCGGATAAACGTACATCTATGTTCTGCCTTGTATCTATGATTATTGGTAATTCTATCTTATCTGTTTATTCTTAGAATTTTCTTTGTTCAGGCTCTGCTTTATGAACTTATAATCAATTCGTATTTTCCTGCACCAGGTTACTTCTCCTTTTGCCTTCCTTCTCAGTGTTTCTCAATTCCTTGTTTCTGAGTCATATAATTCAAAATATCAGAAAGGTCTTGTGAATATGTCTATAATATGCATACAGAAGACAAATATTTCTAATGTAAATATAAACGTAGACATAAGTGTACACATAAAATAGGGGCTTTAGACACATAAATAAGGGGCTTTATATATTTTATTTTATGTTCATTTTTTTTTCACTTTGTCTCATAACAAGCTTTGTCTTCCATTCATTGCTGTTTTCATCTAAGTAGAGGGATTACAGTTTTTGATGTTCTTAAATTTCCAGTCATGTTTACATAGTTGTCAAATTACTTTTTACAGATGATTTATTTCCTCTACTTTTTTTTTTTTTCACTTTTAAGAACACCTCATAATTGATAAAATTTTTATTCCTCATTCTGTTCGTAAAAAACCAACGTAAAGGGTCATGATTTCATCTGTGCTATGTGATCACATCTGCACAACCACAAAGATCACAGTGAGGCTCTTTCTGTGCTGCCAAGGTATCACATGTTGTTCCTGGTTTCTGGCTCTGTGATCCATACTCTACTTATCTGTCAAGTTGAGGCCCAACACAAAGTTCTTTTGTGTTGAGGGAGCACATCTGACTTACAACATAAACATGCAAATATAAGTTAGTATTGGCAGTGTCACACAGAACAAAAGCTCTCATGATAACGCAGTATTCCCTCATTACTCTCTGCTAGTAGTAGATGTGTAAGACGCTGCAATATTCTCTTATCTTCTCTGGGTTTTATTGCGATCGGAATTTACACCAATTACTGTTTGAAGTCTTGGAATAGATGATGCTGCACAATCCAGGATACTCTGCTACCCAGATACGAGACCTGTAATTTCTGAGCCTGTCAAATTTTTGCCCTTCAGCCTTCTTTACTGACCTGAAATTGAATCTGCCCAACAGCTGATCATGTCAAAGTTCCCACAAAATCTCAGTAACAGTTTTAAGTGAGATGTATGCCCTTTAATGAGCAGTTCTGATTACTTTTGTTCATTAATTAGGTCCCTTACCTTGCTTTATAGGCAATTAGAGACTTTTTTTTTTGCTCTCCCCGTGCTTTCATGTCTAGATTAATTTTGATTTCAAACCTTATTCTGGCACTCATTTCCTCTTTTCATCTTTTCTCTTTTTTTCTGAATGCCTTCCGATTTGTTTATGTGGACTGTCTCCTCAAAGCTTTCATTACATTGACATAGATTTCACCAAAATCATATAACCCCTTTACCTTGTGAAAGGCTAACAAAGTGCTCTGACAGAAGAGAGAACATCAGTCTTACAACAACTATCTTGAAAAAACAAAGCAGCCAAAAAAACCCTTAGTCTCTCTCTTCAGGTGCGAGTGAAAGATGAAAAAAAACAGGAGAACCCCCTGGCTGTGTTCTGCCTTTTACTCATTTCTGAGTTTCTCTAAAGCAGTCTACGGGCCATGAAGATGCTGTTGGGCAACATCCTTGGGCCACCACCTTCAGTGTATCCTCTTACTGATTTCACAGGTCTATTGAATCTCCAAGTACAGTAGAGGCTACAATAATGTAGAGGTACCCAGCCAACCTTAAATGAACTCACTTGACTTTACAGTTTGCAATGGCCATAGCCTTAAAATTGTAATTTACTGAAGAAGCAGGTACAGTTAACTCACTTTGACTCCTTTACTGCTTGCTCCCCTGCTGCCAAGATTTGAGCAAGCCTGACCTTTTCTTTCTTCTTCTTTTTTTTTTTTTTTTTTATCAGTTCTGAAAACCAGTTCTGATACTGAAATACCTCACTGCAGACCTGCCAGTAGCTGTACTTAGAGAGTGACACCTTGTGTCTCTGCCTCAGGGAGATAGCACACCATCTGCTGTCTCGTCCTTTACAGGATGTTCTCTCAATTCCATTTGGGGGAGAAGGCATCACACCAAACTCCATTCTGATCTGAAAACTTGTTTTAAACATTATATCCTTGAGCAAGAAATTAACCTAAACTTTTATTTGAAATCTATATTTTAACCCAACACTGAAAAACTGACCATTCTTTCTTGAACCTTGATTGATTTTTAACCTGGAATTTATAGAAAAAAAACTAAAAACAAAAATTAATCCAAAGCTAAACCATAAACCTTCTATCACAGCTAAATTCAAAATGGATTGGACTATTTTGGACAAGTCTGTGTAATTTGTTTGGATAGATGACATCTCTTTTATGGATTTACTTAATTTTCCTACAGCTGAGAATTGTGCGTCTGTGTCATCCTTTCCTCTTTCTTCACAGTAGCTTTTCTTCCTTCCTGGCCAACTGCCACCTACAATATCAGCGGCAGTAGTCGTGTCCATGACCTAATGATTTTACATCAAATTATTCTATTTTCCTCTATGTTGGCAAGAATGCAACCATTTTTCTCTACATCCCTGTCCTGGTTCTGAGCTTCTAATTTCCACTGGTCATGCGTCACAAATATCTCTCTCCTATTTCTCAGCGGCTAGCTCTTTCTCCTTTGAAATTTTGTCTTATCTTAAATTATATCTTATCTCTACTTCTTGGTCTAATTTATCACTCTTCTGGAATAGCCATCATTCTGCATTTTATACACATGATGTTTCTCCTGGGTTGTGGTAGGACAAACTCCACAGCTCATTCATTATCAGAAATAACCACTGTGGTTTATGATTTCTGAACTCCCTGTTGAATCTAGCTGCTAGCCATATTTTCAAAGTAAATATTTGAAAATACATAATATATCGGCATGGGTTTTCATATAAATTGAAGACTTACTGGGTGTTACGAAGAATCTACTCTTTTGGTTGTTCTGTTTTTATAATTCATTAGATGCAATATCTAAAATTAGCCAGCGGCCATTTGTAGAGGAAAAAATACTGGATTAGATAATACCACTGAATTTTAATGTAAGGAAATTTTCAAGCGCCGTGTGAAATACTATAACCTTGACAAATCATTATACCCCAAAATATTTTGAAGGGCTTTCCTACTGAGATGAAGAGCAAACATAACTGAAAAACATATGTCTTCAGTCTCCCTGTCTACAACAGTAACAAGTAATGGTAATTATGGAGAATACATTTTCTTGATATAGACAGCTAGACAGAAATCATCAGCTATTTCTATGTTCTCATGAATGCTTTTACAAGATTTCCAGTTTGCAAAAGTTTATTATTATATAACAACTTGTAATTAATAATCAGATCAAGGAGAAAAGACTTCTTAATAAGTATATTGTTGATGGGACAAGAATAAGTCCTTGAAGACAAGAATAAACATTGTAAAAACACTCATGAAAGAACGCAATATAGTTAAATATTCAAATCAGTAGAACTACAGGCAGAGTAAGGTGAGGCAAGTAAATAGCAGCCAGGATTTAAACTCCCCTGTTGTACTTCTTCATATTGCAAAAGCATGATAGCACTGATGTGGAACAGGGCTGCCCAGGCTTACTAGCTCTGAAGATCCACCACTCATAAAATTTTAATAACCTTTATAACATGCAGCTGTTCAGAGATAAAGAGCCTGGTTGTAAAATTACAAACAGTCTTTGTGGAGTAAAGGCTAAAAATGCAGAACAGCATCTGGACTAAGATGAGCTTGAAGAAAATACACATGTTTACTTCAGAATTAATCAGGCAACACCGTAAAAATTTTGACTTTCAATATAAATTAATCGAGGGAGGGAAGGTTGTTGGGTTTTTGTTCACAACACTCTTCACAAAACCTTATTCCTGCCAGGTCTCCCTTTGAAGTACAGAGGTGTTGCTATTAAAGCCAATGTCCTATTTTAGAACTCTAAACCAGATTCAACTTCAATTATTCATATCTATTTCATATTAATTGTACTTGAAGGACTTCTGCTCTCAAAAACAGACACTCTTTAAGATAATTTCTTAACCTTTTCCTTCATGATATGTATGTATATATTCATAGCTCTTCAGGGTAATATTTTAGCCCAATTCTTTGCGGTACATGCATCTTCATATCTTCAGAAGTAAGAAACTAGAAAAACAGTTGTAGCAGTGAGGACAGTGACCAGGAAAAACTCATTTTGGGACGAGAAGCTCCTTGGCTGTGCAGAGGTCATACAACAGGCAAAGTTGAAAGAAAACAGAGGAGAAGAACCAGAAGAATGGAAGTCAGAAAGAAGCAGGGACATTGGTGAGGAAACTGGGATGGACAAAGAAGCTGATTAAGGACAGGTCTTCACTGAAGATGCAATCAAAATCCAGGGGAGAACCTAGTCTCAGCAAGAAAATGCCTGAGAGCAGGGAGACTGTAAGGGAGAGGAGGAATGAAGCTGGTGTCTGAGAGGACGGTGTTCGCTGGAGGCTCACAACAGAATGAGAGGTCTGTTGGCAGACATCAAGTCTGCACCAGTGCTAGAAAAGATCAGCTAAATGTAATCACTTGTACTCGGTACCAATTCACTGCCTTTCTACAAGGGCCTGCCCTACTCTTTCTGTCCTGCAGCTTTCAGCATCCTGAAAATATGTATGCTGCTCTCCATTACGTAAAGAGCATTTTTTTTTCCTGTTCAGACTCCTACAGTGTGCCAGGTGGCATGGAAGGCAGAACAGTCACACAAAATACCCTTTTTATATCAGGCAGCATTTAAATAGTGCTGTTCATAGAGTGTGGTCCTGTTCCCACTGAAGTCAGTAGGTGCTACTGAGCAAAGCTACCGCAACGAGTTTAGGCCTTATGCTTTTGAGGCACTGTCCCGTTATAGTCCACACCTCAAATAGCATCGGCCCTCTAACAAACAAGCAGGGATGGATGGGAGCAAGCTGCTTTCCTGGCTGTTTCCTGCAGCACTATTTTATACTCACCGTCTGCCCACCCATCTGTTCAATCTCTCTTACAAAAACTGAAAACATTCCTGCTTTTTAAATGGGTGAAAAATGCCTCAAAAGAGGAATGAGTGCTGTGAGATGTCCATGAAATAACTACTAGGCTTTTCCCAATTAAAGGAGATAAAACCTGGAAATTAAGAACATTTTTATTTGTTGAAGGATATGGTCTTTTTTGAGAAATTTGTGAAAGCAGCATATTTTTTTCAAGGATTTAGCAAAAAGCCAACTCTCAACTCTGGTGCCACGCAGTCCCCTTTACGGATTTGTGGCTAATATTGAAGTGTTTGATGCAACAAAACTACTGGCTGATGTTTCTGGGAGCCTTTGCCTGTCAAGTGAGCCACAAAGCTCCAATCTGAATGCATGGGTTGTCAGGAATATTCCCACAAATACTGGGAAGCCACCATCCCTGAGGGGCGCCTCACAGCCAAGCTCCATATTATGGTACCATCAGTCACTGATTAGTTCTTGTCCTCCGCAGACCTGGTTTTAGCCACAGATAAAACTTTGGAACTTGTGACCAGGCCTTGGCTCACAGCTACCTTGAGGATGGCAGACTAGTCTTCTGATTCGTAAAGCAAGAACAAGGTGAAGCTCAAAGTGGGCAATGAGGGACAGGAAGAGCTGCTGACATGGGGGACCCTTCCCAGAATCCCAGGTCCTGGTAGAGGCAATCCTCAGTTGGGAGAGGTAGGGCTTGGTGCTGGCCCAGGCTGATGTCTGGTTTGCTGTACTGTCAGAGGCTACCTCTCTTAAGAGGGGACCACTCCTTGCCAGTGACTTAGAAAAGCATCCTTAGAAAAGCCAGGTGGTGGCAAGGATCCTCTCTTAATGAGGCCATGGTCCTTCTGTAAACTGAGTAAGAAGGAAGGCTTTCAGGTCAGAAAAGAGGAAAGAGATTTTCTAAAGCAATGGAATAAGGAGGCCCATTAGGAAGCTTTTTAGAATGATGAGGTTGTGCATCGGAGCTGTGCATTGACTCAGAGAGGCATATTGAGCTGGCAAAGACTCAGTAATATTCCTTGAGCAGGGAAGGAATTTGCTTGATTGTAGATACAGTTATAAGGATCACCATTAAATAATCTAGACTCCAAACCTGAAGCCTTACTGCTGGCTTTGCAAGTGGCTGGGGAATAATTTTTCCAATACCCGCAAATAGAAAACTGTAGTAGGGATTAGGTCTGACTGTGCATGGGGAGTGGTTCATTATGTTTCATAGCCCTTAGGTTTTGCTCTTCTGGTAATTAAATCAGTTTATTCATGAGCTTTTCAGGAAAGGGCAAGAAAAGATAGACCGAAGATTCTCCCCATGACAGGAGGGAACACTGCTGCTGAGGCTACCTTGGGTTTCACACAGGTGAAGGCAGGTGGGCATGAAAAATTGCATGTATGATAACAGACACAGCTGAAAAACAGCCTCTAGAAATCATACATTTAAGAGTTGTGTTTGCCTTCTTATAAAAGTAGCCAAGTTCAAGCAATGTCTGTCTCATACGGAAACTTTGTAGTGTTCTAGTCTTAGATGGGGAACAGCTACTAATGACAGCTGTTCATCTTCATTTAAGAAACAGAGAAAAAGATACTTCTTGTTTGCCACAGTGGGCTCGTGCTGAGCTTCATCTCTTCTTGACTTCTTATAAACCTAAGACAGCTCAGCACCCTCACTGTTTTTCATGTTGTGAGTAATGCCTTGTTTCATTGAAATAAAGGCTTATGAAAGAGTCTGTTCAAACTTTCCCATTTGAAGCTTGAGGCTTAAGCTCTTATCTGAAGAAAAGGAATCATACACAACACAGGAATAAACTTTAGCTTGAATTGTGGAGAATAGAATGTGGAGTCAGATTCCAATAAAAACTAAGTAACTAAGATTTGGGATATTTTTAAACACTAGTTTCAAATCAAACTGTTGACAATCTTTTCCGTACAGAGAGCATCTTGCTGTATTAAAGAACAGGCTTATCAGCAAACAATGTGCACTTCAAAGACTTAGTCTTTTCCACTAGACTTCTGTCCAATTAGAAAAATAAATATTAGAAATTGCTGAGCAGATGCACTGAGCAGGAAAAGATTCAGGCAAGTTTCTAGCTGAGAGAATATTATCTACTGTAAAATGGAGTGGAAGAAGGTTGACTACTGCCTCTGGTACAAACGGTGCCAATATTCTTCTTAAAAGATCAATCCGATAACAATTACTCTTATTTTGTGCCATATGTAGACTACAAGTCCCACTCTGCAATGCTTCACAGTGCTGCAGGTGAGAAGACAGCTTGCAAGATGTGAAGTTGAATATTGGGAACTGCAGTCTGTTTATGATGAAGCTCCAGATTATAAGTTTTTATAAAAGACCTGTTTTGTGCAGGCACACTGCAATATTTCTGACAGATTCTAGCCCACAGTTTGCCCAAAATTTCAGTCTTCTGGTGCTTAGTTAAAGGAGAATATACTTCTGCAATTTGAAATAATAGTGTTTCTCAGGTGATGTGAGAATTTCTATTTTTATAAAATTATCTTCTTGTTAGGAAGCAAAAAGAGACTGAATAAGGCAGGCTGCCTAAAACTAACTTGAACTTCATGTGAGGAGCTGGTGGAATACATGCTGCAGTCAAATGTATTTTTTATTTCCTAAACTCAAATATCTCTGCATTTCAGTCTTAGCCCAATGAAAGTGCAGCTGACCAAAATGCACTCCAAGTACTAGATCAAAGGGGAAAACAGTGGGACTTTGTGGAATCAGAGGTTGATTTGCTGTTTCTGATTGGTGTTTGTAGACTGAAGTCAGGTTGTTCTCAATACTTCTGTGATAGGAGGCAAGGCTGGTGTGTGCCAGCCAGAGCAGGACGCTGTGGCTACTATTTGGGCCACCCGTGCTCTTGCCAGACCTGTGTAAAACTACTGCTTGTATCCAAGTCCCACATGGTTTGTGTAATCTTTAGATGTTGGAGCTCAGCAGAGGCTTGGAGCTTCAGTCCCAGACTCTGGAGTGAGTTACAGGCTAAACGAGATCCTGTGCTGTGTGGCTGCGACTGTAATTGCCATTGTCAGCACCGCAAGGCTGCAGCTACCATCCATTGCCAGTGGATATAAATATATGTGCAGAAGGTTGTGAAGAAGGTCTTAATGTGCATAGAGGTGAAAAAAAAATTAGCTGGAAGTCTTTAAAGCAAGAAGATAGATAACATTAAGATAGAGGCTCCCTACTCCCACAGTCAATAACAAGTTTTCAAGAAGGTTTTCTTTTCTCCTGTGTTGGCAGCCACTTTGTTAGATAATTGCTGTGTTCCAGCCAAATGATACTGCTAAACAGCTTCTGGAGATCATCTGTTGCTTATTAGGGCAGAGAGATTGTCCTTTTTATAAGAGTTGTAGACAAAATAATAGGAAACTTCTAGCATTCTATCTTTTCTGCTGCGCATACTTTTGGGACTTAGAAATCAGTTTTGTGGATGAGATGTGTATCCAGCACAAGCAGTTGCACTAGAGACATATGTATTTTCTTCTGGAAGGGAAGAGCTCATTAATTTAACTTTGCTATTAAGATGGAATTTCTCTGTTAAGAATGTGGAGTATGGAAGATGCAGTGAGGTAGTTTTCTTCTAGACTAGGGGACTATGCAAGCAAGCAAGGAATTAAGACATTTCTTCTCCTTCTCACTGGTCTGCTGCTACTTATAATTGTGATGGAGGAGTACAGTCTACCTTTTTTCCCCAGACTCTCTGAGTGGTTTTATAGGAAGCATGTAGTATGGAGGAGGACAAGCCATAAGGTGTGCTTTCCAAGTTAAAATTAAAATATAAAACAAGCTGCAGCTTTTTGAAACAGCCTCCTAATAACTCCACAAACACAGTGGAGAGAGGCAGTCCAGTATCTCTTGTAAGACTATTTTAATCAGCTGGCCCAAATACCAAAGTAAATCTCTACCAATTTCCCAATAAGCTTGTTTAAATGCAAGCAATGCTTAGTTTGCTCAGCAGCACAATTTAGAAGACCACAGGGTGAGGGAGATTTGTCCCTTTTTTGCAGTTATGACAAAGTCTGGTAGAGTAGCTTGGCACCCTGAAAAGATGCTGAGAGTGCTAGATTTTATTAGGCTCCTGATCCATCCCTGAAAGTTGCAATAGGGCAGCATTTCCTTCACTGCAGCAAAGCACTGGGACCACAGTATGGATTCAGCTGGTCAGGGTATACCTGAGATTTCTGTCCTCTTGATTCGAGGTCAAATCCTGAGTCCTCATAATGCATATCAGTGTAATCTTCCCTTATCTGGTCACATAAGGTCGTCTGAGAACATTTTTTATAAAATGTGTCTGGCAGAACACAGTCAGTGGCTTCCCAACATGGTTTCTAAACTAAGGAGTTAGGGATTTGGTAGGGCAAAAGATCTCACCTTCGTCTTTGAGTATATTTTTCTGAAAATGAAAGGCATTTTCTTCATCCTGATGTAGAAAACCAAGGTGACTTTCTTCCAAGGAGAGGTCATTGAACTTCTGATATCTAATGTTAATCTAGCTACCACTTCCTCCTTTTATAGAAATAGTTTTTCTAGAGAGTGATTCATCTCATCCAAAGAAGGACATCTAATGTGGGTCAAATGAATTGCTCTTTTGAGGCATCTATTTTTCTTCCTTGACTACAAAGAGATCTTGGGATGAGTAATGCTGGTGTCTGAAAGTGAAACATCTAAGCCAGGGTAGGTGAATCTCACTTGGAACAGGGAGACAAAGAAGCTCCATGGGTGTGCTGGAAAAAAAAGTGTGCTGGACCTCATCAGGAGACAGACCTCACCAGTGTAAATGCTCAGTGTATATACTATTAATATTTATTTTATGTTATTGTTTGACATGATAGTGACTCCTTAATATCAAGTCCTTTTGTCTCTGGTTTTATGGTGCCTATATCTTTTCTCCCTATGTTCTTGGATGATCCCTTCCTTTTCTGTCTAACCTTTCTTGAATTTCCCCTCTCCCTCACTCTTCCTTCATTAGGTTTCTCCTGACCATCTTTTTCTCTCAACCTCTTGCAGACAAGGACCCTCTAGGTCTCTAGGTATCTAATGCGCAACTGCATGAGCTCACAGTTCATTCCATGCTGAAGGGCTTTAAGGAGCTGTAATTGCACAGAGGAGAATCTGGGGGTTGAGGACTGTCCTTGGCAATGTCCTTTGCATTACTGGCAGTGCTCCTGTGTGAGACACTGGCTTTTTTTATTCCTTTTCTGTCTCTGGTTTTTGTATCCTATTTTTCTGTCAAAGGGAACTATACTAGCTTCCTGCTTCTGCAGATGGAAGCAGCTGCCTGCGAAATTGGCAGAGCCCTCTCCAAACTATGGAGAAGCCGAGTCTGTTGAGCCGGGAGGCAAAAGAGACTGCTGCCAGCAGGGGGTTTTCAGACCAAAGACTATTTAAGCAAGTCACTCAGGGATAGATGGTTCTCTTTTACTGTAACAGCTTCTCTGGAAGATCTTTAGGTAGTGAAACCTGTTTGGAATTTCACTTGCAAGGTCACAGTACTCACTGGAATGTCCAGTCCACATGAATCATGAGTTTTGCACATTCATGGCATAAATTCTGGGAACATCTTCCACAAGATCATCTTTTTTAAAGCAATCTCTTCTAATGCCCTGAGCAACTAATAGTATTATAATTTACGTTCTTTGACTGAAGGTTTTTGTCACCCTTAACAGACCCCCATAATTAGAACAAACTGGAACACAGTATTTTACCCTTAGAACAACAGAAAAAAAAAAAGTGAATGAGACAGAAAAGGTCTTATGTTCTCTGTTATACATTTGTAGAAGTGTTCTGTACAAATCCCTGGAGAGATTAAATGGATGATAGTCGTATTAAGTTTTAATTGGTGCTACCTCCTAGCAGATAATAATCATGAGAGAGACAGATCCCTCTGGTGTGAATTGCTGTCATTCCATTGACCACCACTGAGCTTCACAAACTCAAAAAATCTGAGAATTAGGTCTATGAGGTCTCCCTGAATCTTCAGAGTTCACTGTAAATGGATCCCACTGAACCTAAGACTGGCATTAAGGAGCTATAAATCATTTGTTGTAGCGAGAGCAGCCTCTTTATCATTTTCAGCTTTTTTTTTCTCTGTTATTTGCCAGTCTGTTAGTTTGTGTTTGAGGGGTTTTTTTCTTGTCTCTTTCTTCTTTGGCATTAATTTTGCTTATTAGTAAAAGTTATGCTGGAAGATGTTGAAATAAGGGGAATTGTCTTGTGCATAACATAGTTTTATTATTTGATACTGGTGAGAAACAATTTCTTACTGCTTGTTTCCAGTGCATTAGCTCTTACAACCTTAATTAGGTCAGGGCCCTACTGTACTAGAAGGGGATGCCGTAAAAGAGAGTCCCTGAAGCAGAGGACCTAAACTGTAGAGATAAGAAACAGCAGCTGAGAGAAACAAAAGAACAGGGAGGATATGAAAAGGTCTAGATAGGCAAGAAAAACAGACTCTAATTTCTATCTGCACAATTCCTGGGTGTATTAAGCCAATCAGTAGCAATGATAGCACCTCTGTTATTTGCTTTTCCAGTACAGATAGGCTGAACAGAATTTAAATTTCAGAGCACTGAATACTAATTGTGTTTGTATTACCCACTTGCCTTTTTCTCCTGATTTTTGAATGCTTTATCACAGACCTTGTATTAATTAAAGCTTTGCAATAGATAGGATTGCTTGGCCTGTACAAACGTGACTTAAAATATCAGCCTCTTTCACAGCATCATGGAAGCCAGGGCCAATTGCTTGGATAATGACCTGCAGAGCAAGGTCCTCCCACCATTATGGTGCACAAGTTGATCCCTTTCCCTTCTGACAGGCACCAATGGATTGAAAGCAGCCAGTCCAAAGCCACCAAACCTCAAAGGCACCCTCCATGGCTGGTATGTCACTGCAATATAGTTGCTCCTTCTGCCATGAGATACATGGTGCTCCATGGTTTTAGTGAATGTAAAGAGTACACCTTTAAAAAGTATAATAAAGAAGAGATGGGTAGGCTTCTACATTTGCAAGATTGTTGAATTTCCTAAATCTTACTTGAAGACAGGGCAGAATTAGACTGTACATAATGGACTTCAGTTTAACAATCAGGAAGATTTGTCCAGAATCTCTTCTCATTTTCCCTGATGCTGCCTGCTATTTCCATTATTTACTTCAATAACCAATATAATTCACATATTGAACTTTCCTGCTACCCATTTTCCTCATCACTGACCTACAGACTTATACTCTGCATGTTTCTGAGAGCCAAATTATTGGTGTCCTGGGTTTAAGAGATTATTATCCAGTCCAGCAATGTTCTGAAAGAAATAACAAGCAAGTATAAGAATCAGCATTGCAAAACATATTTGCTATTATCTCTTTGATGAACCAGAAGGTCACAAAGGAAATGTGGTACCTCATACACAAGAATACTAATGCCAAAATAGCTTTAAGGTGGCAAAGAAGCATGAGTGAACTAACTGAACAGCAGCTCCATGATTTTGCATCTCAGCTGGAAGTCATAATCAACATGATCTGTCCAAACGTGTGCTGTACTCTGTGACATTTTCAGACTGGCCTTCCTTACAAAGTTACCCCTGCCCAGTTTGCATATAGATTACCTTCTTATACTAACGCATTCAAAACTGAACTGTGTTTCAGGGGACAACATACTGGCAACAAAACAGTTCTTTCATATGTAAAATATGGCTCTGGAGAATCTTTTTGTTTTTCCTATCATTAGAGGATTTTAGCAGGATTGTGTATAAAAGCCTGTGCTTCTCAACAGAATTTTTGGTAGCAGGCAGTTCTTTATGGAATTTGTATTTACTGGGGTATAACACCTACTGATGTTAGTGCTTCAAAGGAAAGGGAGATTTCTTGGCTGTAGAGCAAGCATCTTAATTTTAAGTTTTGACACAGCAGGAGATATATGGCAGCAAGAAAGTGAAGGAAGGATGCTATTTGTATATAATTAACTGCATCACCCAGACAGATGTGTTCATAACTGGAATTGCTGCAAAACCAAATTTTGATTGAGTTTTTGCTTTGTCTATAGATCAATATTTATTTTATTTGATGCTTTAGAATCCAGAAGTCATGTATTTCCCACTTGCAAAAGCTTCAGAAACTAGATTTCTTTCCTGATCTCTGCAGAAGAAGGTTTGTTTCATTCTTATATATTTTTAAGAATTTAAGGTGATGCATACTTTTGAACTGAAATTAATTGTCCTGCTTCAAGATATGCAAATTTTTCACTTCTGCAAATTCAGCTGTATGTTTTAGCATTTAAAAATGTGACATTTTTTCTTCCTAGAAATAGGCCAATAGTCTGTTTATATTTCCATTCAACAACTTTTTTCTCTGGTATTTTCAATCTTCCGTCTCTGAGAATATTTCCAGAAATATCAGCAAATTCTTACAAAATGAATGTGTTTTGCAATATCATACCATAGGAAAGAGATAAATATAAGATAAAAACCCCTACAGTCCTAAAATCAATTTACCAAATCTTGAGTTTCCTTAGATTGGATACATTTTTCATCTTAAAGAAAGGAAAAAAAATCTTGTCTTACTTCTGGGAATTGTGGTACACCTTAACCTCACATTTGATCTAGCTCCAGTGCCTTAAAGCAGCAGGTCCTAACCCATGTGCAAAACAGGAAGAGGAGAGAAGTCTGGTTGGGAACAGATTTTGTGAAGTATGCTAAGAAAAGTCTTGCAGTTCCCCTGGATTGAGAATTGCTCTGAATACTCTCAGATTTCCAAAGTCATTCCAATTTCATTCCCAATTTCAATATACAGTGCAGTTGGACTGCATTTGTATTTCTTGTATCCTTGCAGACAGTCTAAAATGCCCCTAGGGGGATCAGTTCTCTATTTCAGAAGTAATTCACGCAGATAGATACTATCCCATTTATTTATTTTCCAGATCATTTAAATGTGCATCATCAGTATTATCAACTCTGTGTGGACATAACTGCTTTGAATTCATGCTTGAATGGTAACCACTGTCATTAACATGCCGTATTATTTGTCTGCAACAGTGGGATTATAGCAAAAAATCACTGACAAGTGATGTTAGGACAGAATTCATTATCAGAAGATCCAGGAATAGAACAGTTAGCATATGATTTTAATAATAACAACAAAAAATTATCCCCTCAAAAGTTTCAGTTATAATGGTAATAAAAAATCATCCCCTCATAAGTTCTGTGCTCCTTCATTGTCATTTTTATTCTCAGGTATCAACCTGAAACATGACTGTTTCAAAGTGCTCTTCCTGCATGGAAAGCTCTGCTAAACTGTATGTGCAGCAGCTCCCCTTCCCCTTAGGTTTTGTAAATTCTGGAGTTGCTCACAGGCGTTTTCACAGTACCAATTCATCCCATGTTTGTGAGATAGGCCGTACAAACACTCAGAAATATCCTGGGTTGGATGTTAAAATCTAGTGACTGGATCTGCTTCCAAAATACACATTTGGGTACATGAGGGTTTGGCCAACAAGTAAATGAAGATCATGTACACTTATCAGAAGACAAACATCATTTGGTGTCATCAGAACAAATTCCACCTTGGTTAGATTTTCTCTTCTCTTCCTGATTTTAGCCTTTTATCAGCCCATCACAGTATAAAAGTAATGCTCCTAGTCTTTCAAGCTTTATTATTTAGCAAAAGCTTAAAATGAAATCAAAACCTGGCCTCCTGTTTGGAGAATGATCAAGACAGGACTTACTTCATTCTCACCTAGTTAAGGTCATTTTAAGAGCATTTTGTCTCAGTGTTCAGGAGATTTAGTCAATAGCACAGACAAATGAAAAAGCAGGGGATTTTAATAACTTTTCCCTGACCTTCAAGAAGGATTTAGAATATCCAGTTTTCCCCAAAAAGACAAATGAAGGCTCAGGGACAAATTCCAGCACAAAAGCAGGGATATGTGTTGAGATTAAACCACTGTTGTCTCAGCGATACAAACATTAAAGCAGATATGAAAGAAAACCTTGTATCAAAAAAAAAAAAAAAAAAAAAGAGAGAAAGAAGTTGAGAAAAAGTTTTGGGCTGATAAAATTACACAGCACTTCTCCAGACAATTGAATCCTTAACTATTGACTTTTCCAGAGCAAAAAATATCCAGAAAATATGTTTTCATTAGGTAGTTACAAGCATATACCTGCCTTTCAGCCCTTTGTGAGAGGAGGCTGGTGAGCTTTAATGCAACTTCCTTAGTGGGAGACTGGCTTCTCTCACTCTCCAGGACCTCTGCCTAATGGAGGTTTTTCTCTTCCTCTGGGGAGAGAATACCATTACTCCATTAGAAGTGAAGTCAAACAATTGATATAGGCTTGGTTGGCACTTTAGTGTGTGAGTAATCTTAATGGGTATGGTTGCCACATGTGATCTGTCACTAGCTTTTCCTGACGCAGTAACCCTATTGGATATGGGAAATTCTCTAGAAGTATGTTCTCCCCCTTTAATTGTAAAACAAACAGTGAATTAAACAGTTTCATGCTGTGTAGTGAAATTGTAGGAACTGTACTGGTAAATCATAAAAATCTTGCTTTCAGCAGGGAACAGGGTACAGTCATGGGCTGCTAGGAAACAGAACTGCTGGCAGATGAAGCTGCTGATGGGGTTCAGGAGCTGGACTCACAGGAGCTCTGCAGTAAGATTTTGTTGGAAGTGTGTGGGTGCTGGCTGAGCTTTGCTGGACCCTCTTCCGTAATGACAATTTTAAAGTGTCATCAGGGACGAATAAACAAATAGTCCTACAGTGTGAATTCTTGCCATTCTTTTGCTTAATGAGAGAGTGTGCATGTGAAGTACCTGCACATGTTTAACCAGCAAATCTTTTTCCCCTCCTCTGTGGGAAGCTCTGCTCTGGAGCAGGGGAAGCAATGCAAGTCATGACACCCAGACCCTATTTGCTTCCTCTTCCCTTTATTCTTCTTCTTTTTTCTTTTCTTTAGGAATGGTTAAATGGCATGTACCTTAAATACAGCACGTTTATAGACCAGTGACCTTAAGAGCTTTAAATGACTACATTGTTTAATGTGAAGGAAAAGAATACCACAGATCAGTGGAAATGTCAGCAGTACTTTTAATGAATCAAGTTTATTTTAATCGATAGCCAAGTCTTCTTGCCGTTGCCCTGAGATTGTCATGCTTTGCAAAGAGATGATAGCAAATGTCATGTTCTGAAAAAGCAGTGACTTGGTTACTATAAATCAACAGAAATATTGTTCTACTAGATGTGACATGTGAGAGACAGAAGTGCAGTCTTTCCAAGAAAACAGTTTCCAAGCCCCTGTAGAAATGGAGTCTGGGGAGTATTGCTCAGAGTCTCACCCCTCTGTATCTAGATGGCTATCTTCAATAGCCAAGTGAAAAGTGGGGAAATGCACACAGGATACCACTGAATCTGAGTGGAGAACTACCTGAATTACTCAAACATCGAATTCTTTTTGTTTCTAGTCTGTACTGTGAGTTTTGAAGTCCACTTGCGAGTTTAGGTCACATAAGAGCTGAGAAATAAACATGCTCCTTTTTTACATTCAGGTAAAACCAGAAATAGCAGAACCACACCACAGGGTTTTCCTGTATAGGCAGCTGAAGGTTATCTCTGTGGGAAAACTTCTTTGCCTTTTCAGGGATTTTTTGTTGTGGTGGTGATTTGTTTTTTGGTTCATTTTTCTCTCTAGCCTTTACAACAATGTCTGTGACTTGTTCTATATCTTGTTTGCTTGTTCATTTGTTTGTTTGTTTTATAGGTCATTCTGTCATGCTTTTCTGGGGTATAGTTAGGAGTAAGAGCCTGTAAATTTTGTTGCCAAGCAAAGAGATATCTGTCTTCATAAACTCCATCCATCTCTAGCCCTGCCAGTGATGCAAATGAGAGAAGTGGCCTGTCACCTAGTTCAATACAACAAGCAGTGACAAGAATTCATTACTTTAATGCCCAAAGCAGGCAAAAGTATGCTAAAGTATAAAATATATTACATTTATTCTGGACCTTGAGATTTGGATTTTACATTTAGTTTCTCAGCCTTGACTTTATACCTCTGCAATTTATGCAGTAGTGTGGAATTTGAACAGACAGCACCTGTCTAGGTTTGTGTTCCAGGAGCTTTATCAATTTTACAAACCCTCAGAGCGAGTTCCTCTCAATGCCATAATGTCCTGCTCTTTGTTTAACACCTTACAGGCATGTTGCTCAACCAGCTGGGAAGTAGACTGCTTGTTGTTGGCTTTCTCTCTCTTCTCCCACTACTCACAACAGCTCTTCTTCCATCTTCTCCTTCTGCTTAGGACACTGCTCCAGCAGAATTACCCCTTACATGCCTGTCTCATGCCTGAGACCTTTCTAAGAACACTACTTCATGACTTTACTGTCATATATTTCTGAAATTAACAACTTTTCTGCCTGGCAACTCACTCCTGAATTTACACCAGTGCTATTCAAGCTGCCCAAAAAAAAAAAAAAAAAAAAAAAAAAAAAAAATATATATATATATAATCCTATCAGGACTCAAAACTTACAGATGGATGGGTGGAAAAGCCCAGAGCACAGTAATGCAAAATAGTATCTGTATGCACCAGACTGCTGCTATTCGCTAGGAAACAGGCCAATTGTTTAAACTTCTTGACAACTTCTTCAAATTTCTCTGCCTGTGATTTTCCAGGTTAGTCTGTACTTACACCAATACCAAAATTCCCAGAGTAAGGGGAAGCCTGGGACTGAGAGAGGTTGGCTGCGAATCAGCTTCTTGTCTGTGCTGTACCAAGATCTGAAATGTTAGCTTTTAAATATAGATCTATTTGAAGGGGATTTTCTTCCTTCTTTGTTGTCTTTCAAAGACAGCTTCTGTTTCACTGCAGCAGAAGGATAATAAGGACCATAGGCAATGCAGCTCTCGCTGACCTATTTCCTTAAGTGTAGGACTGGCGTCAGTTCTGGGGTGGGATGGGGTGGGAAAACGTTCCTTTAAAATTCTGCATAAAACACCCAGGCTCCACCACAGACTGCAAGTTTTGCATCCTTGTTTGCTAGCAGACAGACACGAGTGAGATGGTTGATACCTAGGAAAAGAAATTGTTGCAATAGCGGTTTTCTGATTTGTGTATATACTGCACTAAATAGAAATCAGTTTGGGAGGTTCATTACATGGATAAATTTATAAGACTCTGGACGGGAGAAAAGCAGAAGCACATGACTATGCTGAAAGATTGAAAATCCTTAATTCCTACACTGTATAGAGAGATTAATGAATTTGAAGAGACAAAACTTCAGGAGTTTGAATTTCATTGGAAAATGTACAGAACCTCCTGATTGAGTGAACGGGGCTTTTTTATTTGATCTTGTGTTACAAAGGCTGGTAAATTTAGAGGCATCTTTGAGTTATGAGAATAACTCTACCAAATTGTAGGCCAAATTGTGCCCTTTCCTTCTGCCTTGGTTCACTTGTTGTGATTGACAAGTACTCTGGGATGTTACCTAAGGCTTGGTTCTTTGGGAGGTGCGGGCGAAGCATTACTGTTCATAGACCTTCTTGGTCTTCACCCCAAAGTGGCTTGTACGTGTTTTCCTGACAGCTCCATCGCTTGGGAGAGACAGGCCTGAGCTGTCATACTTTTTTTTTTCAGTTTGTTTGTTTGTTTGTTGCATTTCTTATGAATTATATTTACCATATAATAGAAATCTGGCTTCTCCCTGAACACTTGCAAAGAACTGATAGGGTACTGAAGTAAGAAAAAACAAATTATTAGCACTCCATGAAAGGATAAGCATGCTGAGGTGCCCTCTGTGATATAATTCCTTTTAGATGAACTAGATGTTGTGCTGCATGCATTTGCTCTGAGTGTGCCCTCTGAATAGCTTTTCCTGTCAGTAAGTCCCATCATGTTTATTGTAAATTCTATTAAGAGTTCTGGGAAAGCTAAGAAATCTATTTGCTTTAAGCATAACACAGACTTGTTAAGGCAAAGAAAATCTAATGCTACTACAGTATGAAAAACTGGACCACAAGATTGCAGCTGTGTTATCATTCTGAAGTGGAATAGGGGACTGAGGAAGAGGAAAGGCTGCTTTCTGCACATTAGCAAATCGGCAAGTTTAATGAAAAGTGGGAGGCACAGTGTTTTAGAGTTCAGCTTGTTAGAGGGGGGGCTACATTCCTCAGGCAGTTACACACTCATCTATGTCAGTACCTTGCTGTCCAACCCTAGATGTTCAGCTCAGGCAAACCAGTGGTTTGTTAGATATTAATTACTATGTGAGAAGCTTTCTGGGATGCTTTGTGGTGGATCATGAGGAGATAAATGAGTTTTCTAGAGAAGATTGTGTTCTGATGCCAGTGCACAGGGAAGCCTGGCAAATCGTCATCAGTAGCCTTAACTTATTTTCCCTCAGTCTAAAGGACCAAGTTGGCCCATTCTGTGGCCAACAGCATTTATAGTTTCTCCTAATCATTTATGACCCAGCCTTGTGTTCTTCACATACCTAAAGAGGCTCCCTACCTCCTTCCACAGCTTCTTGCAACTCTGCTTCATACAAGTTTCATAGGATTATTCACAAAGCATCTCTGTGTTAGGAGAGAAGAAAAGGGAAGGATCATGCTGAAAAAGAGTTCAGCTTAACAAGGCATAAAAATCCCTTACCAATACCCATTCCCCCAGAAAACCCTTCTGCCTTTTAAGCATGTTTGCATGTTTGTAAACTTGCAGATACACACTGATTCTCACAAAAGTGCATGGGAAGGTCAGGATACCCAGACAGGTGAGGTTGGTATTAAACCCAGCTTTGAGATGTGGCTTGTACTGACTGACAGGACAGTTGCAGACATTTGAATTGTGATGGCTGAACATACCAGATCTGCAGAAGAGGTGTTTTTGCCTGCATGCCAATGTGAATACAGCTCCCAGCAGCAGTTGTAAGGTGGAACTGAGCCAGTGGAAAAGTCTAATGTTGCTAATACTGCTTAAAACCATTGAAAGAATCGGCTTTTACTACTGCATGGTTTCTTTTATATCACTTGATTGTGATTGTGTCACTGAATGCGCTCACACGAATGCAGAACGCAATCATACAGCAGGTAGAATAAAGCACCCTTTAAATGGAGCAGATATAATGAGTTTTAAAATGTACATATAATAAATGGCAAAAACCTATGCAGAGATATTTAAGAATATAATAATCTTTAAATCAGCCAAATTCTATCAAGTGATACTAGGACCTAGCACTTGACATGAGCCAGAACGTATTTTTGAGGCTAGATTCTAAGTTTGCTCTCACAGCATCGTTATTTATCATCTCTGTCTTAGCCTGTATGTCTCAGATGCTGTAGACTCCATATACAGGTCAATTAAATGTGCCCAGGAACATTTGTGGGCTGGGAGGAACAGCACACCCTGTGCCCAGACCTGGGAAATTTTCTGTGAGCCTGCTGCCTGTGGGAGTGTTCCCTGGAGCATACAGCATCCAAGACAGGCTTGGGAATTGCTGGGAATAGTGATAATTGTTACAGGCCAAAACAGTACAAGGAAACATTATAGCAGTTTTATTAATGTAAACAACTGATTTTCTGCATTTTCCTGAATACTTTGAGGTACTGGTATACTTTCAACTGCTTTTACTGGGGGGCTTAACTTTGCTTTTCACACATCATAAACATATTTTATAATCTTTTACCGAGGCAGTTGTGTTCTATATAGTATATGAATACACTGCTCACTTTTTCATGTTAATTCAGCAGTTCAACTTGAATTTAGAGATAATTTCTTGTTTTTTTCAAACCCATTATCAGTTTTAGTACCTTTTTAGTTATATGCCATGTTTAATGATAGAAAAAGGTTGTGAAACAAATGTTTCTTGCATTTTCTTCTCCGCTACTCCTCTTCAGTACCAAAACATCTTTGTTGCTTGAAAAAGAGCTTGTGCATCCCTTGTAAGATAGAGAGATTGAGTCTTATGTGTACACAGATATATCTTTTTCTCTCTACTTAAAACACCACTGAGCTATTTACAATCACCACATGTAGAAATCTGAAGTAAGACCAAAGGGGATAAATTCCGCCAGTTAATCCTTTTAGCTGATGCTGTGTCACTAGATCATGATGTATTTGCCCAAGTTAATTATCCCACTGATGGTACCCTAATGGAGAATTTCATGTTCGTTTTCCTGTTTGGCAAATGGCAAATCACAAAAATTTGTTTTACAAGATTTAGATTGCATTGTTGTGGTGCCTCTCAAAATGGTAGTATTATTTGATGTGCTGTATGGGATGGAGGAAAGATAAAGAAAAAGTTTCTTTTTTTGTAGGAGACAACAGGAGAGCAGACTCGCCCATGTCAGAGTTATGTGGCTTCTTTGCTCCCAGCAGTGCTCCAGTGGTTTCCTGCCCCTGGAAGCCTTTCCTGTGCTTCAGCCTGCATGCAAGTCCTGCTAATGGTAATCCTCAACAAAGCAGAGGATGCATTTGCTAGTATTATCCAAGAATAAAGCCCCTGTACTTTTATTATATATAAATATATTTTAAGAGATCAATTAGAAGTTGCTCTGTCTATCCACTTGCCAGAGTTGTTGTCACTTCTGATTTACTGTACATGGGGCTTAGAGGACTGAATCTCTGCAGCCAGCAAGGAATTTAGTAAGGCTCACATCTCCTTGCCCTTTGCCATACATAAAATTCAGGAAGAAAAAAAATCCCCACCAAAATAAACTAAACCAAAAACTTTCACAGCAGGGAATATCCTGATACAACTGTAAGCGCATCCTTTTCCAAGCATCCTTTGCCACCTTGAATAAGCGTTGTATAACAAATGTGGTACACTCAGCAATTAGTCCTATAGAATGAAGGACTAGAAAGGGTTATTTGAGCTGAAAATGTACATTTCTATTATTCACAGAACCATCCTTCCAGATTAAGAGAATTTTATGTCTAGGGTAGATTTATAGAATCTCATAGCACTGTGGTTTACGTTACTTAAATATCCCATAAAATATTTGTGCTCATAGAAAGACTTGTTTTGTTTGGAACAGAACACACTATATTTCTGATATGTCATCCTTTAAAAGAGCACCTTTTGAAAGAATTAATAAACCCCATCTCCCTAAAAATGAAATACATTGAAAAGCAGCAGGGTGTTTTCCAAGCAACCTAAATACTACAGCAATATAATCAAATTTCTAAAACACATGATCCATAATGATGGGCAACAACAGTTTCATGCTGTCATGGCAACAGGAAATCTTAGGGTTGCAAATCCATAATTTCAAAAGATTATTTTGAGAGAGCAAATGGGTTTTATATGGCAGCTGCAGCCATAGTAGACACAATATACTGTTGCTGGCTACTTCACAAGCTGTATATATCTATATTTTTTTAATTTGTCCTGCTTTTCATGGTCTTTAAGCCACATTTGTGTGTATGATGTTGTTTCTTTAAGGATCTGTTCGTCTTTTATTTAACTGTGAAGTTTTTATTAATCTGATTTCATGCTAGTTTATAATCTGCTTTTATGAGAAGTCTGGGGGTTTGGCCACATATTTATTTCGTAATAGCAAATTTAGTTCTTCTTATAAGTGGCATGTTATTTTGTGTCAGGAGTATTTTTTTTTAATGTGTATTATCTTAGAAATATAAGTACCTAGGCAATGTTCCTTTTAGTGAAATACCCTTTACTCCAAGCTCTGCTGATTGCTACATAGCTATTGGTGTTGGTTTGGAGTTTGTTTATCCTCCAAAGACTGGTAAGAAGTAAGCAAGGAATAACAAGGAGTAACAAGGAGCAACGAGATTTTTGGGTTTTTTTTTTCTCTAACAGTTACCCTGTGATTTCAGCAGCTTGACTCTCCCACTGTTTGCTTCTTCTGTTTGCTTTTATTTAATGTTGAGTAGCCATAGCATTAGCCATATAATATATGGACTTCAATATGTTGTCTTTTACTGTGATCAGTTACAAAATTCCTCTACTCTTCTGGGGAGCCAGGATCTTAAAGTAAAAGGATATTCTGTTCTGAGGAAAGGAGGCATGAACAAATTATATAATGTCTCTCCTGATCTAAGATGCAAGATTGCTCTGCTTAGTCACATGAAAGAAAATGTCTCCCCATCCTAAATTTATCCTTAGACAGCAATCATGGAGGAGGACCCTTATCTGAGGAGATGTACCTTGTTAACACATTTCATAAGACTGGAGGGAATTCCTGGATACTTGCCATCAGAAGAAATTGTGTCATACAGTTAATGAAGCTTTATCTTAATGCTGCGCAAGTTGTTTTCCTCTTGATTACTCATCCTGAAAGGCCATTCCTGTAAATATTACTGACTTCCAGCCTAAACTGAGTCACACCACATACCCATTTGTTCTTGTGTTAGTGTTGCTCCTTAGATTTAATAGGCCTTCTCTCCTCCTGCTGTCAGCCTCTAATGTATTTAGAGAGAAAAATAATATCTTCTCTCAACCTTCATGTTGAGAGCTGAGCTCCTTGTTTGCCCTGGTGGTTCTTTTCTGCACTTCTTTCCTTTTGAATTCCACTGTCCTGAACAACAGGGAAGACAGACCACTGCATTTCACAGGATAACCAGAGCCACACTGGGTCCACATGGCAGAACTTACACAAAATCTCCAGATCGACTCTGTTCCCAAATATGTTTTTGTTCTATACATCACAAAGTGGGATTAACTTCTTATGTGGGTATATCTTTATCACCTCTTAGGATTTGGTTTCCTACCTTGAAGTGTCATTATATGTAGAAACAAAACCAAATAAATCTTACCAATAACCAAACTCCTAAAAAATGTTAGCAGAAGCTGTGGCCCCATTTTTGTCAATAGGTACTAATGAGAAAATCCTTATACAGACTATGCAGTGCATCACATGAGATGTTAACAACATGAAATGTTCATTTGCCTTGAAATCCCAATATGGCGTAGTATAGACCTTAAGATGAAAGTTAGGTTCACTGGAGGACTATTCTGACATGGTTGTCTGAAAATAAACTTCTAAATATTTATGGACCATAGATTATTCCAAATAAGAACAAAATTCATTTGTGGCTCTGTTCAAACCGGATCACATATGCACTGAGTCATGTCACCCTAAAGAACCGGATATGTTAGAAAATAATGACTTTGTATTTCCTAGAGGTAAGACACAGTTAGAAGGCTATACCTATGTTTGCAAAACTAAAAGTCTTAGCAAGGACTCACAGTAAAACTGAAATAATAAATATTGCTATAGGATGGTTACTGACTAGAGGATAGATAGGGCTTTATCATTTTAAGTTCTTATCTAGAATAGCACACAGAGAATACAGAACAGACACGGCTTGAGTTTATCTTACTCATTTCACAGTGCTGTGAAAAGTTATAAATTCACTCTTGAGACTCCAGGGCTTTTTCAGAGCTAGACGGAGGTTTGCATTAGTACACACATCCTGAGGCTTTGGTCCCTTGGCGTAGCTCTAGTCATAAGATCCACACAGAGCCACAAACTCATTTGGGCTGAAAATTATGCTGGAGGTCTCCTAGACAAACTTCCTGGGTGAAGTGGGGTCAGCGCTGAATTCAGAGCTGGCTTTTTCCAAAGCCCTGGGCCACTTATTCCCATGCTTAGTTTTCCTTATTGAAATTTTTATTTTTCTATATTTCAAGTCAGAAACTCCCATTTTATGACCACTGCTATCATTCTTTCATCATGCACCACAGTAAAGGATTTGTTTCTGTCTTCCTGGTAACCACCTCATAGGTACCAGGGGGAAGCCATTAGGTCCACCTGAAGCTGTCTTTTCTCCAGGCTGAACATGCCCCCTTCCTTCAGCTGCTCCTCACAGAGCAAGTGCTCCAGTCCCCAACCATTCCACTAGCCCTGATAATCAGATGAAAAGATTGATTAAAATTGCTTTACTTCTGAACAAGGAGTTATTATAGGAACTACAAAGTGTCTGTGTCATCATGATTGCTGAGGAACTTATTATCGAATAGTATGTAAAAATACTGAAATGCCTGAATGCCAAATTGATGCTGGAATGAAGGGGACTGGAGTGATTTCACTTTGTAGAATGATTTCAGTGAACTGAACAGTGCTGTCACATTGGTTAAGAAACAAGTGGTCTATCAGTAACTCACTTTTGAAACCTGTTGAAAAAAATCCCACTTGGGTACATTGCAGCAAAGCTTAAGATACCTGTGTCTGGCTAAGTACCCTACCATTCACAAGGGATGCCTGGTCATTCCCCCCTCTCTGAAGAGAAGCTTTGTGCGAAATTTAAGCACAACTGGACCAAGGACTGGACCAAGACCCCAGATTCTGTACCTTACTCCCTGAAGAAAAGCAGGAGTGTCGTATAATGTATAACGAGTGTCAGTAACACTGGTTGTGATGTGAGACTCAAGTTTCCCCTTCGCTTGTCCTTTTCTGCAGCTCAGTGTTTCAAGCTGTGTGAACTCAGCTGCTTGTCTCTTCTGCTCCTTCAAAGCCCTGTTCCTGTGGCTGCTCAGTTCTGTGCGTGGAAGCAAAGCTTTGAAATCGATTCTGTGTGACCACAGCATCCAAGTAACGAGTATTGAGAAAGAAGATACGAGAGCACTGGGGAAAAGGAGAAAAGGATGGGCTGAGGAGGGAAACATTAATCTGTTTGAAATGTCAAGGCTTAAAATACTGCTCCCAAGGAATTTCAGGGAGCTTTGAGCCCAGTCAGGAGCTGCCTGCTTGTCCTGCTTCAGGCATTTTGTCACCAGAGAGCTATGGCCTGCTTAGAATGGAGACATTTTTTTCCTCTGTTCTGGGTTCAAATGCTCCTTAACACTGCTTGTTTGGAAATCCTGATTTATTTCTTTTAAATCATTAAAATATTAATACAATAGTATACAATCCTGAGTGTATATTTGTCAAATTGAACCAGACTTATGTGGTCTGTTGAAGATACGAGATGTTCACATATCTGATGGGAACACACAGACCTTAACATACTGAATAAGTGTCTTCCCACTGGCTATAACAAAGTCTTGATGCTCCTCTCCAATTCCTTCCCCAATTTTCTGATGAATACATTGTGTATTATTCCTTATGGCTTGCAACATTGAAATCACTGCAATTTAATTAAAACAATTAATATTCATGTAGTAATAAATACTAGGAGCAATTTTGTGAACAAAATTGGTTTGAAAGTACCCTTTGTGCATACAAATGGTTTCATTTAAATAAATACTATAATTAATGTCTTATAGCATAAATCAGGAAATGTTTGCAGAGTTCTCTCTTGTGTAGCACTTTTGAAAGACAAAGCTCCAGGCACATGGAGCGTGCAAAGAAATGCGGATGAGGAGACAAACAATACAGCCACTGTACTCCTTTCTCCTATTTCATCTTCCAAGATACATATAATCATAATTAAAAGCAAGATACAGGAATGAAAGGAAGGTGAAGATGGAAAACTGAAACACATAAATCACGCTGCTGTAACAAAAGAGATTTGACTGAAATTCTTGTGAGGAGGTGCTGAGTTTGAATCCTCTCGCTTGTCACCATTTCATTGCATTATTTTTAGCGAGAAGCTCAATATGAAGCCTTCACTGGATGACAAAAGTCACTGTGTTCCTGCAGATCTATAATTCTAAGCTATCAGGTGTGGAAAAACAACTGACATGCACAAGGACATCTTGTCACTGCATCAAGGTGGGAGAATATTAGTGCTGTGCCATGGCTTCCCCAAAAAGATCATGTTGTCCACATCAAAATTATTCTCAGTTAAATAAAGCTCCATCTATAATATTTTTTTTGTTTTAAAACATTTCTCTTCATTAAAATTATTAGTAAGTAGCATCTGGACTTCGGGGAGGAGCAGGAGAACCTTTTTTCAGGAGCACTCCCTCCTCCTTGCTTTCATTAATGAGGCTTTCTGCTGGTCCAATTTCTCCTTGAAGCAGAGATGCTCTGCAGAGAGGATTCTGTTTGCTCTGTTCTGGTTTTCTCTACAGTAATATGAATCTTTTTTACATGGGGGAGATATTTTTTCAATATCTCTCAAGAGTGTCTTTCCAGTTGTAGCCTATTCTCTTTCTTTCCTCCTCCTTCCCTTCCCTGCCCATTTGCTTATTTCTCTATTTCTCATGCATCATGCCTAGGCTTTCAGAGAGAGCTGGATTGGACCCACCCTATATGTCCACACTGTTCCTCTAGGAGCATTTAGTCACCATTCAAGATATAGAAGGAATATTGCATGTTTTTTCATGTAGATATTTCCATTACATCAGAGAAGTCCTAAAATGTTATAGCTGGAGTAAAGAATAAATGCTGTTATACTGCATGGATCTAGAAGGTATCCTTTTTCCCCCTAGGAATCTGAAACTCTTGTACCCTGCCCATATCCTGATTACACCCAGCAGCTTGTCCTAAGTTGGAGGCAGCACAGATGTAGAGAATTTGCTCCTATTGCCGTGGGAGTTCCTCTGTGGGCAGAGAATGCAGAGAACTGGGGTAGGGGAATTATCTTTCTGCATGTTGAAACACATATTGGGACGGTGTTGCTCTTCAACCAAGCTTGAAAATCTTAAGACTCAGGATACAAATAATTAAAAGCCAGTCTAATCTAAACATCTAAAATCTAATCTAATCTAAACAATTAGAGTATTCATACTGGGAACAGGCTAGGCTTCTGCTCCTTCCTCTTTGGTCCTTATCTAATACCAAAAGGCTATGTTTGTTAGATAGAAGACAGAAATCCCGACAAGCTCATGGTCTCCGCCTCATTTGATAAGAGGTATAAATATGCCTCACATCAGGGTAGACTGAGTGTGATATGCCTAAAATTTTACATACAGTTAGCTACTCATCAGTCTGGGAGATGGAATTTCAACTGGATGCTTTGCTGAAAGAGTCACTGAGAATGTGGCTGTATCTTTATTTTGCTATATTATTATTTAGATTGAGAATCTGTTTTCCTATGTAGAAAGACAATATTTTATAAGTATGCAACAAGTCCATGTTTCTTGTAGAGGAGAAGGCATAGTAAGAGATTTTTTCCTGCAGATGCAAAGGGTACTGTAGAAGAGATACCCCTATAAAAGTGCATAGATTAAGCATAAAGGCAACTAAATAATTATTGACTCACAACAAAATATATTTCAAAGCCTATTAATTCATCTTTACAGGAGGTTTATTGACTTCGGGTCTGATTCGACTTATTAGTGATATTTTTTGTTTAATTGTAGTCTACTGGTTTTAACCTTGTTAAAAAGCAATTCTTGCCTGGTGAAACATTTTCTGTTTTTCAAGCTAGTACTCTTGTGTGATGATAAATGTGTTGTGAGGATGGGGCGTTTGAGGGCAGTATTTCAGAGAACTGGAGTACAGACACAGAAGCAAAGAATAGAAGAACGCACCGGTAAACAGAAGAAAACTTTGGAGTTAACACAGAATGGGATTAATTTCCTAAGATGCTGCTCATTAGGAAGCCAGTGTGGTTTTAATGCTTGAAGAGTTGTGAAGCAATTTTTCGGTTGTGGTTCTTCCCTCAAGGCAAGGCTTATTTTTAAAACATCAGTGTAGTATTATTAATACATTTCATTTAGAAGGAAGGCCAAATGAAAATATCATGTCTACTTCTTTCAGAAAATTCTAATGCATCTCTTCATTTGTATTTTGTCTCATAAAGAAATTTATTGGCCCAAGGAGAACTGCCAAGGTTTCATTTGTGTGAATTGTCCTTTCCTTCAGTAAAGTGGCTTAGCAAAACCCAATAAATTGCTATCTAATTTTGTTTCTTTATCCCTTTGCAGTACGCAGTTTTCAGTTGTATTTCTGGAAAGTGTTACTTCAGGACAATAGCTTTCTGTCATGGTCGTGGTTCAGGTTTAACTTGAATTACATTGTCTCTTCAGTACAAAAGGGACCTCTGTTATTGGTCTTGCACAGTATAGATGGTGTTTACCAGGAGGAAGACAGTAATTTCAACTATCATCATACAAAAGTGCTTATGTGGATGTCCTGGAAAACTCTTTTGGCTGTTAACCAAATCAGCTTCAAAGCAGTTGCTTGATTTTTGCCCACTCTATCAAAGAAATACACAGAATCTGCTGTATACAAATCAAAGTGGAGATCCTGCACTGGCAGAAATTGAAACACGGTAAGTTCCTCCTGAACATGACGAAGAACTCCCTGTGTGGGCAACTGAGCACTGGAACAGATTGCCCAGATAGATTGTAGAGTTTCCCTCACTGGAGGTATTCAAGGGTCATCTGGACACAATCCTGTGCCGTGTGCTCTAGAATGACCCAGCGTGAGCAGGGAGGTTGGGTCAGATGACCCACTTCTGTGTGTGACCCTTTGTATGGTAAGGGACTCAGATAGCTAGCGGGCAGCTCATTCAAAACCTTTCTCTTAAGGAGTGGATGCAACAGGCAAATTAAAAATTAAGCCAAACACACTGACTTAGTTTTTAAGAATCTGGAGCAGAACAGGAGGGTAAAACCCAAGCAAAAACATCTGAGTGAGGAAAAGAGCTGCGCGTTTCAGGCAGTGAGTCAATGGTACTATCTGAGAAGACATTAACCAAAGAGGAGGAAACAGGCAGCAGGGCTGTAACATGCAGACAAAATGGATTGGGTGCTACTCACAGATCAGATAAGCCGAGATCATCCCATTAGCCCCATTTTTATGTAGTAGAAGCAGTGAAGGCCCTGGCAGTGAGAATAAAGGTTAATATTTCCATAAAGATGTTGCACCGAACTTTCTACTCTCCGGAAGAGGGAGCTTAATGTGGCCTGATCCAATCTTGTCAACCTGTGAGTCCCAGCATAACCTGTTCTAGGTTCTTGTCTCAGCTACAGCAACCATCTTTGTGGAACCTCTGCCCCAAAGCACTACCCAGGGTGGTTGCAGCAGCACCCGCTCTTTGTTCTAGCCATATACCTGAAGTGGCCCCTGGCTTCCCTCCTCCCCACTACCCTCAAGGGAAAATTTACTAGCAACTCAGAGTCTGAGGGACTTCTCCAGCTCCCATTAGAGTCACCAGTTTCTTAAACCCCTTCTTCATTCATCAACTGTGTAATATTGTCTTCTCAACTACGTTCACTGACACTTTTCTCCAATATTCACATACTGATCTTTCAGGAATTCTTGCTTTCAGGCTTTACTTCGGCCACTTTCTGCTGCACGAAGGAAGCACTGAAAAGTAGAAGGCTAGCCATTGATTTGTTTAAATCAATTGCTCTGGGCCCTGCAATGCTTCTTTTTAGAAGTCTTTCTCTTTTCTGCATACCTTTAACATTTGGTAAGTAACACCAGGTTTCAAATTTCCCTGCTCTTGTATAACCTTTTGTGTAGGAGTCCTTTAGTTTCCTGGAGATCATGACTTTGTCATACTTCTTTCTAAAGGGTGGAAGTCTCCATTAATTTTTCTTAATTTTCTTATTCTGGAATTTTCCATTTGCTTGAGATTTACAATTTATTAGTGATAGATACAACTCTTGTACTAGTGATTCCACTGAAATGTTACTTAAAATGGTCTAGTGAACATTGAGATTATATTACACTGAAAAAGTAATAACAAAAGTTGTTGAAGCACTTAAACTAAGCATTATGAAAGTAATACAGACATTATGGATGAAGTGATTGTTTTTCTTGTTATGTTATTTTTTTTTAGGCTCTACTTTTAACACTTTAATATGCCTCCTAGGATTTCAAAGAGCTTATTCAAAACCTCATTTTGTACAGTTACCAGCTTTTTGCATAAAGCAGAATAAATATGTTCTCAATATAATTTGAAATAGCTTGACTATTGCAATTATAACCATATAATTGTATAATGTGCTGTATAACACAAGCACTTACTTAACTGTGTGGAACAAGATAAGACAATTGGGTTTCTAAAGACAGAGACATTGACTTGATTTCAGTGTTATTTAAGCATATATTTTCTACCTGAAAACAACAATGTTCCGTTAGTTCTTAGTGGACTCTACTATTGTAGAAGAGTTAAAAAACATTTATTTTAGAGGGCAGAGGATATATTTTCAGTGGCTCTAAAAGTTTGCATGTTATGCCCAGGTGTGCATGTTTCTGCTCTAAGAGAAGCCTCTGTATTGCCCTGTGATCCCTCCTGTGTGAAGAGAAGATTGCCCAGGCCTATCAAGAGGAGATGCTTCCTATAAGTGCTTTCCTACTACAGGTGTTTCATACTTGGAATCCAGCGACAGGGCAAAGGATGTGCAAGGGCATCTAGAAATGGGTTAACATGTTTTTGTGTGTGTGTAGACGCTGAAGCTGATAGACAGCTGTGTTAGTAGAGTTATGCATAAAGTACCTAAGGCAGATCCCCGTCTGGTTCTATCCTGGTAATACAGGACATCAGTCCGCAAGAGCTCGTTACAATAAGGGTCATTGTGGTATCCCATGCTGTCATTCATTAAGGGAAAGATGGGGAGGGGGAAAAGAAAGGAGCACATTAATTCTTATTCATCACTTATCCAAGGACAAAGATCTTTACAATGGGGCACATGTCTTGAAATTAAGTTCTATCCGTTCTCCATCAAGCAATGTCATTTATCTCCTCCTAGAACCCTGTGTTACTATCCAGCAAATACTAAGCAAATAAAATTGCTGGATCTTTCATAGACTCTCATTATATTAAATTGGTTTCAGATATTCCAATTGTGAGATGTGGCAAATGAAAGGTGACTATTAGCATTACATTTGCATTTTAATTAGTGGATAATTAGTGTTCTTTAGTGTTCCTATTAATGCAATTTAGAAAATAACTTACAGGTGATAATTAAAGAAAATGTATTTATTCAGTTTTTATCTAACACTCTAGAAAAAATCAAAGGGATTTTTATAGCAAAAAGTGAGCTAGAAGGAATCATTCATATTTTTATTCTCTTCTCAACATTGGCGTGTTCAATCTCATTCATTAAACAACAGCTCTTAAGCTCTGTCTTTAACACTACTTTTTCCCATTATAAAGCTGCTTCACTCCTGCAATGGCTAGAAATCTTTTCTCATTTCAAGTCTAAATGACTGCTTTATAATCATTTATACTTGTGCCAGTACTGCCTCTGAATTAAAAAATTCCAGTGTCTGTGCATTTATTCTTTCTTCCCCCACCCTTCATATTATTAGATAGGAGTCTTATCCATCCCCATAATTCTTACAGTTTAGCTTAGCAGGCCAAGTTCTGCTAGTGTGTTCCAACAGCTCAAGTTTTCGATGCCTCTACCAGTCTAGGAAAAGTATACTGCACCAGCTTGATCTGCAGCATTTCCATTGTGAGTCAGGTATTTTGAACATATGGAAATGAAAACATCTGTCTTGCAGATGAGGTCCTGGTAGAAAAATGCATGTGAAGCATAGAGAAAAACTGAAGTCTCTAACACATCTCTCTCCTGCTGATTTTTTTTTACCAGGATATCTTGTTTTCTGTGTCTGTGTAAATTACAGGTTTAAATTTTCTTGCATCATTTTTCTTACATCTCTATAGTTCTAAAGATACTGGAGGACTCTTTGAGGACCAGCACACCATTTTGTTGATACGTTGTGTCATGTTTGTCTTTTTTTTGCCTTCTTTGCAACTCGTCATTGCAGAGTGATTACTTCAGGTTCCTTGCTTCTACCTCAGACCTGATGCTTTCACTTCCACTCCTTCCAGGAGTCTATAACATTTTCTCCTAGGACCAAAAAAATGCTTTGACAGAGGCTTCTTAATGGTGGTGGCTCAAAAATCTGCTTTGTCTGTGTTATTCTTTATTTTACCTCATGTCTCATTATATCATTAATGCAGGTTATATAATGCGCTTTTACCTACATTTCTTTATTTCCAAAAGAGATTGTGTCCTTTGGCTCACCTCCTTCTCTTCCACTAGGTTTTATTTACCTCTGCAACACCATTTTTTATATTCTAAATCAGCGGCTAGAGTTGCTCCTTGCAATAGTATCCTGGGAGCCCTCCCAGACCCAGTTTGATTGAAGGACTGGATATAGCCATTTAATTTACACCACTCTTTCTCTGGGTACTGATCTCATCCATATGGGTACCTTCTGCTCTTTTCAGCTCTTTTCTGTTCTTCTCTCATTAGAAGTCTAAATCAAAACCCAGGGCTCCTCCTTCCCTAGCTGAAGGGAGTGATAATAACAGTGACATAAAATGAGAACTAGACACAAGCACAGATGGAAATTTTCTGTAAGAGTAACAATTGTGATTAATCTGCATTTCAAAATCTGTGTCCCTCCATTCTTTGTCGTTTCCCTCCCTCCTCCCCCCACTCCTGTGGCAAAGTCACCAAAAGGTGGCAGGTTACACACTGATGTTTTACTTTTCTACACCTTTAAGCTATTTTAATAAAAAGGGTGATCAATAGTTCAGTTACAAAAGAGTTTGGAGGGGAGGAGAAGGTTTGACTGCTTGTGAGCCAGACAGCTCATCTCATGCAATGAGGCTGAACAACTTCTGTTTGATGATCGTCACGGTTGGGTGAAGTGGAGCAGGGAGGGAATAAATGTCTTTCAAATTAGATTGCAAAACTACAGGCCGAAAATGCTGCCTTGAATTTTTAACCACACAAAGATCTGGTTAACTAGAATTATGGCTTTATTTAATTTGATAGCTACTTCTCTAATTTATGCTTAAATTATTATGGTCCAGCACTTTTTGAGAGGGGTCTGTTCTGAGGCTGGTTTTGTCTGCACAGCCCTCCACAGGTACCACTAAGGGCGGTTTTGCCTGCCCCCCTCCCAGCTTTCAGTGAGTGCAGTTATCTCTGCACAAGCTCGGGGGGATGCGCTCTCTGGCAACATCTGAATTCATTCCCAGCATCCTAAGACACCTAATTTTGAGACACTCTCAGGCACTTGCAGTGTCAGATGCTTCAAAGGGAGCAAATTCACAGTCAGGATAGACCGTGCCTAAACTTTAGAGGCAAGCAGAAAGGCCCTCAAAGTTCAGGGTAGATATATCCACTGAATTTTAATGGAAAGGCTGCCTTACTGAATCATGGATTGACAGCCCAAAGGCTTTACAAGTACTCTGTTTGCTTATCAGTCTAAAAATGCACTTGAATTAATTGTTGAAGTAGGACCTCTCAGATTCAGACAATAAAACTAAATAAGCAGAATAAAAGGTAAATCTCATGAACTTTGCTTCCAACTAAAATGCTTCTATCCTATTTCTCAGATGGTAGCAGTCAGTTAATTTCCTTCTGCGGCTGTTCCAAGAGATGAATTACAAATGTGTTTGCTTTTCACAGTAACTTTGGGTTATGCTGGATGCATTACACTTGCTTTCAATTGAGCAAAGTAGATGCCGTGTTGTCAGTCACTCTGTTTACATGAATCTTTTCATCATCAAAATTTATACTGTGCTCTCAACTGTCAATGGTTTACTAGAGTGATAAGTGGAAATATTCTCATGATAGAGGCCGGGTATCTCTTCAGAGTGGCAACGAAACCTTTTGTTTAGAAGCTTAGGTGAAATTGTGACTGTGCTGATTTACACCATTTAACAAGTTGGCCCTCCAGTATTAGCCCAAGGGGACAATAAAATTCTTCAGAATAGCTTTAATTCAGAAGCAATGTTCCTGTCTTCCAGCTACCCTCCAAAGGAAAGTGATTGACTTGTATTTGTTGTGATTTCTCTGTCAGGAAAAAAACAACAGGTAAATGATGCTGCCTCTGCCATCAGCAAGAGGTGTGGGGAGCAGTGTAATGGAACGAAGACAACCTGTTATGACACTCCTGGGTACCTGGAGGAAATCAGTTCAGCTCCTACCAGTAGAGAAAGATTTAGGGTAAGAGAATCAATTTACCCCATACAACTTAGGCTTCAAAAGAATAAAGCTGTCCTTTCCAAGTCCTTAGCTGATTGTAGCAGACAGGAGAAATGAGGTGTCACTAATCCTCTTGCTGCTTTCCCTGGCTGGTCGAGGAATACAGATCTCTTTTAAAAGTCCTCCTGCAGGCAGCTCTGTGGCAGGTGAGTCTGTCCACAGTGTCAGTGGGGCTCTGCATTGTACCCATGTAATGAGGCGGTGGTCCACTTCAAGGTCTTCAAAAGGTTAGGTTTTCAAAAGAAAGTGTCCTTTCAGTTCCAGGAGAAAAATCTCTAAATGCCTTGTTTAGTTGGGTTACAGCTGAAATAATAATTAGCACTAGATTTGGTAGTGGGACCATGAATTCCATTCCTTTTTTCCACAGCTTTTGTAAACTTCACAGTCTAAGGAAGCTTAATCCTTAGCTTGATTTGCCACTTTATTGCTGTTGTTTGGGCAAAATGCCACCGTGCAACTGAAAATTGCTAGGATAGTATTATGTCAGTGTTACAAACAGCAGATGTAGCATGGGCACCTGCAAATTCCCTCACTGCTCAGTGGTTGAACTCACTGGACTGGGGTGCCCACTGAGCATAATGGGCATCTCTGTGTGCATGCCTGTGCTCTTCCTCATGCCTTGCTTCACCTTCAACAGAAAGCTGTCTTTAAGGGGTATTTTGGCTGAACTTATTTCTGCTGGGACAGCCACAGAACAACTGAGCCACTGGGAGCAGGAGGTGGAGGGGTGATGTGCGTATGAGCAGGACTGGACACTGCAGAGACAGCATCCAGCTAGTGGAGAAAGGCATAAAAATAAAGCTAGGTCAGTTCTTTCCTGCAGGCTCCCATTGTGGAGCAAGATCATGACCCTTGTTCTTTCTCAAGCAAACATATTCTCAATTAAAGCTGCCTCCTTGACAAAAAGGGTACATATTAGAAAGGGCAGGCTGGGACATGTGATGGCTCCTCCAGGTTCTTCCCCTGCAGTGTAGCTGGAACAATGGCCTCAGGCAAGGCTGCTTATCGGAATGGGGAAAAACTTTCTCTTGTCACCTTTTAAGATAAAGCAAGAATGGGAGGTCATTTTTTCCTCTGAGAGTTGGGTTTTTCTCCTTTATATAGATATCCCCTGTTCCAGTTCAGGCAGCATTAGTGTGTCCATTACAAACCTGTTTTTGTGAAACATCCCATCTATTTCATATGGCTTCTCAAAAGGAAATCATATATAATTTATAAATGGGGGCGTGGAGAAACTTTTGGTTTGAAAAAAATAATATCCTACACCAAAAAAAAAGCAAACAGAGAAGCTGTAACATTTCCTTCCATGTGGTGTCCCACTGACATCAGTTGCACATCCCCTATTAATCCAATTACCGGGTCACCACTGCTCTGGCCTCATCAGCTCTTGAGTCTTGTTTGGTCTGAACAGCCTGCAGGGTTGGCTCCTTTCATGGCCAAACTGTTATACTTATTGGTACAGGCCTGAATGTAACCCTCAATAAATCTTTCATAAGAAAACCCTTGAGTTTCCTTGTTTCTCAGGAACTAACCCTTCATTTCATATTTTTAATACGTTCTATATTATTCAGAGCACTGGCGTCTCTGAAGTCTTCAAAGACCCACCAAGATCCTAGTAGATAGATGCATAGAGTCATCCTCTTTGCTCTCACTAACACAGATATGCAGATCTTGGCACAGCAGCAAATGACAAAAGAACACATGTAGAGCATCTGACCAAAGGCCTGTCCAGCCCCATATGCTGACCCTGACATTTGTGAGATGCTGATACTTGTCGTCGTGCTCTTCTGCTCTCCACTCTCCATCCATTTCCTCACCACTCCTGGGACAGGGACAAAAGTCCATCTTCTCACTTCCCCTTCAGATGGGTGCTTCTCGGGAGACTCTTTTGCTTCTCTGTGATACTTTCTGCTTCCATTTCCCAAAGTCCTTTAACAGCTCCTTTACTGCAGCTGTGTAAATTTGACAGTGCTTTAAACCTAGGTCCCATGGGCATGCTTTGTAGGTGCAGCTGTTTACAGCTGTGAGTTGGTTTCACTATTCCACAGAGTTTTGAACCCATTCCACAACCAGTCCTCTTCCTCAAAAAAGGTACACCATGAGCTGGATATTCAATTTTGCTCTGAAGGAATACCCTGCACATACCCCTTTTATATTTTCCCAATAAAAGGTTCAATGTTCGTGTAATGCAGAGGAAACATCGCACCCCACCTGTGATTTGCCACCTTCGCTGGTCCCTCATTTTCAGAACAAATACGACTCCCAGCAGGAAAGTGTCTCTTCAAAGACCCAGGGAGTCACTGTGTCCTACAAGATGCTATTTTGCCAAGACTGGGACTCAGATGCAAAAGCATAGGTGTGTGGAAGACAAACAGAAGAATAGACTATTAATGCTTTGACCACAATCCAAAACAGAAATTTTGTAAAATGCAATACCTTTTTTTTAAAAATAGATATCTTCCTCTTGTGATTTTTGAGAGTCCAGCAATATCCTGTAATATGGAGCAAAGGAGATAAGAGAAGAAGTTCTCTGCTATAAAACAATTAGGAAGTAGACATGTAACAAATCCTTGAGATACAATCCCTGAGACATAGCTTGGGTTATTCCCTTGTATAGGGTTATAGAGGAGCAACAGTTGTATGGATTATGAATAACACAAGCCCTGATGCTCCCAGAGTTTGCTTCTGGTCTCGAGGAGGAAATGCCCTTCCACCCTGCAATGCAGCAGCTCAAGAGCTGTGCTCCCATTGACTGTTAGCAGGCTTACATTCCAGTTAAAGGGTCAAAATGTAGTCAAATGAAAATGAATACTGTCATTCTGTCAGGCTGAGGTGCTTAACACCTTCTTTGCCTTGGTTTTTAGCAATAAGACAGGCTGACCTCAGGACAACTGGCCATCTGAGCTGGTAGATGGGGACAAGCAGCAGAATAGCCCCACTGCAGTCCAGGAGGAAGCCGTTCATGGCCTGCTGAGCCATGACCTGATTAGATCTGTGTCTGGCTGGTCACTCCACCATATTTTGTGGAAGGCCTGTGTAATTTATAGGAAAATCCAGATTTGAAGGCATATTCTAATTTCTTCCTTCTCCAAATTTTTCTTTTTCAACATGCAGCATTTTTATTCTTTTTGATTCCTTGATTCCCATAAAACAGAGGACACAAGGTTGTTTTATGTTATCAAATAGGTTAGTGGTTGGTCATTTTTGTTTTGGTTTGGAGTTTTTCTGTTGTTTTTTCTTATTTCTTCTCAGGTGTTAAAAGCCTTGATGGCCTGTAGTCCACACATTGACTTGTAGTCCGTCCTAAAGAGATTCTAGCGTGGCGCTTTCATAATAAGTTGCACTCACTGAGTTGAAACAATAACTTTACCCGTGAGGGTAAAAGTGTATAATCTCTTTCCATTTGGATTGCCCTTGGTACATAATGATGGTTAGAATTGTTTTAAAGTACAAATATAAAACTCAGCCATATATCAGCCACTTCCATAGGTGCTACTGCAGAAGCAAAGTAAGTTCAATGGACAGGAAGGAATTATCTTAGAGGGATTTTACAGGACACAAGAAAACTGAAAGCTCTAAGGACTTGTATGCTCATGCTTTTAGGTGTTGCCAAGTGTAGAACAGACTATATTGAATTATGTACCCATGCAACTGTTTTGTTTGGGGCTTTTTTGTAAATCCAGTAATGCTAATTGTTCTAGTGCACATTACTGTTTTCTTTGTGAAGCTCTTCACAGCAGCTTTTAACTCCCAGCTCTGTGCTTTAATAACAATACCATCTGGCTGACTTTTTCAGACTTGCCTCTGGGGGTTGAAAGACCATTTTTTCCATTATAATTAATGAGATTTGGGTGTCCAAAACCCCTGGGCAGTTTTGAATACATCACCTGCATCTTTTGGGGTTCAGAAGTGCTTTGAGACTTTCAGACAGAACAGCCATTAAGCTGACCTGTGATAATAGGATGCTATGCAGTCTTAAAGCTCAGTACTGGTTTCTGTGTAAAGTGGCCAGAGCTTGCTCTGTTGTACCTGAGAGGCAATGTTGTCGGCTTGGTTAAGAATGAACAAACCTCTTGAGGACCTTATCAAGTACATTTAATTCTTATTCCGGAAATATTGACCTGAAGGCCAGAAAGATATTTTTTTTTGTCTGTATAAAAGCAACATTTTTAATGTCTTACATTAGAGAAAAATTTGGTACTCATAAAAGTACATAAAATTCTGGCAAACTTCAGTAGCAGCAGCTATCTGTGGTATGATAAATATGCAAAAATTTGCTTCAAAATGCTATGCACAAAGGTGCCAGCCTTAATGTAAGGATCCAAAATCTTCATATGATCCCAGTCAACAAAAGCCTTTCCATATTTACAGAAGAGATAAGTAAAGAGGGCAGGCAGTTGCTCCTAGTCTTCTTCTAGACTGGATTTCAGATGGGTGGGCAGACCTTAACTGTCCCTTTTTCATCATTTCTGGCAGCTGATGGCTTGGAGGCTGCCACAGCTGGAACATCTGGAACCAGTTGTGCTGGGGAGTCACATTTTAATTGAACATCACTCTGGTCACTTCATTCTTAAGCAAACTGCTAAATAGATTGACAGCATAAACGCTGCACCAGACTATTTCTATCCTGTGAGTAAGTAAAGCCTGTCTGATGGCAGATGTATTTTGTAAACATCTGCATAACACGGTCTTCGACATTTATTATGAAGCATTTCTCCATGAAAATTGTGTGAAAATAAAGATTTCTAGGACAGAATTAAAAATGTTTTCTATCTACTGCAGGAGAGTCCTTTCAGCAGAGCTAAGATAGATGGGCTCACTAAAATAGCAAATGATATAAAAACAAAGTGGCTTCATGCAGAGGGCAGTTATTTGCACTTAAATGGCAAATAAAAAGTAAGTAGTCAGTTCAAAAAATATTGTTTGGGGTAATCTATTTGGCTGTGTTTATATAATCTATTTATAAGAATCTGCATTAAAATCTCTGTACTCAGCCTTAAGAGTCTAGTTCAGTTTTATGTTGTTTTGGACTTATAACAAAGGTTCCTTCTGTATGTTTCACAGCCAAAAATGGATTTTGAGAAAACTCATGAACTGTCAGAATTTTCTTGCAATAGTTTTCTGGACTTAAAAGTGATACCTCAGATATGACTCAGTTATTAGATTTGTAAACTGCATGTGGGAGGATGTGGTTCTATGCTCAGTGTAAGCAGATACATATCTTGTACCGCCTCTCAAAATAGCAATTTTAGCTGCGGGAACCCAACTTTCCCTTGTGCCAGTGTTCACAGGGATCCGATCTGGCTGACTATTAACCTGCATCTCAGAAAATTAAAAATAAAATACAAATGCGAAGTTTTCAGCAAAATCAATTTGCTTGGCTGAGCCAACTCAATGAAAGGATGGAGGCAAAAGGTTGAGGGCAGAGAGGAAATAGGAATCACCCTTCTGGCCCCTATGTGGTCTCGGCTGATGCCTCTAATGTCATCACACTTGATATGAACACTCATATACAGAAAACATACAGGCAATTCAGGATAGCAGAAGTAGCTGGCTACATGCCAGCATATAATAATTCTTGATAAATCACATTGCTGACTATTGGATCTAGCGGGGGTTGTGTGTTTTTGAGGTTGTGGGTTTTTTTTAAGACTGCCAGCTCTATATTCTACATGGATTTTAGGCAAGATCAGAGAAATAATTAGCTATGTAAGTATGTGCAGAAATTTCTCTCTTAGTGAAACAGAAGGAAATCCTGACAGACCTAGATGAGATGGAAGAAAGGACAGCAGTTTTCCCAGGAATAAGACACGTGCTTCAGAATAAACGCTGTGTGTAAAGAAAATGACAGTAGACTCAGTAGGATGTCAAAAGATATGGGCATGGTAATGTCTGCATTATTATTTGTTGTGAATTTCAAAGACTGCAGATTGGCCTCTGGAACAGTGCATTAGCTGGGCTCAGCAAATCACTTCTTTCCTTGTTTACTGGTATAAGTGAGCAAAAAGGGAATAATACTGTAATTCAAGGAATTGCAGGGAATTCGTTGCAGAGAATTTGCACCGTGTAGCCAGTTGTTAAATGATATAAACATTAAAAAGGCAAGACCCCACTTATGCTTCTGGAAGGGTAGAACCTTCGTATTAAAGGGAAAAATAATGCAAACCGATTTGAGAGCAATAATCCAAGAGGGGATTGTTGATTCATGTATCCTGTAAGAAAATCATTGTGAGCTACTGCAGGCTTCTATTTATTTTTCTGTGTTTCCACCACCACCCCCCTCCCAAGACAGTAGCTGAACTGTGACTGAAATATTGTTTTTCCATCCCCAGATGGCAGTGCTGCCTTCCAAGATAATAACACTCGGTAGCTCTGGGAGAGAAATGCTGCTGGTCTCTGGCTGTCTTACGTGCCATGTTTCTTTGTTTCAAGGGAAATATGCTACAAATTCTCACGTAACAAGACTAGGGTAATCAGGATGGGCTTTCTCATCCAAGTCTGACACAGCAGCCATCTTCTGTTAGAGGCACTCACCAGATCGCAGCCTATTCATGAGAAATGAAGTCTGTGGCTGTGAGTCAGAAATTCTGCTGAACTTTAACTGTGCAGTTTTTAATATCTTCTCAGTGGACTAGAGAAGAAATAAGCATGATGGCCGTTTTGGCTCTTAAAGGTGCTGTAAAGAAGACTGTGCATACTAATCCTGGTTCACAAGCCTTTGGCATCTGGTCTAATCCTGCTTCCACTTTCCTCACCAGCACAACCCTTGCCATCCTCAACAGGGCAGGCACTGAGCAGTATTGTAGGTACTACATTAGGCTGTTAAATCTCACACTGGCTTGCAGGCTGAGATACTGGCTTGGTTCCACTGGGCTTTTCTCTGCCCAATTGCAGGGTCCCTTCAGTTACCTGGCCCAAGGACCAAGCTGTTATTCCACCCAGGGCTACCCGCACTGAGGTGTAACGGCACACCTTTGCTGGGGATCTGGGATGTTCATTACTTCATCCTAAACATAACAAAAATGTGTATTGGAGTAAAAGAAACCTGGTGCATAGGGATGGCTGCCAGGTCCAGTGGTGTATTGAAAAGATGATAAGGTCTCAGCCCCTCTAGAGAACCCAGGAGAGCCAGTCCTGTTCTCACAGAAAGTGAAGCTTTTTAGCAATTGAAAATCCAGCTGAATGCTCTAGCATGTTGTTATCTTGTATTTTGAAATGATGAGCAAGGTCTTTCCAGGTTGGGAGGGTATGATCTTTTTCAAAGATCTTCACTCCCACTGCAGCTCTTTTGTGGGTAGCAGGCAGGAAGCTGGAAAAGGACTTGTTCTTTTCCTTCACCGGAGACATTTGTGTGTGTCAAGCCCTCTATAAAAATTTCTGCTACTTTGTGAATATCCTAAATCCCAGGTGGCATTAAAATACACTTCAAGATAATGCTCTGACCCCCTCCCCCGGCCACCCGGCTTGCGGTTTACAATTCAGTGAGGAGAGGCTTTTTCCCACTTTTCCTGACAACACGCTCACAGAGCCAGTAAGGAAAGATTAATGCAAGCAGAGCTGGGATATGCATTGCCCTACCCCTGACAAGCCCAGGGCAGAGGAGGACAAGGGGGCTCCCCGGGTCATAGTTGAGCAGGGAGGAAGAAGGGGAGGACAGCAGTAACTGCACGAAGAATCTGCCACAGAGGCTTCATCTGGAGGTGGTGCTGCTCTCTGCTGCTCTTTAATTGGAGCAAGCAGTAAATATAACCTGGCCTTCCCAGTTAATAGGATAAGAGAAATGCAGATTTAGTTCAGAGCAGCTTCTGCGTTGCTAATGGTGCTTGGGTCACAGCTTCCATCCTCGAGCCCTCTTTTATCCTCTTTTATTCCCTTTGGTTTTCTACATAGAAAAAAAAAAATCCTCTGATCTTTCCAGAAGGAAATATTTATTTTCCCTTTCCAGGTTTCTCTAATTTATCCTCTCTTCACCCCAAATTCCTGCTATGTCCAGAGCCATGCTTTCCAACCCATCCCCCCCATGCCCATCTTTTTCACTGACCTCAGAAATTAATAACCCACCCTACCTAAAATGAAGAGATATCAAATATAAATTGTGCATTCTCAGCTCTGCCACAGCTATTCTATTTTTCTCTGCTAGCTGTGGGGAGCTTGGAGGAAAATCTAGAAGTTAAAACTACAAAAACCTTAAAATCAAACCCATAAGCAATTTTTTTTTCTAGTGGAAGCACTCAGCCCTCTAGCTTATTGAGAAGACCAGGACCTCCTTATCACTACGCCACACACATAGGCCAACAAATAAATATATCTGTAAATAAAATGCAGCAGACATAGCATTTGAAACAGAGGGGAAGGTGCTATCCTTCAAAATGGGGGCTGGATTTCATGCTATTTTCTCAATCAAAAACCATCTCCTTCTCAAAAACATTAGCAAAAATTAAGAAGACAGTTAGTTTTAAAAGCTGTATTATCAAACCCCTAAAATATTTTTTTCCTCCTTAAGTCTGCATACACAGAAAAGAGGGAAAAGGAACTCAGTCATCTCAGCCATTTAAAGACACATCTGCTCATCCCCAGAATTTGATTTCAGCTGTCACCAATTCACCTGAAATGATTATATGGGAAGCCAAGCTTATCAACTCCAGTTTCTTATTTCCAGTGATTACAGCACTTTGCAAGTCTGATGTTTTTTGCCTGCAGAATATGGCAGACTGAAATATAATATTGGTTTATTTTTTAAACAACCAGATTTCTCAGTTCGAAAGAAAACCAACACAAAATATAAACAATATTACTGCTGCTTCAGAATAAAGATTCTTCCATTTTCTAGAATAAGTTTGCTGCCAAATCAATGATTTTTCCGTGGCTAGAACATATTTTTCATTTAAATGTTAAATATGTAAAGTTTACTGAAAACAGAGATATTTTATCTTAAATTTAAAAACCCAGAATAGTCTCCTTCCCTCTAAATTGAAGAGAAAATTTGTAACTGCTTTTTATAATTTCCTTTTTATATGTACTGAAAAATTACATTTGACACAACTTGGAAGTAGAATCTGCCTTTTTTTTCCAATGTATTAAATTGGAAGACAGTAGCAAAACTTGTTGCTATGGTTGGATTAAATCACCGTGACATTAATATTGCATATCTTTCACTATTAAAAAACAATGTAAAAAAAGCAAGAACATTTGGTATCTTCTTAAGACCAAGATGGTGTAACACTTTCTGGGATACAGCCATCCCTGGCATACTTGCAGGGCACATGTGGATAAAGGGATATGGTTAAGGGTTTCTCCTTCTTTTGCAGGAAAATATGTGTAAAAAAAAGGCATTGGAGAGTCTAGAAAAAAAAGTAATTTGAAGAAAACTAAACATTATGGGATTTAGGAGAAAGGGTTAAATAAAAGAGGGCTGTGAATTTCCTCATACACAAATTGTTTTCTTATTTTACCCATGGAATCCTAGTTAGAAATACACAGGTTGCATAGGAGAGATGTCAGTCTAATCTTAGACTTTCCTTTGAACCAAAATCTTCTGTCTAACTGCCTGGGTCAAAAAGGGCAGCCGTGTTATAGAGCTTAGCTGGCAGAACTTGGTTAAATGTCTGTCTTCTGACAAATCAGTGTTTTTAAAAACAGAAGTGACTCAGAGACATGTGGGACAGGAAGGCTGTGCACCTCAACTGGCAGCGACTTAACTCTCCAAATTCTCCCAGGGAAGGTAAACTTATAAGGAACATTTATTTTGATTCTGTGGCATGTCTTGTAAATATGCATACAATTAGGACAAAGGGCAATAGAGGATGCCCCTCACCCAATTTGCCTGGTTTGAATAAGCAGGAATTTGTTGCAGGTCCTCTTTCTTAACTTGGCATAACTGGGAACCCTCTCGCTCCTGATTTTGTCTTTCTGCCATCACCTACTATGCAGCTAGAGCATGAGTTTCATTCCAGACATTTTAATTGCAGTACTTGTTTGGATTGCTAATAAATATGACCCACTGCAGTGGCACTTTGTGTTTCAGAGAGATCTTTCTCTGTCTTGCAGACTGACAGATTTTGTTTTCTTTACTCATGTGGAAGTACCCGATTCAGCTGGTGAGCAACCACACTGATTTGGCTGAGTGAGCTGGAGGGGGCCATCCACCAGAATTCACAAGACTGAGCCAGCCTGGCTGCCCATACCAGGAAGCAGGATCACACTGCAATCCGGATTGCTTTTCAGCTGGATATTGTCAATTTCTATTCACTTTTATATGTTTATTTATTTATTCACAATCACTATCCAGAATATTCAACCTGGACCAGATTCTGACACTTTGAAGGCCTAATTACCAGTCTAACAGGGAAGCCTACGTTAATTGTCAGTAAGACAGTGAGACTATTATTGAAGTAACTGTTGGCAACAAACCTAAATGCCTGTTATCAGCAAGGGAGAAAGTCTGCCAACTCTATGCTAAAGAGAGTTTTTACGCAGAGTGGGCTTTTGATTTTGGAAATTAAATCAAAATACAGAGGGTATTTCCAAAACAAATTATTATGAAGGGATGCTGAAAGGGAAGATGAAGCAGGGAGAATAAGAAAAGGCTGCTTGGGAAATTTTTCTCTGGATGCGTAATTTAGTTTGAGGGAAACAGAAGATGGGGAAACAAAAAGAGGAGAAATTGTCTTTTCTTTTTATGCACTGGGAGCTGGACACAGGTTGTTGGGAGTAGCACAGAAGAACTCCTACTGCTTCTAAAATTTCTCAGGGGCTTGATTACTGTAGCTTGCTCAGGTTTAAAGAGACTGATGGCTTTATGGGAATGAAGGAATATTTCCATGGGATGGACATTCAAAGCTTGTTTTATTTCTGCTTTTTCTTGCCTAATTTCATGGGGCATTACCACAGACAGTCCAGGAATCTTTATCTCTTCTGCTCTGCATTTGTGACACATTGTAATACTGTGCTTTTACTGTTTACCGTACACTGAGGGTATTCTGGGTTTATGTAGTCCCATAGACCTTTCTGAAATAATTTTTATTTTGTTTGCGTGTTTCAGTGAGGGAGATAAACCTGTTGGAGGAAAGAACCATCTAATGGCACCTGATACCATCACACAGAGAAAAATTTGCCATGAAATCACCTTCCAGCTTGTAGCCTGCTCCCTGTGAAGCACCAGATATGCCCTAGGGCAGAACTTCCACCCCCAGGTCTTTGTACCATGCAATCTTGTCAGGTATTTGCATTCACTCCTAAGTTTTATGAAAACAAACAGCTAAATCAGCTGCCATCCAGTACACTTCATTTAGAGTTAATGTTGGATCATAATTTCTCAGAGTCCAAAGGGAAAAAAATCCAGGATAACTTGAAAGATGATCACAAGTTGATACTGATGACCAAATATTGTGGTGGGCTGTGACCTGCATGACAGGTGTTTCTCAGAAATTATCTAATAAATCATAACTAAACAATATGGAAAAGTAAAATACATATATTGCTCTGGAAAGCAGTCAGCTCATTTCTGTTATCTTTGCAATGCTTCTTTCTAGAGTATGTGTCAGAGAGATCTCTTGGTGGCAATGGATTTTTCAACTCACCAAGGCCAGCTCAATTGTTTGAAGATGACTATTCTACTGGAAAATTTATTTTGATGTACACTGTGATGCTTTAGCCCATTCTGGTAAGAAGATTTTAGGATAGAGTTGATAGGTGATAGTAAAAATACTTCCCAGAGAAAGTGGCAAAACTTCATTTTAGAAACATGTGGTTTGCCCCTTTTACAAAAGTTTTAAAAATATAGACAGTCTTTAGAAAATTCAATTGAAAAATAATATTTCTCTATCAGATTCATGGAAGCTGCTGCAGTGGGATGTAGGTGCTGGGTTTGGTGTACTGGTATTGACCATGCAAGACGACAATATTGATGGTGAAGTGCTTTCCTTAGAATATCCTATATGAGAATCTATATGAGCTTTGAAGCTCTAGTCATACTACGAAGAATTCCTCAGTAAACCACCCCTTTTTCTCACAGAAACAAGATCATCTGATCCTCTTAGTGTTTTTCTGTAATGAAGGATGCAATTGCCTCTTTCCTGATTATTCAGGGTCTTGCCTGTTACAAACTCAAGAGTTAGTACAACTCTCTTTTTCTTGTTACTGCTTGAGTTTTCCAAAGATTGTTTTAACTTTCTTGACTGCATTCCCTCCTGTACAACCTAACACTGAAGTATGATAGCAACTATCACTTGACCTATTTCTGTGCTCCTAATCTGAAAAATAATCGTAATTTAATTTATGAAACAATGTTTACTTATTTTTCTTGGCTTGCGTGATTTAGATTGTGAACTCAGGTTTGTCTGATGGTGGAATTCACAGTATGTTTTCAGCCATGCTTTCTAATACATTTCTTCCTTTTTCCATAATGACTCAGTTAAATACTGTTTATTGCGGTAAAGTTTCGAGAACATTTTCTCTTTCTATGTCTACTGGGGCATCTTTGTTAATGCTCATTATGGGCCTGTACCAAACCCTAACAAAGTAAAAGGAAACATTCCCCTTGGAGGAATCTGACTTTGGATCAAGCTCTCAAACTCCGTTTTGGTTTTAAATGGCTTCTCCTTCCTCAACCGTCCTACATCTTTGCAATGCGTTGAAGGAAGGAAAAAGCTAACAGTGTTGCAACATCCTTCTCCTCATTTAAAAGCAATGCTTTTAGAAGGAAATAAATGTGATGTTGTGTACTCGCTTATAATAGCCATGGGTAAAATTATGCTGCATTGGTTATTGTTCTTTACATATATTACCAATTGAAAAGGAAATGAAGTTAGAATTAATGGACCCATTTGTAGAAACATGATCGTTAATATTAATATGCAGGGTAAATCAGTTGGCAAGAGCAGAAATAAATTAGTGAGTGTCTCGAACACAGTATTTCACTAGAGACTAACTGCACAGATGCTGAAAATACAACCCTGTAGTTAAACTGATGTGCGGGGAGACTTCCCCTAGAGTTCAGGAGCAATATCAAAGTGCAGATTCCCCATAGTACACTCCTATTGTCCAAAACTCTACAGGTGTTGCCAGGAGATTATTAGTGTTTTCTGAGAAAAAGCACTCTGCAAAGGAAGGAGCTGGTGGAAGTAACAACTTTTGCCCATTTCCTTCTGTGGCTGCTGGGCTCACATTGCCACTGCAGGACATTCTAGATTGATTTTTCATTTGAAAAAATAACCATAGGGAGTGGGTTGGCTCTTTTTTTTTCTTTTTTTTTTTTTTGGTAGACTCAGGCAGGATTGTAATAATCCAGTTTTGAACCTGGCCTGCCTGGGGAGTGCACAGGTTGACTTCCTCATACCTCCACTGTAAGGGCAGAAACACAAGTAGAAAGACTGCAGATACAGTTATTACCCTCAGATGCGCAACCTCTTAGGACAAAACCCTGTTCCTAGCTAAGAGGTAAAGCTTTGGAGAGCTCAGTGGGAATCTTAGCAGTAGAGTAGAAGTTACAGTAGTCAATTTATCTTGTTTATAAATTATTCCTCTAAAAACACTCAATTTGTGATCTTCCCTTATGATATTGAAAGTAGTATTTTTGTGCATCTAGCCCAAATTTCTTTTAATTATTGATTACCTTCCAGGTAATTCGCTTTCTGGGAAAAGTAAAGACACCCATCATAACCACACATCTTTGTTTTGTAATCTCCTTCATTACATCTGATTCTTTGGAAAAAAAAAAAATGTGATAGTTTTGCTGACCTATTTCAAAGCTGATTTTAAATTACCTTACTGAGACAAAGCTATCAATCTCTCAATCTGAAGAAACTGCAGATCAATCCAGATCTTTCTCTTTTTATATAACAAGAAAGGGCAATTTTCCTAAAATCAAGAAATCCTCTTGGACATGGTCTTTCTTTGTTTATGTGAAATAATATTTTTTTTCCTTTTATCCTTTCATCGAGACTTTCAAATGTAACAGTGGACTAACATTAGAAAAAATACCACATGACAATCACTAAACTGTTGTATTTTGCATCTGAATGATAAGAATACCATTAAAACTCAACATTAAAGCATTGTTTGCTGGAAGAAAAATATTCATGGCCTTGATAAACAAAAACAAAAACAACTTTGGCTTTTCCAGCTTTAATCAAGTAATTTGTGACCCAGTAAGAGCTCTGTCCTGCTGAGTTATTTTTGGAGCATTTATCACAGGTGTTTCACTTGTGTTCAGCACATCCTGATTCTAATCTTAATACTCTTAACAATAGTAGGGCAGCTTTTTAGAACAAGCAGACTGGCTCTCCTGGTTATTTTGTACTGCAATCTTACACAAGAATTATTTATTTGGGATTTGAATACCTTTTCCAACATTCATTTCACCTAATGAACAGCTCCATCCACATAGGGGGTCTTTTTGCATCACTAAGTTGTACAAAGAGACACATTCATGGACAAATCTAAAATGTGGGCCAGTTCCTTTACATTTAAGCAGTGATCAGTGTGCTGGACAGCAGCCATCTGAAGGAGCATTCCTATTCTGGGTGCTCACCACTTGGGGTCTTCTCACCCAGCTGACTGGCATCTGGGCTGCATTGTGGGCTTAAACCATGATGCCATATAAACAGAAGCAGAAATAACCCACAGTTCTCTAATTAGCCTCATTAATTCATTACTTGTGAGAGCTCCTGGCTTCACTGGTCCTATGATGGATTGCAGCAAATGCAGTGTGCATCCCAAGCCAAAGGCGAGGGCATGTAAGAGCAATGTCCATGAGATGATCTTCACATCCAGCAGCGAATTCTTCCATTTAAGTACTTAATACTTTTTTAAGTACTCCAGATCATTTTTCTTCAAATGATTATGCTTTTACTGTGTGATAAATAAGACTCTGCCTGAGGATACCAGAGGGCATGCAGCACCAGAATAATATCTTTGCAACATATTTTGAGTGGTGATCACACCATTTCTAGCTCACCATATGGCTTAGTGCAGCTGTCCTAGCATTAAAATGACCTTCTTCATTACATAAAGGTCACAGATGCAGAATTCAACATTTTGTAACCCTTGGCAGGGGTACAGGCTATGCAGGGAGTACACCTGTTGTCCTGCCTGCAGTTCAGAACACCGTCACCCATTAACTGATTGAAATACAGGGATTGAAATTTAGCTTGCATTACTATAGATAACATCAGTTAATAAACTTAGATGTTATCAAACAGTTTAATATGCTGAGTTTAATAAATAAGAAGGCGAACATACTAGCATCAACTTTTTTATAGGTTTTTCTTTGTTATCCCTAGTAAGCAGGACTGCTACATCCTTATTTATTGATCCTGGTAATATTAAGTTAAGGCAATGGCCAGGTGTTTCTGTACATAAAACACTTAAATTTTTCTTCACTCAGAGAAGTTTTTTGCATATTAATAGCGGAATGGAGAGAATGCCGCCTTGTCCTGCAGAAGCTGCTCTGCTAAAGAAGGGCTCAACTGGATTTCCCTGCTGTTTTACCCACACTAGCAGAAAAACCTTGGGGTGTCCTTCAGTGTGTTTCTCCTGCTGCTTCGTGTGGCTTCAGTCAGGCAGTGTATTGAACAAGATGGAATACACGGCCTCTTGACTTAATCAGGATTGCGAAGGACAATAAAGGGCATGGATAACCACTAAAACACACTTCTCTCATAGGAGTGTTCAACAGCGTTGCCTTTTGATGGGTATTGCTAGAAAAAAAAGAGGCTTGCACCTCTGAAAAGCTGCTAGATAGAATGTTTTAAACAGCATATTCTAAGAAATCTAATTGAATAGAACAGATCCGCTATTTGAGTTGGAAGGGACCCACAACTAGCCCAACTGCCTGACCACTTCAGGCTTCCCAACAGTTCAAGCATGGTTTTAAGGACATTGTCCAAATGCCTCCTAAATATTGATAGGCTTGGGGCATCAACCACCTCTCTAGGAAGCCTGTTCCAGTGTGTGACCAATCTCTCAGTAAAGAAATGCATCCTCAGTTGGGCTTGATATTGCTCTTTCCAGCTGACCATCCAAAAGTACTTTGAGGCAGCCACTGCAAATTCAGTAGCCCTTTTGGAGGGATTTCATCAGTACAATGTTAATATATTCAGGAATATCTCGAAATCACTTTTCCTCAGCCAGTCTCAGAGCAGCCTATCACTCACGGTATTTCTGCCTGCTCTGTGTGTCTTCCTTAGCCATGAGCTTTCATAAAAGCTACTGATTTAGTTGGTTTAGGATATAACCAAAACATGCTCCCTGACAATCTGATTGAACTTGGAACACCTAATGTGGGAACATTTCTTTAAAAAGGCACACCAATCATTGATCCGGGATGTGATATTTTTTCTAATAATTAATAAAAAACTCCCAGGGCATATGAAAAGTTGACACAAATAACACCCCAAACCAAACAAACACCCTAAGACTGAATTTTATCCCCACAGGTAAGGGACAAAAAGAACTGAAAAGGCACTGAAGGTAAAATACATGATGCTCAGGGAGATTGGCACAGCATTATGAAGCATCTAATTTCAGCTACCAAAGGGGCTCATATCGATTTTTTTTTTTTTTCATTCTCTGTGTGTTCTTTTATAGAGACTTCAAATAGAGTCTCCATTTTGCTCTTATGAAAACCACGTTTCTTGGAGGGCAACGTGGGGGAGGGAAAAGAATAGCTCTTTCTGCTTGAAAACTAGCAGCCTACTTAGCACTTACCAGAGGATTATACACCCTAATGTTCTGAGAAGCTCCTTTTCAGGTATATAGAGGGAAAATGGATGCCTTGGGAGTATTTAGAAATTATTTAAATCCATGCAGGCTGCTGAGTGTTCTCACATTTGTGCATTGTGAAAGAAAGATCCAGATTCTAGCCAATGCTTTTGGAGCTATAAAATTTAAATTAAGGGCAGAGAACATGGAGCAATTCAGAAATACCTCTATTTGTACGTCATAATTGAAGTTATTGAAAAGGTTGTTACACAGAAAATATTCTCTCTTCAGGGCACCTAAAGCGTCCCCAGCAGCTAGAGTCTGACTCCTTGATTTTCAGACAGGGAATATGGAAAACTCCAGTCATGATCCAGGTCTGAGTGATTGAAAGATCAACTCTTCATTAAGTCATTTTTTTCTGACAGTTTAGAAAATTCTAAATCTTTTCAGGATCAAAGGAAGCTATATCAGCAGCACCAATACCTGATTTTATTCCTTTTTCTTAGAGAGGTTGTTATTCTTAAGTAAAAGATGCGAAAGTTCTAAGAGGAACATAACACTTACTAATACGTAAATTTTACTTCAGCCTGAGGAAGGGAGACAACTCACCTTTCCTCACTTTTCCCTAGCTGGGTTTTGAGGAGAGGCTTTAACCAGAGTCCCTCCAAACTTTTGTGTCCACCGTGCCTTCCTAACAGCTGGAGAAGTGTCATATTTTGTGCAGCCACACACTTGTTTACAGTTGTTCCCTGCATTCTGGTTCAGAGATTTAAAATGGCCAGAGATCCTAGCAGACGTATGGCTTGCACTGGATCCCTGACAAATTACTTGTTCTATTGCTTTTTAGGACAATGTTAAAAAAAAAAAAAATAATTGTGTTAGAATTTTGGCAGAAGAAAAGAAAAATACTGTAAAAAATACTATTGCTGTTTCTCAATCTTTGGCACTGTAACAGACCAAAATCTGAGCCATCCAAATGACAGTTTTAGAGGAGGGGGAGGGAAGGAAAGATGGCAAAAAAATTCTCATGCCTCAAACAACTTTCTGTTTTACCGCACACGTTATCTGACAGAATTAAAAATCCAGCAGGAAATTAAACCTGTACACCTGACAAAGAACTGCTTAGATGTGATGTGTGATTATAGATGACTCATTCCCATTCTGGAAGACTGGTCTCCTTTAAAGATTCTAGAAAGCTCTGTTTTCTTTTTTTTTTTCACAAAAGACAATTTACATCTTCATTTTCTAAATATCATCTATGGACAGTGTTTATTTCATACAAAATAGGAAACGTAACAAGTTTCTTTTAATTTTATTTCCTAGCTAGTAAAGTGCTTATGAATTTATATGCCAGGTTTTCAAATTAAAATATTTTAATCCCTGTTTTCCAAGGCTATGGAAAGAATTGCTTCCTAGGTGCTTGTGAACTGTATTTCTAAGCTTGTGTGGAGATAGCTGGACACTAATGAAAAAAAATCAATGCAATGATAACATTGCAAGCAACATAATAATACTTAACCCTTACATGGCTGCTCTTGCAGAAAACTCTGCAGTGCCTTCAAAATGAGTGAAATAATTATTTTTCATAACACCTCAAAGATGTAGAGAACAGCTGCACAATGAGTACTCAGTAAAGTATGGAATCACCAGAGGTGATTACCTCCGGTGCAGAGGACCACCGCTAGTTAAAGTCTTCATCAATAATAAACAATTCAAGCAGTAAGTTGGTTTCTATCACTGAAACTATCAAGGGATTTGAGTTTTCAGCATGCTGTTCCCAAGCTGGAATTTGTCCAAGATATCCAGGTTAAGAGGCAAACTCTGACTTTCAGAAAAATTACCGTGTTACATGATCAAAAAGAGGGCACATCCCAACAGTAGGCCCCATCAAAGGATTAGACCTGCAACACCAGGGTGCTCTTTAATAAACCCCTATCAGAGTATTGACTCAGTGCAGTCTTAAGAGGAAGACTGCAGTCTAGTGAATCACCAGCACTGTTTAGTGCAGACTGAGTGTAATGTCACTTCACTTGAAGGATTTGACATGATGAGAACACAAAGTGGTGAGATGTACAGCCTACAACCACCAAGGACTTGTGCTTTCAGGAAATACATCTAAAATATTGTACTAAATTTACAAGGACTATATTCAACTCACTCCTATATTGAGCAATCATTACCATGGTAAGTGGTGCACCTATAAATCTAAGAAGGACCTGCACACACTACTGTGAGTTCCTCTTATTGACTGCTTATAACATTAAACAACTTGAATGGTTCAGAATACTGGGGTTTTTCTGCTCAGGTGCATCATTTATTTGTTTTTTAATGTTTAAGGTGTTTCCAGGATTGATATTACTAACAAAAGAACATTTTTTCCACATTAAAAGGAAAGGTGTTTGACTGAGAAACTCTCTGTTGTATCCTATTCTCTAGTCGTAATTGATTTCTCACTTCTAATAATAATTATTCCATATTTTTATACTTTTTAGTATCCTTTTCCTCCAGTAGGGCCTTTACTACACATCTACACTTGTGCTCCCTAGAGCTGTTTAAATCTCCTGTGGATGCTCCCAGCACCGCCCTCTCCTTGCCTGGTTGTCTGACGAGGGTTTCCAGGTCCCAGGTCCTGACGAGGCTCGGGGGTGATGCTCAGGTGTCCCTGAGCTCAGGAGCCCCTTCCACAGCTGGATCTAACACACTCCCGGATTATCCCAGTCACCACCGCTCCCACCTCATGGTCTACTGTTTTGAAAGGTAGAGTATCTTGCTATTTTTGTAAAAATCTATTACAGATAGCCAAAGCTGCACGTTTATGTTACTGCAAGTAGTAACTTATAAATTTGATGGCAAAATTCTGACATGTTCCAGGAAATGGCCTGGACTTGACAGCCTGTCTCCTTGCCCGAGGAACAACTTTCATCTGCTGGCCTCTCTGAGTTTTGCTAGAAAACAGCTCTTTTTCTCTTCAATGGGAAGAGGTTGGACCAAAACACAGACAAGTGAGGAACTGAAGATAGAAGATGTACAGAAGAGAAGACAGAACATAGGACAGTAGTGAGAGCTAGAACTGGGAACAAGAAATTTGAAACAGAAAATCTGTAAGGGAAAGAAAACAAGAGCATGGGGAGTTACTTTAAAAGGAGAGGGATTAAGGAATGAAAAATAAGACAGCTTGTTCTCAGTGGCAATAGAGAATGGGAACCATCTTAAGCATGATGATAGAGGTACACAGTGGAGATAAAGGATGAAAAGAGGTAGGCAAGATTCAAGAACTGAGGAGATGAACATTAGTGTAACAAAACTTCCGGAAATGGCAACTCTTGATACAGATTTCAGTAGAAATTCATCCCTTAGATTTTAAGGGTTTTTTCTCCCCCTCAAACTTGCATAAGGCTTTGCTCAAAGCTTCGTAAGACAGCTGAGATATGAACTCCAGTTTTAGGAAATGACAGAATCAACAGTGACTGTTTCTGTCAGATTTTATCAGGTTTGGACATTTTTTTTCTTATGTTGCAATGAATGGTTTATATTAAATTTGGGCAGTTATCTACGGGGAGAGAAGTAAATCTATAGCTGTTAAAAATAAAAGGGGGAAGCTGAAATAGAAGGATCAAAGGACAGGGACATCAGTTGGAATGGGTGTAAGATTTTGGAGCCTTTTCTGAACTGTATTGTTGGTCACAACGGAGCCCAGTCCAATAAAGATTGAAAGCAATAGTCATCTGCTGGCATATGAAATGCTTCAAGTTTTGATAGGAAGCAAAGTATAAATTTTCTTGTTTTGACAGAAAAAAAGAGCTCTGAAAACAAACTCCATGGGTATGGAATATAAGATTTATTGTTGACAGCTGGGACATTGTGAATCCCATGTGGCAAGAGCAGAAGTATAGACACCACACAAAGTTTTGGCACACTCGGAACATCTTCCAGGGGAAAAATGACATTGCTTTCCAATGACCCCTACCTGGAAGGCTACAGGCCACTTCCCAGACTCTTGACATCAGTGGTGGACCTGACACTACTGCAGGATAAGTACAAACCCCTCGCACTCACTACTGAGAAGTTGTGGAAGTAGGATCCTTGGTTTATTTCTTTGACCAAATAAAAGGTGTAAACTAGTCTGCTTTGCTAAAGCCCTTCTTGAATTTGGTGTACCTTTACTTGTAGAAAACTGAGGAGATTTATAGATGTGTACAAAAAACAATATCTGACAGCAAATTCCTCCCTCTTGTATCATCACTATTGCTGGGACACCTTGCAGCATCCTTAGGGAGAACACGTCTTTCCAGTCCTTCACTTGCTCAGCTCAGCCCTCTGATATGGTTGGTGATTCGTCTCTTCTTGTTCTTCTTGAAGAGCCTGTCTCTTTGATGACAGTCTTTGATGTTCCTGTTTAAGATTCAAAGATATTGCCTTTTTCTACCATAAAAAAGAAAGTTTTAAAGCAAAGCAGAGGTCATAGTAATAAAGAGAGTTCATAAAATCAAACAAAATTAATTAAGATTGTATTGTCAGATTCCTCATGGTTTCTAGTGCAGTAAAATTCACTGATAGTTTAGGGATTTTTCTGTATACATTTTTGAATTTAGGTTTGAGGTTTTTTGGGTTTGGTTTTTTTTGGTACTACTATATGTTTACACAATTTAGATAACACATAAATTATTGCAGTTTCTATGAATCATTTCAGATGGTATTCATGGATTTATTACAGTCATTATGAACATAGTTTCAGCACTTTCAGATGCAGCTTACCTTACTGAAAGACATTATTGCTGCTGTTGAGAGCATTTGTTTACAGAGAGGAGAGGTCTCCTAATAATGTCATCCATCTTTTTTCTCCTTAGGAATTCCTCTAAATCATTTATTTCTGGTTCCTGGAGGATTTACCCAAACTCTGCAGTGTCGCAACAGTGACAAAATAATCGTAAGAAGATATCCCCAGAACCTGCCATTTATTTTGTTGGGGAGATACTGACAGCTATGGACAAGAAAAAGTCTTTTCCTTCTAAGGCAGTGAATTTTCCATTGTGGCAGCACTTTCAGACATAGGAAGTTGCAGTGCTCAAGGACTGAAATGGGCTCTCTGCAGAGCGATGTGTCATTCACTGCCTTGGCTGGTGGGCTTATTCCCTCTCCGTTATTCCTAACTGGTGTCATAGATTGTCCCTTTTGAATTTTAAAGCAATGAAATATGCCATTAATATAATAGACTCCCTGACTTGCATGAGTTTGAATGATCAGAAAATTCATTCCCCGGTAGGGATTTTTAAACTGTAATGAAGAATTAAAAAACCCTTGCTGCATGTCAAGGAACCTGCCAGGTTTTCCTAAGCTCTTTCTCTGACAAGGTAGGAAAGGGCAGAGAGTCCAGCTGTTAATGGAAATTATAGAGGAGAGCTAGAACTTTGCCTGGCAGAACTGTTTGGGCTCTGCACAAGCCAGTGAGCTGTAAATAAGTTCAAAAAATATGTGCTTGGAAAGGACTATATGTGCATTATGTCACTGTATATATTTTCCTCAGAAAGCACCAAATTAAGATTTCAACCATCCTGACTGGCATTGCGATAATTTGAATGATGAGCTAGGAGAGGATGCTTGTGCAATTTCCAGAACAATATGGTTGTATATAAAAATTTCATGGTTTGAGTGACTAATAGTGAAATTAGGCTTGTAATTTTTACAGCAAAAGAAAACCCAGCTCTTCCAAAAAGCATCAGAAAGTGGAAATTTCATCTCTGAGGAGTCTGACACAACTGTGTGGGGTGTTGAGAACATATTAGCTATAAGCCATAGTTCTATTCAGAGCTTCACTCTATAAATGACATTGTAACTGCTTTGTTTAAAGAAGCAAGTGAAGATTTTTAATTCGTGCTGCAGGATTCACTGAAGAGAGTGGGACATAACAAGCAAGCCTCATCTTGCCCGTTACTTGGGGAAATGAAATATCTATTTAAGGCAAATGCTTTGAGGCATGTAAATTTAAAAGTTCAGACTAGTTCTCAAGCAGTATAGATTGAATATGTATAAATAACTGGCAACAGTTGCACCGTGATATTAACCCTCATAAAGCTGTTATCGCAGCAATGCCTCTGCTTGTCGTCTTCCAGGATGTATCTTTGAGGATTTGTGTTGGGAATTACAATGATGGAGAGTATGAGAGAAGTCCTCTTCCTTCCCCAGCTCAACAAGATTCTGAGGAAGGTCTGGGGCCTTCAAGATCTGCAGGGTAGGTAAAGGGAACCACTGAGATTCATCTGAGTACAGGCAATTCACCTCTTTACCTGTTCATCAGATAAATCAGGGAATAGGGGAAGTGGGACACAGGGCAAACTGAGACCTGAGGAAGTGTCAAGGGCATGTGGTACAACAGACAGAGGAAGAGATGGGCAGGTGTCTGTTCCTTTGCCCATGCCTTGGCTGATGATGAGAAGTGTGACTACCACCATCCACAGCCCTGCACCCACAGGGTAAGCCCAACCCAGTGACTCTAGAAAAGTGCCTTTAGATGAGCCATAACCCAAAACGCACAGCTGGTAACAGCCATCTGCAAATAACTTCATCTACAAGTATCAATAGTTCAGACAAATATTCCCCGCTACATGACACAGGCAAAGAGATTAACAAAGAGTGTGGTCTGGGCAAGAGAACAGGAAATGTGAGCAGCAATCTAGAGATAGACATGGGGTGGTGGGGCCTGGGAGAAGAAAGAGTGAAAAAGATATGCGCTGGGCTAATACCTGTAACCTTTCAAACCTCTCACCTCTCCCTGTTGCCTTTACTGCTTGCACACATAACTTGACAGTTTCTCTAGTTAAATTATCAGTGCTACTTTCCTCTAATTTTATTTGTGCTTATTTTGCAGACTGAATATGTACTTTTAAGATGGTCTCTGCAACACTGAGAAGCACTACATGAAACAAGTTGCACGAGAACCTACCAACATGGAGGCAATTAATTTCCTACTTCTTAGACATGGGTCTAAGGAGCAAGAATAATAAAGCACAATGGGTGAAAGCACATGAAAGAAAAGCAAACAAATCTGTAAGTAGAACTTCTTGGGGTGGCTTAGAAATATAGCTTTTAAGGTAGAATAATTATTAAAGCGTATTTTCACTTTGACTGTATTTCTGTTAGTCTTGCCAAATTCTGCAATTTTCCTGGCATGAACACAAAAAGGGAGCACCTGCATCTACTTCAAAAATCTGAAAATTCTTGTCTTAAAAATAAAGCTTCAGACGGTAAGGCATTTCTCTATCATATGTTGTTTTCCTTTATCAATTTACAGCCTGGATCAGGAATTTTGGGGTTTATTTATTTGAGGATGTTTTCCTTCCCAGGGGCTTTTGGAACTTGAAGGTAGAAAATCCTTAGCTAGGGATATATTTTATTCCTGAACAGTGAAATTGCATTCAGTTTTGACTCATGTGAGAATTATTTATAATAATTAATTGCCTTCAGTAGTACGTGTTGATTGGGAAGATTCTTCAGTGTGTTAAAACTAATGTCTAAAAATGTTCTACAGAGGATTGCTCACTAGCTTGATCAGCATCTCTAGCACCAGTTGCATCACCTACTGTGTCCTAAAATATCTCTGGACTCAATATTTCACCAGTGCCACTGTCTTACTTTGTATGGGCCATCCTTCCCACTCCCTCATATCTGCTGGGTGGAGAAAAATACACAGAGCTCTCTGGGATTACAGTTGGGACCAGCCACACTCCTGTGCTGAGATGATGAGGAAAGTCATCATGGGGAGTTTCCAGATTCCTCACTTCTTCTCTATGTATGGGTGTCAAGTGCAGGAGAAGTCCCAAATGACTATTTGTTGGACTTGATTCTTCTGCGTCATCCCTTGGAACAACAGACTTCTCCTTTATCAGCTGCTTGTGAGCAGGTATGCCATAAGATCTCTTCTGGAGGTACGCAGTCCAAACACTCCTCGTACTAAATGCTGGGTTTGCTATGAAAAAATATGTCATACTTAAATTGAAAGGCCAAACTTCTGAAATATAGGATGTTCCTGTAATTAGCTTGTCTATGTAATCTTAATTTACATACAAATTTGTATGGACAGCTACAGTTCATAAAGCTTTCACCACAGGAGCCAGGTCTTGGTAAAAATACATTCTGCATGCAAAGGAGGCAGAGCTAAGGATTTCCAGACAACCATGGAAAAGGTATTTTACAAGCTATTAATCTTCAAATCCTGTGGAGCAGGCAGGATTTCTGGTGTAGATGCAGAAATCCTTAAGCAGTATGGAATAATGGAGGGTAAACATAAAGCTGCTCATCACAGAAGGATTTCAAAGGACTTTTGAGGCTGCTCACTCAAAAAGGCAGGACTCCTGCCAATACGAGGTCAGATCAGCCATGACTATGTGTAGCTGCATCTTGAAAACCTCAAAAAATAGATGGAAATTTCAGAGTTTACCTGCACAGCTTGACAGGGCTACATTGCAAAGGTTTTCCTCCCAGTGAAAAGTTTTTCCTTAAATCTTTTTTTTTTTTTTTTTTACTGCCCTTCACGTAGTTGTTGCCTGCTTTTAGGCCAAGCCTAAGACTCTTCAACAGTCTAAGGATCTCTCAGTATTTCTTTGTGGCCCTGTAGGTTGTCCAAAACTTGATTCACTTTTTCGCATGAAGCCTCCCAAGTTCCAGGCAGATGGGAAAAGCAACTTCCTCATATCTTTTAGGCAACTCCTTTCAACACAGGCTGATCTTCATTTTACCTTATTCACAGGGAGAGAGAGTATTCAAGCTAGAGTCCAAAAATCTTCTTTTCAGCAGGACTACTCCTAACCCTTTAATCACATATGAGTTTATACTATCCCAAGAGCAGAAGTTTGTCTCTTTGTTGGACATCATGAAGTTTCTGTCATCCCAGTTCTCTAGTTTATCAAAATCCCTGCGGATTCAAATTATGACATTTATTGTGCCAGTAACTCCCTCTAATTTAGCATCATTGATAAATCTGCATGTTGTACATCCGAGGTGATCACCTAGGTCATTGATTAAGACATCAGTGAGAAAGAGTGGCCATTACACTGCTCTGCTCACTCCTGGCCACCAAGCAGATGCTGAGCTACTCACTGATAAATTTTAAGCCCAGAGGTACTGTTAACTGTTAGTCCATCTAAACATCATTTCTTCCAATCCACAATTCCTCAACTGCCATCTGGCAGAGTATGGAGTCAAAAGCTTTCCTGATGCTGAGACACATGACATCCACAAACCTCACTTTGTTGTAGGAGGCACCCAGGTTTGCTGAACATCATTTGTCCCTGGTAAATCTGGGGATTGCTGATTAAAACTGTAAAGTTTTTGTTCTTCACATGCTTGCAAATGCATCCCAAAAAGACAGTCCGTGTATTGTTTCCAAGATCTGAGGTGAGCCTGGCTGACCTGTAGGTCCCCAGACCCTTCCTCTTGCTGTTTTTAGAAACGGCACCCAGTGCCACTGTGCAAACCATCCAGGGAACTGTGTGTTTTCTCTGTGAAGGGCGGGGTATCCTGGAATTGTTTTGCCATGACAGAAGGGTCTGAGCCTGGGAAAGCACCATGATCATGGCAGCATACAGCGAGCTCTTGCTGCTCCTTGAAAATTTGGAGGAGATAGTGCAAATCTCATGCCAGGCCATGCCCATATGTGCAGAGGTATGTATCCAGCTGACTGTAATTTGTGTGCAGTCATACCAGTTTTTGGCTTCTCACTTAGACACCTGAATTAGGAGGACAAGTCACCAAATACACAATAATTCCTCTACTAAATAATCCAGAACTCTCATTTTAATCAACATTTTAGCTCAGCTTCATTCTGTGTTTTTCCCTCTTGGGGGTATAATGGTAATAAAGGAATCTGAATCAGTCCCCTGAGTTAAGAAATTGCTCCCTTAGGCAGTGTGACTCGTCCTACTGAGTTCAACTGGAAATTTATTTTGTTGCATAAAACAGAAAAATATGATTCATATACTGTTAATACTCAGCTGCATGTTTGCAATTTGAGCATTTAATGAATTTCAGTTCAACAAATTAATTGCCAGTTTAGCCTGAAAATGTTTCAGAGGTCCTTGGGAATAAGAAAGAACACAATTGCATTCCCTCAACTGCATGGATCAGCACATGACCTCTGCAGCTAAGGCTGTCTTAAGAAAAGTGTTTTGTCTATTTAGAATAGCAATCACCAAGCCAGCAAAACTATTCTGTAAGTGAGGTCACCTGCTAAGGGTGCTTTCGCTAATTATTTCTGGACATTAATGCAAAGAAGGTAATTCAAATTTCATCCAAAATAATCGACTGTCTACTTGAAAACGGTCACAGAGCCATAAAGTTTTGAAAATAATAGAGTCTTTTAAAAGAATTTTTTAGGAAAATATTTGAAGATTGATTGTTTTAGAGGTAGTTGTACTTGGAAGTGCCATAGTAGTTGTGGTCTTTAGTTTTACATCTAGTGCATTGTGAAAAACTTTTGTCCCACTAGAGGCTTCCTGCAATGCGGGTAGGCACTGAACTGCTCACCCTTAGTCCTTTGGCTTAAGTGGCAGGGTGGGGAATATCTACACAGAGAGCACAAGCAGCAGCAGCAGTCTGTGTTGTGGAAATGCTACATTGCAAGACTGGAACACTGACAGAACAGACTCAGGAATCCTCTCCCCCTGGATTTAGCTGTTTCTAAACCTCAGCCTTAAGAACTTCCTTCTGCCTCGTAGATGATACTGCTACAAGTGATAACAAACACGAAATGCTAATAGAGGTTTTTGGAGAGTGTCACTGAAAGGCCAAATGAAAGCTTTGGGAGAAGCATTTTGTGGCTTTGTACCTCCCAGGTTTGTGACTCTGGATCCCGTTAACAGAAACACAGGAAAAAAATCCATCCCAGCATGGATGCCACTGGAATGGTGTTAATTGAGGGCATGGATCATGAAAATATTGCCAGCTCTTGTCACTTGTTACAAGTTGTTGATTTATATGGGAAATGAGAGCTACGAAGGTGTGTTTGCGGATAAGTATTCACGCTTCTCTCCTGGTATAAAGGGCTGAGAATAGAGGTGAAAAAGCCAAGAAATGAGAAGAATACAAAAGATACCCACACATCTAGTGAATATTATCTTGTTCAATAAGTGACATGCTAATTTCCTCTTTGAGCATACATACTGTGGCCCTGCTAAAGTTTATTATCAAGTAAATTAGACTGGAACCTTTGGTATCTCAGTCAGTCCAGAGAATAAATGCATTTCATTATTATTTTTTCAAAAAAATAGAAAAGAAAATTGATTTTATTTTCAAAAAACAGTCAGGTGGAGCGATGCATGCTGTCTGTGCTGTATTTTAGGTGCTTTATAATGCAATTTCCCATTTCTACATGAAGTTGCTTAGAAGCTAAAGCAAAATAGCAAAAAAGTAATTAGAAATTCCAATTTCTTAAAAGCTTGTCACTTTGACTGTACATTAACTGGCTCTTTAAATAAAGTGAAGTGATGAGTGAAGGAGGAAATATGTAACTTTGCCCCACATCTCTGAGCTACTCCAGAAGATAAAGTTCTGCTTTACTCACTATCCTTGTTTCACAAACGTATAGCAGTGTGTTCACAAAACTGTGATCTAAACTTTTAGCTTCCATGTATGAGACTTTAGTAAAGAGGTAAAAAAAATGTGCCCCCAATTCCAAGACACAATTGTTTGATCACTGAGAGTTCATGGTCTTTATGCAGTAGTTTCATTTTTATATACATTCTAAAGTTAGAAAACCAAAAGACCTGGCCATGAGTATTCAAACCAGCAATCATGGTTGTTTCTTTTTTGAAGCCTGACTGCAAGGCGTGTTCTGTTGTCTTGGTAATTTATATCTATATTTCTCAGAGTTCCTCAAGTAATTATATTTTTATGAGTTTGTTTGGATTTCATTTGAAGTAGTCAGAGTAATGTATGCTAGGGAAGTCAGAAAAAGGTTTGGCATAGAGGACATGTCAGTTATTTAGCTGTGGGGACATTCAATCTTCTTTATTCTTTGTAAATCTGCCATTAGCAGGTTACAATGAACTTGACTCCCTAAAATCTACAAGATCTCAGTAATTCCTTAAAATCAAATTGTTTTGCAAACTCCTCAATAGGCTATGCAAGAGAATTTCTCTGAAAAATGAATTTAAATAGTCCTTGAAAACAGAACACTGAATGTTTAAGCCTTTGTCAGGTAGTAGTTTAGGGTTTTGTGTTGTTTTGTTTTCTTTCTTTTTTCCAAAAATGTAATATTTCCTAAGAAACAAAGAAATTTTTTCTGCTGCCATTGCTGAACTGACTGATGGCTCTATGTGGGTGTTGCTTATTGTGGTTATGCAAAAGAAATCATGAGTCACAAGCAAGTGAAAGAAAGCAGTTGCTGTAGGCACTGCCACCAACCCTGGGACTGGCAGAATGCTGGGGAGAGCAGCAGTTCTCTCCCATTTTGGCTCCTCATTTTCCTGCAGTGTTGCATTTGACATGTCATTTAAATGGTGAAGAGAATGGCTGCAAAACAGAAAGAGGAGCTGGGACTGAACTAGGAGAAAATACAAAAATAAGATGGATTAGGCAAAATGAAGAAACAGAAACTGAGAAGCATACTAGTAATGATAAAAGATTTACGGTGAAATTTGATCAGGGACCAGTTTATTACAACCCCCAAATCTAGAGTATGATTTGCCCACCTGTAGCAGCTATTATGAAGGATAATGTTTTCCCACCTCCTCTTCATTCAAGTGAGACAAACAGGATCAGCAACAAAGCTGCCTTTGGAACAAGTTTCTCATTCCACTAATCCATCAGCGTTATCTCCTGAGCTGCTTCCTTCTCCTGTGAGCCTGCAGCAGATGTAGTTACATTGCAAAAAAAACATGGTAATCACTTTCCAAGTCATTTCAGTCAGTACTATAAGATTACTTAAGAATTGCAACACTGACCACTTGCACTGAGTCTGAGACCCTCCATCTGAGACCCTCCTATGAGCCTTTCCCTCCATCTGACTCATGATCAGTGAGGTATCAGCAAGAAAAGGTGTTGACACAAGACAGAAGAAATGCCAAAATCCCAGGACAAATTAAGAAATGAGCAACCAGATGTATGCTGTCAAAATAAAAGGCAATAGGGTTAGAAGAGGAAATAGCAACACATGAATCTTATGGTCGTAGAGATATGTAAGTAAAAGAAATCAGTGACCAAAAAAGAAGTTATTACTCTCCCAGTTTTTTAATGAAGATATAAAATGAATAAATAAATAAAGGTTAGGGAAGTTGGATAGTGCTATGACTTTGATGAGGAGCTTAACTGTTACAAACACGGCTGTCCTAGGATGTGTGAAGACCCTCGGCACTGTAAAAGGATGTAGCTGTCCTCTGTTTCTCAGTTAATACACCAAGAAACTGTCCTTCAACCCAAGTTTACTTCAACACTTCTGATCTTGCTGTGGAACAGAAGGTAATGATTACAGTGTGACTCTGTTTCTCAGTTCTAGGCCTGGGTACCAGGGATCCAGAAACCTAACAGAAGCAATGACATTGATTCATTACAGTACCTTAAAGAAATCAATCACCTTCTGGATGCTGGTTTCTATCTCTGTTTGTTGTGAGGATTCATCTACAGCTATGTTTATCTCTCTGCACATCATCTGATAGGATTGAGTGGGAATGGTGATGCTACCTGGTATTACTAACAAATATTTAGGTCTAATTTTTTTATCATTGCAAGAAATACGAGTTTCCTTGGATAGAATTATCTCAGATTTTGTATTCAAATCCATCAGGGGCTCTTTATTTATTAAAAAGGTAGCATTGGCAGATATAGCAAAAATTTAGTTAAAAAATGGAGTGGAGAAAAAACCCTTTCGGTGCAAAAATCAATTGAATACAGTGCTGTCGCAAATAATCCCAAGACTAAGGTTTCCGTTCTGCACTGCTTGTGGCTAGCTCCTACTCCAGGCAGTAACTAATAGCTTGCAGTTTGGCCTTGATTTTCTGGGATAGCAGAATAGTGCTTAAAGCAAATCTGAACTAGAAGGAAGAGGCATTAAGACACTGAAGCATATCCCTGAACCTCAGGTAACAAATGCCAGCCTGTGTCTGTGAAACACATTAAAGTAGCTTCAGGGCTGCTGTCAGTCATGCTGTCTGCCTGCTCCAGAAGTGCCACTGGGGCTGCTGGAGAGAAGATGAATGGAGTGACTCTTCAGCAATTTCTGGTGGCTTAGCTTTTGGAGGGGTGGCATGGCACAGAAGTAACCATGGCTTTTTTATGACATGGTGACAAGTTGTTTGCTTATTAAGCCAGTAAAAACTGGAAACTGAGGCTTGTCATCTGGCTGAGAGAGTTTAAATGCACTCACTGGATTTTGGGTTAACAAAAGTGCCAGTGTCCACAAACTTCCAAATTTGAATATTCCTGAAAAAAAAGCACATGCTTTTCCTTTACCCTTCAAAGAAATGACAGACTAGCTGCCAAATTTAACTCTCTTTTGTAATGAAATATGTGCCACCAACATTCTCTCTATTATAATCTTTAGATTTACTAATTAATGCCCTTCAGGGCTGTTAGGTGGCAAGCTGATGGTCAGAACACGAATTCTTTCCACAACTCTTTGTTCAGGGGGGTAGTCAAGAAGACCGAACTCTGTCCTGTGTAATATTCTCCAAGAGCAACACCTTGTTCAAAAAACATTAGTCTTACAGTTTCCTGAGAGCACTCTTCTTTATGAAATTATCCTCCTAATTGCTGCCAAAAGCAGAGGTCTGCCATTAACAGAAGGCTGGTGCAGAGCCCAGAAGGCAGGGTATTCTGTATGCTTTGGGCAGCCTCGCTTTCTGTTCTTAAATGTTTCCTTTAATCCTCCAAACCTGTGCAAAGCCAGGTTTTCTCTTTTACTGCAAATGGACCATTTTGAGATAAATATGTGCTAGAAAATTGAAGCACTTTAATTCCCACACCCACCAGACTAATTTTTATGGCATGGCAGTGCTTGACAGATAGAAAAGTTGTTGGGTTTTTCTACGAACTTAAGAAATGAAAGGAAATAAGCTTATAACAAACCTTGTCTCTGAAACTGCAGGCTGCTTGTGAGACTGACAACACAGAAAGTGCTCCGTGCTGAAAGCCTGTAAACTCTGGGAAAAAAAGGTATGTGAGACGCAGTAAGAAATACAGGCAAAACTAATGCAGCATTTCAGTCTCTTTTTTTCAATCCATAAATGTTTCCATTTATATACTTATTTATGTAGGTGGTGATCTCCTATAGTTTTCACAATTTGACACACAGAACATTGCTATGCAGACGGGACTAACAACCATGATACAACAGAAGTGACTAAAAGCCTTAAGCATCACAGAGCAAAGAATATTTTCTCCACCCTTGCATATGTCTGGGCAGTACATATATATATATGTGTGTGTGCATGTGTGTGTGTGTTTGTGTATATATATATATGTGCATATATAAACATATATGTGCTGTAAGCAAAGATTATCATGTGGTAATCCACAGCCCTATATAACAGTCTTTATAGTTTTTTCATTTCTGCATGCAGGTTTTGCCACACAGCTTGCACTATGGTTTGTTTCTACATCTCTTTAGGCTGTGTTTCCATCATTCTAAATGTGCAGTAGCAGACAGAGTTCCAATCTGCCAGGTTCTTCTTTTTCTTTTCTCTATCATCTGTGAATTAACATTCCAGGCAAGTAACTTTGTCACAAACAGAAAATGTAAGAAAATGTAACCTGTATGTGGTGAAATTCAATTCTTGTCACTTGGTCAAAAAGAAAATATTTTTACTTTTCCTTATTGTTTTTCAGTCATATTTAAAAGGCAGTGATAATCCATCCACAATGGATTGCAATGTGTCTCTGTTTCCAGATTTATAAATAGGAATTTATAATGCGAAATTTGTTATAAGACACATGGTTCTAATCAACAACACAATTAATTAGCAGTACTGAAAAATGCATCAGAACAGATATCTTCAATTTTTTGCAAAATTTTACTCTTGATGTCCCTGAAGTGGGTCAAATACCTTCATCAGTAAAGCAGACATTGACCAAAATTTCATGGATGTGTGATCTATGGTGGACATTTTTCTGAATATGAATGATTACATATTACATAAGCCATTAATTGTCTGGGATGTTTGGGGGTTTTTTCTCCGTTAAAAAGCCTTAGAAATCCCAGATTTCCTTCTTGAGAGTTGATATTAGTTGCTAGAAAGGCTGTTGCATGGAGACCTAGTATGTCTGGTGAGCAGCTATGTCCAAACCACATCCGACACACTTATCTTGTCTGGGGAGCTGATGTCTGAACAGCACCCTTCTGCTTCAGAGGCTGGGTTTTGACATTATAAATGGGGCTTATTTTCTGCAGCCACCGTCTTTCAGTCTCCAGAGTTAGCAACAAACCCTTCCAGGCATATTTGTAGGGAAACAGGGCATACAGAATCACTCTTTGTTCATTCGAAAATGAAATGAGTTAGGCAATGTGCTCTACGTGTTTGTCCCAAAGGCTAGTATTATTGCTATTTAACCAATGGCTGTCATTTACTGAAATACCAAAACACATATTTAATTTTAATGTTACTGTCACATCTGAATTGATAAGCTAGGTATGCAAATTTGATTTCAAATGAGAAATTAAGTGGCTAATCAGCTGATTGCTGCACTCATAGTATGGCATTAGCATTTTTGGTCATATATTATTATTTGTCTTTGACTACTGGATGGTTTTACTCTCACAGCACGTTATTTAATCCAACTGCTATTTTTCTTGTTACATTTAATTAAAACTTGTGAAAAAAACAGTTACAAGGGAAACAAAATTGCTGTTTTAAAATAGCCTGGTATATACCTTACAGAGGTAGAAACAATGCTAGATAAACATGTCTGTGGATGTAAGATACCACACATACACCTTTAGCACACAGGCCATTCTATTGAACTAGAACTTTCATATTTGCCATTGAGTGCTAAATTTATATGAATGGGGTAAAAAAAATCAAAGACAGTAGCTACTTGATTTTTTACTTCTCCAGCATTTGTTCTTTGGATTGGTTCCCATTGTTTTGAGCATTCATCCTACTGCCAAGCTACCAGCAGGTCCATTGAACTGATAACAGGTTACTCCTGAGCTTTTTCTTGTATCCAGTTCTCTAGTTTGATGTTCAAGTTCCAATCCTTGGATGAATATTCTCTGTGGAAAGCATTAGCAGATTGATGGAATTTTTTCCCCTGTAACTCATTTTTTTGTATTGTAAATGAATTTGGAAGAATGCTAAGAAGAATGTTTAAGGCTCTTGTAAGCCACTAACTTCCCTTTTTTAAAGACGGCGATCAGGGTAGAGAAAGTTTGGAGGGAATATACATCGTCAGAACTATCTTTTTGCCTAGAAACTCCAGTAGTTCTTGGCTTGGAGGCAAATTTTACACTTTGTGAGGAGCAACTTCTTTATACATGAAAACCCACACACACTTGATAAGTCAATGTAGACAGATCATGCATTTTGAAATTCCAGAATGTAAATGCCCTGTCATTTTCTCTGAATGTGGAGGGAGAGATCTTCCTGCCATTGCAGCTCTGTGTTGCTGTGACTGTACATGGTCTACACCCCCACACTGGATGAGTTGTGTGCTTTTCCAGGTCTCTTCCTTCCCCTTGATCCAGCAGTTTGCAAGATGAAGCTAACTAGATATTATGCACAGGGAACAACACAAAGCTTATACAAAGACACTGGAAAGGTACACGGCAAAGAAAGTGAGAAACTTAGACTGTGAGTTGAAAGTGGGTGGGAAAAATTGGGAATTTGGCATAGAGCTGCTGTCAGAGACTTTTAAATGTTTTTGGGCAAGACCAGGAACCTCTGAGAGTAGCCAATGCTCTTGGTCTCTCAAGCAGCTTGTGCAGTGATGTAGGAACTAATGAAATTTGAAAAAAGGAGAAATGGGTCTGAAAAGAAGCTTCAGTGCCAGCAGGACAGCAGGAGCTTCTTAGGCAATGACAGTGGTGAGCAAACCTGAAGGAGGTAACTGGAACAGATACAGAGTTTAGAAGACAACTGAATACCTAGTGAGACAAGAAAAATATAATCAAGCTACCAGAAAGGGAAAATGAGATGTTAACAAGACTACTGGATGAGAGAGAAGGCAATGCAGCAGTGAGTGGGCAGCAGTGCAGAAATGTAGAGGAGGGTTGGTTATGCAAAGAACCAGGAGTAGGATGAGAAATTAGAGTACTTCTCTGGGACTAATGAAGTGAGAGGATGTGTCCTAGGAGCAACCAGGAGTAGAGCAGAGGCAGTTGAGGATCATGGGCACACTGAATCACGCTTGGAGAAGGTGGGGAGCAAAACATCAAAGTCTGTTCCCAGTAAAGCACATTTTTCTATAGAGCATTGCACTGGACCTGAGATCCAAGGCCTCTTGCCATGCTATTGTTTCCAAAAAGGGCCAGGTGTCCATGAATTTGCAACAGATGTTACCCATGTCAGTTTCCTCTATTTAGACAAGATAGTAATGAGAATATGGCAATTTGGTCTCCTTTAGGCGTGATTACACCTGATCAGAGACCCAGGAAGGGCTCGGTTCATACCAAGACCTCTGACACCAGATATATGTTAGGGTTAAATGACAGCTCATGTGTTACAGCATACTACAGTATATAAATACGGGTGTTCCACACCCGTGTCTGTTTGATACGCACTGTTTTTGCAGTCTGTGATAGTACCAGTTCTCAGGCCAAAAATCACCATATCTACATAAGAAGTCAAAATTTTGGTCCAGTCGGGAGCACCACAATGACGTAAACAAAGACATATTTCTTGCAATAAAGCATTAGGAGAGTGCTGTCCAATAGGTCTAGATGTGGTGGGATGGGCATCAACCTGAATACCATGTTGAACTTTGCCTCTTTTCCCCACCCTGATGGTGAACCTCACCCTTAGCCCCCAGACACCCATGCCTGTGGCAGGAATTTTCCTACTCTGTCTAAGTCTTGTAAATCTTGACAATGCTGAAGAACTACCTATCTTACAGCTAAATATTGTCAAGATTCACAAATTGCCATTCTTTGGCTGTCTTTTTCTATTAGGTAGCTGCTTCAGACACTAACTATTAGATTAAGATTTGCACAACATAGGGTGCCATTGGCAAAGGCACTGCCGCAAGTACTTTTCCAGAATTCCAGTCTCTAGAATATCCTCTTAGATATGGGGAACTCAGCTTAAATTATTAAACCAGGTACTGTACTGTAATGACTGTAATGAATGGCACTCTTTGGCTGAAAAAATTCAGTGATTTCTGCTGAATCTTCTCCATTCTCACTAAAGTAGTTAAAACATTGAGTTGATGTAGTATCAGAACTTGTTCCCTTGGTTTTGCACCTACTACCCATAAGTGCATGTCCATGAAAGCCCATCTATTAAGTCTGAAGCTTTTTCTGGTTCCCTAGTTCAACAAATACATGTTTATTTCACACAATGGGAAATAGGTTCCACTGAGAGTTTGTGAATAAGCAAGTCTGTGAATTCTGCTCTTAGATATTGTGCAGGGAACATGAGGCTATAGAAACCCACAAATGGACTGGGTCCAGTGTGTGGAGTCTGGGGTGTTGGTCTATCCAGCTTTAAACCAGTGTTTTGCTTTGCACTGATACTCGGTGCTTTCATCCCTTGGCTTCCAGAGCCTGACCTGGGACATGTGCTTTGATTTCCAGGAGTACCATATGCACTTCACTATATCTGATGCAGCAGCAGCTACACTTGAGGTGGATATGGTGGTGCATAACTCTGACTATTCTGAACATTTAGGCTCTGGGGGTTCAGATTGAGCACCCAAACATTGTGAGGGCTCCACGCCTGGGCTCTTTGGCTGTCAGAGGGAATTAACACCACTCCTGACAATGCCCAAGGCTGCCCTGAGCATCTTGTGTGTGAAATACCCAAATTGTATTTTGAAGAGCACCAGAGAAAAACATTTAAGGAGATTAAACTTCAGAAGAGTTGGTTGTTTTTTGGGTTTTTTTTGTGTAGTGCCTGAATCCAAAACCTGAAAAAGTGGACAAGGCAAAACAGCCACAGTCAGCTCATTAAGTGAGGTCGGGAGAAAAAAAACAGTATTTAATTGTTAAATTGGATAATATATCATCTTGTAGATGTGCATGATATCGAGTACTCTAGTATTAATTTCTTAATGTCTAAATTTTCCAGTGTTAGACTTCATGATCTTTTAATGTAGCTCTGCATTTATTTTTTTATATATGACTTAAAATCTGACAGATGGCAAGCTTTTACAATTATTATCCCTTTACTTCCTCAGAATGTGACCTAGTAGTTTTTGGAATACATGCCTAGGGGAAATGTTGGTTGTTTCAGTGGTTGTGTAAGTTAAAACTGTAGCATACAATATAATGTAAAGGACAATTCTATAGTGATAAGTCAGAGGACCGTATGACTTCACAGGGCTTTTTCTATTTGTGCTTTGTGCGGTTCTGGAAAAGGGAGTTAGCTTTTCTCTGTGTTATCCTGCTGCTCTGCCTCAGGGAAAGACTAGACTTGGACAGGATAAATTAATTTTCATTTGGACTGTGTCTCTCTCCCTTTCTCCCAGCATCACATTTGAAGTTTCTGTGTTGTGTGATCAAAAGGCATGTGATGTAGAAAGTCAGTCAGCTCTGCTACCATCAGCACAACTGTGTACAATACAGATGGTACGAGGGATTATGGAGATACTATCTGACCAGTAAAGAGAAGAAAAGCACCCAGTCTTTAATAAAATGGTTGTATCAATGGGAGTGGAGAAACATTTGATCACTGTAGACAAGGTAACACTTAGTAAAAAGCTTAAGGATTAACTTCTAAACTCTAGATGTGGAGAAGGGAAAAAGGTAAATGTTTATCTTCTGAAATCAAATGTATTTTTTTCCCAGGGCACCAAATGTCCCACACAGAAAAATCTTCCTTTGGCTAACATGCATTGTCTAACTCCAGAAATAATGTCCTAAACCATGTTAGTCAGAGAGAATCAGGCTTCCCAACATTTGACCCTGCCTACTCGTTGTCTTTGGAGTTAAGCAATGAAATTGAGAACATCTCAATTTGTATGATGNTCTCTGTAGCATGTGTCTGGACCCCTTTTTCCTTTGTAAACTCAGCACATTTGGATTTTGGTCCAGTTGGCAGGACTGCTGATACATGAATGATTCTCAGTCCTCCTGATGCACCTGGAGTTGCCTGAAGGAAAAAAGTGTTGCTGTATGAACAGGATAACTAGCAAGGATAACAGGATAACTTGGCAAAAATAATTTCTACTAGCATTGTGAAATTTGACATGATTTCTTTGATTACCTGTTCTAGAAATAATGTATTTCCTAACTACAGGAATGTGTGTAATGCCTACTCCATTTAATTTTTGGAAAACACTTATCGTTCTGATGCTGTTTTCTGGTGCTTGTAGCTTTATGGAAGCATTCAAATGTCATTCTTCAACCCTGCTTAGCTAATGACAGCTAAAGACTTTCACAATGCCCTCTGCTAATGACCATGTAGAGGGATGTGGTATTGTGGAGATAAGTGTCCTACAACTTGAGAAGAAAAGTTGGAGCTGGAAATTTGATCACTTTGATTTAATAGAGACAGACTATTTATTTTTGTCCTTTATTAAAGAAGAAATACCCTGCATGTTAGGACTAGGTGTCTACTACTTCGCTAATGACCAGTCATGAGTCTAACTGTCCTAACCACACCTCCATTGCTGTGTTCTGTCTTCTTACAACAGCATGAAACATGTTTATACAAAAGCAGTGTTTCGAAGATGAACTTAATGAAACAACAATATCGCTTTCTATCCTAGAAATTCTCCACAGTCTTCACCAAGAGCTGCCTTGTGGGTTTCATTGTCCCTTCATCCCAAGGCACACTGTTGTCTGGCCTTTTTCTTCAAACTTGTCTCTGCCATGTAGATGAGTAGATTATATCTTCCCTGTCTTTTCTTCAGCTTCCTGAAGCTAGAAGGGAGGACAGGAAATAGTTTCCCCTGAATGGACTAGCCCAAAATGTGTTTACCATGAATGATACCACTCTGTTCTACAGGCCTCAAAACACCATTTAGTATTGTTACGGCAAAATAGTGTTTATCAGGGAATTCAACTGACAGGCTGGGAACTCTTTTTGAAATCGTCTGTTGTGAGGTTTTGAAGAGCTCACTTCTTTTCAATCTAGAAGAAAAATACCTATAAACCCTCTGCAAACTTACTTTAAATTGCGTCTGATAACAAAGAAATCTATGCAAGACAGAAACACACTTCTGCAATTGTTCCAAAATTCCAAATTCTGTTTGGCAGTGTAGTTCAGACTGCTCTATATCAAGTTATTTTGGAGGCTACCTCATCTAACAAAAACTGAAGCAGTCGCTCCTTAAATGCTGCCTTGTTGTTTAACAAGTGCTGCCCTTGGTCAAGGGAACAAGACGTTTCTCCTGCACAAGGTAACATGAAATAAATTTGAAAAATGATCTGCCACTTGTGTTTGTGGGATAAATTTATAAGAGCTTTGTCATGGTCAGCTGGGAAGATTAATGGAAGTTGGGACTTGAGTCAATCAGTGTTGAAACACACCAAACCAATTAAATAAATGGAAACATTTAACAGAGCCTGTATCAATAAATACAGATGAATATTAATGCAGACCCGTAAGATTTGGAGTGAGGGGAAATGAAACAATGTAGAGAATAGAAAATGGTTAGAGGGGAAGAGTTTCACTACATTTCTACTGCTGATCACCCAGAAGGATTTAGCACTGAAAGCAAAACTCTGCTAGGTCTTGTACAGATAAGCTGGAGCTGCATTTTTTTCCCATAATATATCTGTTCTGCCTTTCTCTCGTATTTTTCATCTGTAATCTTCAAGCAGCTTTTACATTTTTTGGGTTTGTGTTGCTTATGTTATCAACTCATTATAGAGAATATACATAAATTCTTGTTTAATTATATGATCAAGGCAAATTCCATGATTGGATTTTGAAATGTACAGCTACAAAACACCACGGGATAGTTAATATATAAGGGCATTGCCTTTTCCCTAGGTCAGTTATTCACTGGGTAGCAGTTCCTTCTAACTGTGTATAAGAGCATCCTCATGACTGCGAAAGTTTCTCTAGACTAGTTAACTTTCTGAATTTTTCCGTTCATAACTTGAGAAGGCAAGGTTGTTGATGATGATAGGAGTCTTAGAACTGCAACTAGGCAGGTCTTAAGAGATGTTTAGGTTTAACTAATGCTGTAGTTGTGTATTTTTAGAGCATGAAAAAGTACTGGGCATTGCTTGAAAGGTGTCTGACTGTGACAATAAGGAGTACAGAGGTGAAATACAAATACTGAGGATTAGTAAGTGGTATAAAAAGATTAAAATTCTTACATCAAAGAAAGTGGTGCTCAAAAACAATTTATAGAGTTTGGTGTGCTGGAGGGAAAAGTATGTTATTCAGATTGGAAATTTTGCAGAACTTTGGAAAAACATTAATGATTGTAAAAATTATGGGGCATTTTCTGTCTTTCAGATTACTGAAAAGGGAAATATATATTCAGAACAAGAAATGGAATAATTTGTGTCTTTCTCTTCCACTTCCTGGTCACAGCATTAGTAAGTGAAACATATACACACACATGCAAGATTTTGAAAAAAATACTAAATTCTCTTAAGAACTTGATTTCTTCATGACAATCAGTTTTCCTTGGAGTACTGCTTTCTTTCGTAAGGGAACACTGCTAGAAGGGATCTAAACAAGCTTCCTTCTATAGAATCCTAATTGAATTCAAGTGTCCTGAGCTGGGATGTGTCCCTGAAAGACAGAAGGAAAAGAACAGAGCATCGTGCAGTTAAATTCACCTTTCCATATCTCAGCTTCAGTAACTTGGTGGATGGTATGACCTCAGAGAAGTTCATCTCACTGCTAAGGGGAATTGTTCAGCTGAGTCAGAGCAGACAAGAAAACAAGCAAACAAACCACCACGAGCAACGACAATGAAAACTACTGCTTCTAATTACAGACTGAGCTGAAAAGGAGCAAAGTTTACTCTCTGCGCATGATGTACTTGCTTATAAAATTGTATATTCTACGACTAACATAATTTGGAGCAGTTTGAAATTTCATTTCTCTTTTTTAGTTCTAAGAGGCACCTTTTTATTGCTTTACAATGACATGAACATCAAAATGTTCAGTATTTTTCGAAGTTAAGTAGGAAAATAAGTTTGCTTGCTGCCTTCCTCTCTTTCCCAGCAGGGCAATGGAGCACCTGCATATAAATAAGAACACAGTTTGACCAGTTGTTAGAAAAGAGGGGAAAATAGCCATTACTTATCAAAGAAATAGGTTTTAAAATTTAAATCTAGTGTGGAGGCAATAAGAAAACTGACTTTGCCAAAAAGGTTGGTACAAACACAACCACGCTGTCTATTGAATTTTCCTCCCCTACTTCATTCTTAGGATGCTCGAATTGACCTACTGTAGCTCGACAGCACCACAAAAATGAACATAGCAATGCCTTTGGTTTTAGACACCCTCTAGTTTTCAGGCCAGGTAAGTTTTATCGAGGCAACCATTCTGATAGAATATATTTATGTTCTTAATCATGTTGTGAAAATCAGTGCAGAAACGTGCTGGTTCTTTGTACCATTCTTGCTGTGCTTCACCGAGCTAATATATTATATTGGCTTGGACACTTGTATAACTGCATTTTCACTAGGAGAATTCTGAAATTTCAACTTTTCTGGCATATTCTAAACATGCAAAATATTCTTTTAGAGGACAAGACAGTAAAAAGTCACTTTTTACTATCTCTCCTTTGGCACATTAGATTTTTATTTTCTTTTGTAACTTGTTTGGGTGGTCATCTGTGTGACGACTCTTGAAATGAGAAAAGGACACCAGTGTTGACTCTGAGACTAGGCAATGATACAGCAGAAATCCCTTCTCAGCCAGTCCTCAGGTCTGTGCCTTCCCCGACTACTCACAGCATCAAAGAGCCTATTTAATCTAAGAGACTCTAATAATCTCTTGAGACTTTTCCTAATAATTTCACCCATATGTAGGAATAGGAGGAATTTATAGGTAATACTCCATGCTTCATAACAGATAATGTTAAGGAGAATGGATGGGAGTGTCAACCGTTTTTTGTTAAAATGATACCTCTAAATGTCCATCTGACAATTAAGAGAATTCTTCAGAAAACAAAAGTGAACTAGTGAGAGTGTAGTTGTAACATGCTATAGAATCATGGAATGATTTGGATTGGAAGGGACCTTAAAGACCACCTAGTTCCAAATGCCCTGCTCTGGGCGTATAGTTTTGCTATAGTTTTCTAATTTTACAGTTTTATGCTATAGATTTTCACTACTAATTCTCATCTGTAAATGAATTTAAACTGCATAATTCCTAGTGCATTATTAGAGTGTCTAGATGGTGAAGGGTAGCTTATACCAAGTGAGACTTGCAGGTGTTATCAATTTCTTTGCATAATTGAATGGCTTGCTTAAAAGAAGAAAATAAACCCCACGTTCACCCCATGTGAGAGCATAGAATGAGTGAGGATGTTTTGGTGTTATGGCTGAAAAGAACCCCTGCTCTGCATGCTGTTGGGAATAATGGAGTTTTGTTGGCTCATCATGGTGTGCCGCCATTTGAGATGCTGGGATGGGAATTTCATGGAGACTGTTACTAGAACTTCTGTCTTCCCAATATCTCAAACAAAAACTGAGCCGAACTAGTGGGAAAATACATAACTCACAGTCACATTGATAGACAAGAATGTTTAATTTTAGAGCAGTGGCAAGCACCCAAACCACATTTTTAAATGTTTTTTGTTTGCTCAAAGACAATCGGGTTATTGAAATCAGGTTCTTATTAGTTAAGCCTTGTGACAGCTCAAGCAGACACTTCTATCCAATCAGGATATGAGAGGAGTTTCTTCACAGAACTCAAAAAATAAGCTCAATGTCCTGATCCCCAACCTCATTCTGCCCTGCAGAATAAAGGTATCCCAGTGGCTTCCTGGAGCAAGTGACAGTAAATGATTTTTCTGTTCATTACCATATTAAATAGGATAGTGCTTTACTCTCCTATTCAGAGACACTTTGCTGGATCATTCAGCATAATTAGTTAAAAACATACTACTTTATCCTTAGCAGAACACAGCTGATTAATTCCCTAGCTTAGAAGACACAGGTGTGTGAGGATAAAAGCTTTCTTTGTTCGAATAAACAGAAAATGTCTCACAGCTTTTCAAATAACTTCCTTTAAAGGAATCTAGGTAAATGAAGACAGAAGTACCTGTTCAATATTTATTCATTGCAAAGCAGAGAGATTTCTGCTAGGTCTTGTTTTTGAAACAATGTTAAAAGCTGTCCTAGTGTAATTGTATTGAGCCTAATGAATTGTCACTGGAGATGAATTTGGTCCTGCTATCTGTTTTCACCTGCCAGAAAAAAATGTTTTTAATCTGTCTTTACATATTAATCACTCACAGACAAGGAGACAAGTCCTGAAACAATTCTGTCTTCTTTACACAGACTTTCTAATTCAGGTTGTTATATAATGAGGTGAAAGAAAATTCAAGATCACTCAATTTTTGTAATGACTTTGAGTCAGTTCCACGGATTTTATCAGGTTTACCCCCAAACTCAAGAATTTCTAGCTGGATTAATAACTGTTTGAGAAAATGCATAACTTTAAAAATATATTTGGAGTGTGGAAAAAGACAAAACACTTTGGAAATTTATTAGCTGACTTGTGTACAAAATGTTGCTTTAAAAGAAATATGAGTTGCTTTTAAACATCTTGAATACTCTGACTTTCAGATTGGTGGGAAAAGTGCTGTGTTCATGCTCTGCCTAGACAGGCAAGATACTCCTGCCAGCACTGAGAGAGTGGCCCTGCAGTGTCTGGGCACAGGGCCTGGCATCTCTGGGCTGGCAGTGGCCTTGGAGGTGCTCTGGAGGCAAGGCTGTGCCCTCCTCCTGCCTTCCCTCAGACCGTCCCTCTCTTCACCAAACCTTCTGACGTGTCTCAGGCTCTGGCTCCCTGCCCCCAGAGGGAAATATGTTGAATGTAAAGAGCAGTCTCTTCTGTCTGTATTTACCCATGGCCTAAGCTTGTCGTTGGAAAATATGTAACTTTCACAGTCTCATGGCTTCCAAATTCAATATTGATAGCATGCATCTCCTGGAGAACTTCAATTTAAGACTAATTTTGCCAGGTAGCCTAACTTGGAAATTAGGTTAAAGAGATCTTTCTTTAATCAGTAAAACTTCTCTCATTAATGAAAACTTGTCGCTAAGAGATGCATTGACTTGCAGACCTCGTTGAAATTATTTGTTGTTTTTGGCTTATTCCAAAAATATCACATTATGTAATACAGATTTCAAGATACCGCCATTTTGGAAGTGCTGTATTTTTGTGATTTCTCTTTTAAAAGAGAGGTTGGTTCCTCTTCCCTCACCACAATGGAATAATTGGTGGACTGGCATGAATGAGTCGTGAGCTGCATACATCAGAGATATGTAAGTCTGCTTAAAGTCCTTCAAACCTCAGTTGATAATTAGAAAGGAGAGTATAGGCATGGTCCTCTAATCCTGATTAGAAGTCACTTAAAATAATTACAGACAGAATGAATGCAATTTGAAATATTATCTCCCTGGTAGGCTAACCCTGGTTGCTGAGCAGAAATCTCCATAAAATATTCTTGAATGTCATAATGTAAAATTTCAGATTATGTGTTTTAAAAAAAAATCTTTGTTCAGGTACTCAAAAGTAACCCAAAGTAGACAGAGACAAATGTCAGCAGTAAGTTAACAGTCATATAATATATAACATTCGGTGTTATGTCCTCTATTACACTATATAAAATTTCTATTATTATGTTGTCTTTAATAGTTGAAATAATACTTTGATAAGTCAGCTATATTTAGGCATAACCGCCCTAACTTCTTTATCATTCATGACACTCACTTGCAAAACACCCATGTGATTTGATTATGTGAGTCTATTTGCACCCTCATGTCCTTATATTTTAACCTGAATTTATGCAATTATTTCCTCCTTTTACTTTTCCTGTGTTGATTTCTGCATTTGTGAGACGCTGATTGAGAATCACAGCTGTTTGGGAATGAGGTTAGAAATATCTGCCTGGTCCCACTCTAAAGTTTGAGGACTGGTTTTTTTTTTGGAGACCCTTGTATTTCCTCAAAATCTTCTGAACACTGATAGACACATTATGGAATACAGCTGTCATGTCAAGGCAGCCTTCCATAAAGTATTGACCATTAGTGCACTATCTGTCCTACTGCATCATTCACATGATTCATCAAGAGCCAAGAAGGAACAGTTTGATTTTCTGGCTAGTACACAATCATCCTTAATGTATTTGCTGAGATTTAAATTCAAAGCCAGGTATTGCACAGATTTCAGATAATGCAATGCCATTAAAAGATTTGTGTCTTTATCAAAAGCTGTAGTTTAAGCCATATGTATCCTACACCTTCCTATTACGATTTTTTCTTTTTTTTGGGGGGGTGGGGGTGGTGATTCCCACCTGCTCTTGCTTAGAATCCACATTGCCTTGGGAATAGATTTGCAGCTTTGTCCTGTTCTTGTCATTGTGTAGATGGCAGAGCAGGACTGCAATGATATTTTACTTCCATAGTAAACCAGTTTTCACTTCTTCTCCAAGTCTGTGAGCTATCAGGATTTCTAAAGGAAAAAAAAAGGATTAAGTAACTCTTTCTCTTCCTGCCAACAGAAATGAGAGCAGCAACTTGTATTTATGCTCCGAGTGAAATTTATTTTTTAAAATTGTATTTATGTAGGACAGAATGATGAGAGAACTTCTGGAAAAATATCCATCCTAGTAGATAGATGTTCACGTTCTCCTTTCCAGGAGGACTGTGTCCATCTGATGGATCCACATGCACACCTCTTGTCACAGCTGTTTCCTGTTATGCTTTGTGCTGACCCATTTTGTTTTGTGTTACAGGAGACCAGGAAAGCATTGGCAGGATTGCATGCATATGTGCAAAACTTCCTTAAATATGTGGAAGGATTTTAAAGTATGTGCATCTTGCTGACCCAGGAACCAAACTGACCCTCAGAAACCTGCAATCTAAGGATGTCAGAGCAGAGTTTTGGATCTTTCACTTTGGGGAGTATGCCTGTCCACAGAGGGTCACTATGAAAGATTGTGGCTGTGAGGTGGTGGCAATCCTTGTGTCTTTATGTTGCCCAGGAAGGTGTAGTCACAAGCCCTGGATGTGTTCAAGAAACTGGCCATGGTGGGACTTAGTGCTCTGGTTTAGTTGACATGGTGGTTTTTCATCAAAGTTTGCGCTTGATCATCTTGGAGGTCTTCTCCAATCTAAATGATTTTATGGTCCTGCAATGTGAGAAGTAAACATTTCCAATCAATTGACTCACCTATGGAGAGCTCTACGTCAATCCAGTAAAGAAAATATTGATACTTTATTTGGGCTTGTTTAAGCTTAGATAGGTTTATTAAATTTTTTATAAAAAAATCAAAATGACAGGAACAGAAAAAAAATGCCCATTTCAAGATATTTCACCCAGAATTTCTAGCCATGCATAAGCTAGTTTTCATTTGTATATCTTATTGATCTCCACAGAGGAAAAAACAGTGCTGCAGAGTTCCTTGGCTGAATGAGGAAAGGTTACTTTTTAGGGGAACAAAGTAGAAATGTGTGTGTTTAGCAGCAGACTATGCTGACTATATATTTATGGACCTTTACATCACTTAAGTACTTTTCCTGTCCGTGAAAATATGGGTGCTCAAAAGTTCTTTTTAGAGTGTGTGATAAAAGACAGTGGTCAAACAGGAGTGACATGCAGGTGCTGAAGCTCTTAGCAATATTTATTTTATCTTTTAAAAAAGAGATTTATTTTGCAGTTAATCTATAACTTCTTTTTTGAGATTACTTTGAAAAAACAGAGGAAGATAAACTATGTATCAATTTATGACTTTTTTAAAAATTAGGCAGATTTTCCTCTAGAATTTTGTGAATTTGTCAGAATATTTTGACCATTTATTCTGCATCCTTAGTTTGAAAATCTCAGGATGAAATAACTCTTTTTTCTTTATTGTCTGAAGCTGTCTACTTCTAGGAAATCCATGCTGATGTCGTTCATAGAAGGAGGATTTAACAGAAAAGTATTTTCATTCTTGATTTGTTACAGAAACAAGCTTTGAATTACTTTTTAAAGACACATAAACATACACAAAAATGTGCTATATTCCAATGAAATACTGAGATCAAATTGTGAGATTTATTTTACTTTTTTCTTCCCTGTGCTTAATGGGCATGGTAAGTACTAAAATGATCCTTCACAGAGCACAGCACCCCAATTTAATGGGCATATGGCATAAGGTCAGCTTTGGAAAATTGTCATTCTAACATTGCATCTTTGCCAAAACATTGTTACTGAATTTTAGAGACACTAATTTAGAGTTTTAAATAGAGAATGTCAGGAATATATCAGAGGAAGTCTTGTTGATGAAGTTTTTATACAGGATCTATTACAGCTGAGAATCCTAGATTCTTTTCTTGCAGAGCCAGCTTTTAAACTAAAACCCATGGTGTTGGCTAGACTATGCAATTCTCGGTGAAGCAATAATGAGACAGAGAGCGAAAAAAGCCCCTGTTCCACTCCGTGCCCAGCTTCTACCTCTGACCCTCCATTTAGTGCCTCACATCAGGTGTACCCGGCTTACTTTCAAGCCTTTCCACAAACGTCATTTTCTGCAAAAGGCTACAGTCTCGCTGGCTCCACTGTAGATTCCTAACACCAAGTCACACCTGTAACACCCAACAAATTGGACGTGATGTTTATTGGGTGGCTTCAGCTGTTCCTACCAGCCATGAGGACACCATCAGAGTGTGGCCAGTATAGCTCCACACAAAGTGCACTTAATGTCTGCACAAACCTTCACCTCCAGTCTGGGAACGTTTGGTGATAAAGTGAGGAGCAATACAAGAAGACACCTAATCCTTCCTAATATCTATTCCTGTCAGGAAATTTTTTTTTTTCTGACAGAAACTGTTTTCACTCAACAAGGCAATTCTGGAGCTTTTCACATGGCTAAGGGAAGGTACAACTGCTAAGATGAGCTGCTCAGGTGTCACCTGACCCGTAGCTGGGGCCACCTCAGCAGCCACAACTGGTAACCTCTGCAGAGCCTTCTTTTGGACTAGGTGTGACACCACCCTGCACATGCCAGGCCAGAGCAGCTCTCCATGCGCAAGAAGAGAGCTCCAGCACAGGGGTGTCAGACCCACTGTCCCCACGGTGCTGTTTGACCTCTGCCCCAGGGCTGTTCACTGTATCTCCCTCTGTCCACACATCATTTTTCGACCCTGATGCCTGCAAAGGACCTTGCACAAATGTTGTGGCTCCTTTTCCTTGAGGTCTGGGTAAGTACATTTCTACGAGTCTTGCTTCCTCCACTTCTGAGTCTTGAGCCCCTAATCTATACCCAAGTCATTTCATTCCTGACTTATTTAAGCATATGACCTGTACTTGTTGGCAGAAATGCAAGTTTTCGTCTGAGACGAGGCGTTACCAGGTTTTGTGTGTTGTGTACTACCAGCAGAGATCACAACATACAAAGAGTGCTTCACAATCAAAGACATGGCAGCCCCCCATGGCATTACATGCTCTAATAGAGGAAAGCTACAAATCAAAACCAAAATTACTGAGATGCTGAAAAATCCTGTTCACCATGCACAAAGTTAGATTTTAATATATGCTCAGGTGTCTATGAAAACTAATGAAATGTCAGTTTGAGAGCTGGAAATATATTTTTAGATTATATTTTAATATGAGCTGGTGAAGATAAAGTACATACTATGTAGTTAGATAAATATAAAAGTCTGCAGCTCTTACTTGCCAAGATTACCTGCAAATAATTGCATTAAGCTGAAGTGGTGCAGTGTTTAGACCAGCTGAGAATTAACACCATGTTTATCAGGATGCATGGGAAAATGGATACACTGCTTCGCCTGGGAGATGCATTCTTATTTCCATAAGGAACAAAATTATGAGGAATTACTGAAAGAGATTTCAGCACCTTCTGCTAGGTACAGTGTGATGATAAAGTGTGCTAATGGAAATCAAACAGTATGAGTTGAAAGTAGCTATAATCTCCATGCCTGTTAATGGTCCTAAAATCACTGACATTAACCGTAATATCATTCAGGATGGAGTTTGAGACATTGGCGGGAAGATGGAGGAAAGGGGAATTAAACCACATTTTCTTTGGAAAACTGTATATAGTCCTTTGCTTTGTCTTTCATACCTGTTCTCACACTAAAAAGAAATCTCAACCTTTTTATTATAATTATTAGTTGTAGCAGTAGTAGTAGTAGTAGTAGTAGTAGTAGTAGTTGCTACCAGTTTCAACTACATTTGGCATAAAAGTGAAGCTCTCACAATTAATTAACTTTGCCAAGTCTTATGGAGCTGTGACACTGTAGTAGTAGGCCAAGTGAAGAAAGGCTAATAGTTGCTCACCAAGCAATGCTTGGTCTAATAAACAGCCTCCATATGCTTTGGTATTTCTTGTACCTTCTAACACAATAATCACCCACAGGGCACTGACCTGTAGGAAGACAGACCATTGGGTTTAGTGGCTGCTGAACTAGTTTTTTAGTTCACAAGGGATGTTGCTCAAAAATATAATCCTAAATTATGAGTAGAAATATTGCATTTTTGCAATATCTTGTGAAATAGTTGGGTGTTGATTTTATTTTGGTTTGGTTTGGTTTTCTGGGGGGTTTTTGTTGTTTTTTTTAAATTTATTTATTGTATTTTATTTTAAATCAATGTTGCATTTCTAAGTGACTGGTTGAACAATATGCACAACATTTCCATTCTTTCCTAACAGAAGAAAGCAAGTTTCCACCTATTTATTTTCTGTCTGAAGCTGTAACGCTGGTTCTGTGGATATAATTTTATTTCAAATACTGATATACAGAACTATTTCCATGAAATCCAGCGTTAGGAGTGTCAGGGAAAGAAATGGGGAAGAATGCAAGACGTTAAGCAAAACTCTTGCTAAGCAGGTTAACTCTAACAGTCTCCAAAAGCTGGTGGTTGAACTTTAAAGGTTGTGTATGCTTCAGCAGGCAAAAGCTGTGCTTCAGCAAACCTTAGAATAAATGACAGTAATGTTAAATGCACACTGCCCACTTCTGTAAAAAGAGCAGTGAAAAAAAAACCTCAAAATCACGCTTGCTTAAGGATTTAGGAAAAAAGGTGACTTGTGGGTGGATGAGATTTAAGCGTCATATAAATAAGCTAAGTGTTCTGCGGAAACTTGAATCTCTTTAAGAAATGGAATTGACACAGAGGAATCAATGGTAGAAAAGCTTACAGACACTCATCTGGAGTAACGAGAAAAGATCATTTCCAACTTGGCAGTTGAATGTTATATGCAGTCTTAAACCAAAAAAGGACCCCATTGCAATATCTCATTGATAAAGTGTTGTGGCTTTACGATATCTTTATTTTTAGGGAATTTCTATGTGAAGACTCAGGTACATTAACATCAATTACTTGAGTATCATTTTCTCTTTTATATCTCACAGGAATTGACTCACAATGATACTTAAATACAATTACTCACGGAAAAAAAAATGTAGGCAAAACCAGAATGATGTTCCAGATACATTAAATATTACACAGTTTTAATAAGAATGCATTTAGCAGCATATGAACCTTATTTACTGTGAAGCATAAGAAGATCTGCAGGTACAGCATCCAGGATTCTTAACATCAAGCAATCGTACTTGTAAATGAAGTTACTTTCCTTCTCAGTATTCCTTTCAAGAAGCACTTTTCAAGAGATGCTTGTTTGATATTTATTTAAGCAGTTTTAAGCCAAAGCCTCAGGTTGTCAAATCATATGCATGTCACTGGATTTTTCTTCAAATTGATAGCTGGTGCATCTTTTCAACAAGTCTCAGGTAGTTTGTAGTTAGCTGGCCATGTTAAAGATTTATACTCTCAGTTAGTGTTTGCCCTTTTCAAGGGAAGATAGTTTACTGCACCTTGCTCTCCTGCAGACTCTCAGTGCATCCTTTCTCCTGACAAATGGAGCTAATGCAGTACTAATGTTTCAGCCCTGCTGTCCATTACTTTACTTTCAGATAAACAGAAGCAATTTACCTAGTGGACAGAAAATGTACACTGTTCAGCTTGGTCAGAAGGAAGATATGACAGTCAAAAGAATTGCAGTGGCAACAGAAGTATATGCTGTCCTTGGCCATGTGAATCCACAGATCTCCTTTCCTTGCTTGTTTTTTGGTAAGTTTAGCACAATGCAGACCCTGTATCTGATGTGGGGCCATAAGACTATTCCTACAGTGTTTAGCTGCCAGCGCTTTGTTAGAAATTCACTTACAGTTTCTGTTAGTTAGCATCTTTCTTTCATGTCTATTCTGCTGGAAACCCTGAGGCATAGGCCTAGGGCAAAATAATCATGCCATCCTTGCTGGAATCACGAAAGTGAGAAACGCCCAAGTGAAGATAGTTTCCCTTTCCTTCCTTTTTTATCCTTTTGTTATTTTGTCCAATGTAATACCAAATAGGTAAACTGTGGCACATAACTATTAATTAGATGAAACCCCTCCCACCTCTCTGCGTTGTTTTTTCCTATTCTTTTTGTTTTGCTTCTTCTATTCATTTTGTTTCTTTCTTTAAATCTTCCTTAAGAGGCTTTCAGAAATCCATTTAGTTTGACTCAGTTTGAAATATAAATAGCAAGCAGATCACTGTCCCAAATATCATCTGTGAGACTCTCTTTAGCACTTAAACAGCATCCGGTATGTGCCTGGCACCAGCACAGAGACAGGAGTCTCTGCAGACTAAGCTGATTTAGACACACGTCATGAGACCAGCATGTCACTAATTGCCAGTTTACACACTGAGGAGCTCCTAACCGGTAGTGAAGGAGAAAATTTCATGATAAATTACCACGGAGTAGGTTTTAATATAGGTCATATATATTTTTACCACGTTACAAGTTAACTCCTTGATGACTCCTGCAGTAACACGTTTGCCTGGCTGTACCCAAAGATCAGAATTTCCCAGAGGGAGAGGCCTGTATCACTGTTAAAGTACCTGTGGTATCTACCAGGCCTTTCATGTAAAGATTTTTAAGAAGGAGGAAATGGACTGATTTAATTACTGTGGGTTTGGCACACTTCACCCTTATATCTGCACTATGGCATGTCTTAATTTACCAAAAATACTACCTGGAGGATAACCTGTGGACTCTTACCTCACTTATGCTTCTGCATGGTTCAAGATGAGGTCACCACCTGTCTTGGAGTTGTAAATCCTGGCCTAAAAGCATGCAAGCTCAACCTGTTTGTGTCAGTATTTAGTTTATCTATGCAGATATGGAAAGATTATATGTAGGACTGATAGGATTCAGGAGGTATTTTTATCAAAAATAAATTGTTGGATATACAACAACCAGGTAAAATTTTCATCAAATTTCTGCTTTAGCAAGATATATAAATTTTAAAAATTCTCTGACAATGTTTTCCAAAAGTGTAATAATGTCTTAGACTTCCTTATTTAATTTAGTTATATTGCATGATCTATATAACAAAATCACATGTGGAAAAAGTTCTACTTTTTTTAAATCTTTGAGTAGGAGTGTCTATTTTGGTATTATGCTTCTAAGGAAAACCACCTGTCTTCAAGTCAAATTTTTGAACTGGTGAAGATATCCCCATTAATATGGTTTGATTTGATTAAACTTCAGATTAAAGAAGGAAAATAAATTACTTGTTTCAAGAGAGGCTTGAAAAATATCATTTTTCTATTCCCTTGTGATACCAGCAAGCCATGTTCAGCTGCCTGAAACACTTTGTAGGAGTCAAATTTGAGTTTTGTCATCAGCTGTTTGGAATAAACAGACTGAAGATCCGTGAGTACAGGAAGGGTGAAATAGGACATGTAGGCATGATGCTCAGAAACTGGCAGCTGTTCACTTTCCCAACAGTTTAGTCCAGTTAGTTACATTTTTCAGTGTAGCAGATACATTTGCTCTCAATTTTCTGACGGTCACACAAAAGTACTTGCATGAAGATTTATTACGTTGGTGAAAAAAAATGCCACTTTCTCTCCAAAATAGATCCACAGGTAAAATGAATGCTGATTTTTTATTTTTCTTTCTTTGTGACAAGCTTTGTCCTCAGAATTCTGAATCTGTTTTTTATGTAGAATTTTTACCTCTCTTGGGAGATGTTATCCTTAAGTGAGCCTTATCATTCCAGTGACTAGATTTTTAAAAAGAGGTGTAAGGAAGAGACACCGCAGCACCTTTGAATTCTAGAAGTGTAGTATATGCTACAGGTCACATTGGAAAAAGAAGTAAGTATACTATCTGCTAGAAGCCATTTCAATCACAGAACTTTATTAGCAGTGTTCTTTTTTCTGATCATGATGCACTGCATCACAAATATTGATTTTTATCAGTATTAATGTTTGCTACAAGCAGGTGAAGCAAGAAAATATATAAATAAAGTGGCATAAAGTAGGATTAAGTGGAATCACTCCTCAAGGATTATCAGAGCACCTTATATCTCACAGAGCTTAATATCATCATATCATGTGGAAACGGCTTCTATTTTATGAGATTCTTTTTAATTCCTAACCCTTGCCCTCCTTCATTACTGCAGACATTTTTTGCTTGATACTAGTATTTTAACCACTTAGTAGCTTAAATTTAGCCATTTAGCCTTAAGAGGCATTAAACTTCATACAATTTTTTTAAACATAATTTAACTAGTAACCACTACACCACTGTTTTATTTTTACAGTTAAAAAAATATTTTCCATTTTCTTGCCCATTCATGTAAATTAGTAAAACTCTTTAAACATGATACAGTATTTTTTTTCTCCTTGCACTGATGTCTGTTAAAGGACTTTTTTTAACAGCGAGATGTTGCAATATGTCCTGCACATTCAAGACCATAATTGCAAGAAGATACTTAGAAGATCATCTGAAAAAAGTGTAAGTATCGAATATCTCTCAATGCTTATACCATTTTTGATGACATAATTTTTGGCCAAGATGAGTGTTTTTTCCATTGTTGTCTTGGTGCGTAAGTAGAATATCAAACCCATTTATTTGTCTGTGCTGGTGACATTAAAAACCTGTGTGTCTATTAAAAAAGTGTTGGATACAGTTGATAACCTGAGGTGGTCGAGCAGAGGTTAGCAAGGTAACCATCTGCCCAGTGTGGTAGAGAACTCTCAAACTGCATACTCAAGGTAAATCTCAGTTTATCCAAGACTTATCACAGCTTAATTCTAGCTATAATGTACATGCTCTGTGCAACACATCATAATGGTTTATCTGTATACTCAAATGTCTAATATGCATTTGGCTGGTACCTGGAAAATAAATCAAGGCTATACATCTCTACGCCACGTCACTATGCTGAGTTCAAAGTGCTCTTTTCTGATGGAAGATTCTGATCCTTAAAGAACCATTCATCCATCCAAAGTTAGGATCAGCTGCCAATAACAAGTAATTTCCAAAAATCTCCAATGCTGACACTTCAATAACGCTAAGAAATCTCTTGCATTTCTTACCACTTCTTATAGGTAATTTCCACCACCCTCACTTCAAATGCCCAGCCTAAGGCCTTGCTTTACATTTATGAGATTTTTTTCCTACTACACTTTCTTACAGCAGTAGGGACAAGTTATGAGGACTGCCTAGATTGAAGTGTTCAACAATTCTCATCATAGCTATTTGCATTAGGAAGCTTCCACCTGGTCAAGCTCTGCCCAGCCAGGATAAACAAAGACAATTACAGTGTCAGTGTCTTCTAAATAGCTACTTTTGCAGAAAATGGCTTTTCTTTTATCTAATAAAAGTGCAATTGAATGTAATTTTGTTCTTTTAAGTAAACGGTTCTCTAAAAGAGATACAATTACAAAATCACAACTCAATCTGTAAAAAGACGATGTTCAACAGGTTCCAAGAAGTAGACCCTGGATTATCTCCTGAGCTCTTCAAAGCAGTCTTTCAAGTGCCACTGCTTAATAACAGCTGATAGCTGCATTCTTTGTACATAAACTTAGTCCTTCAAGACTTGCAGCGTAAGATAGCCATCTTGTCTTCTTTTGTTGGTGGTGGAAAATAGAGGGACTGAATTGCCATGTGGCTGCTCCTGACTATAGATAACCTAGACAACAATCTATGACTGGCCAGTACACTTTTTACCTTTCACTAAAAGAAGCTTTGCAAAGTCAATCCTATTTGTAAAGTTACCATCCTTTGGTGAATCTTGAGAGGATTCCAGCTGTTCCTCCAATCCCCAAAAAACCCCAGAGTCTCTCCAGCTGACTTCTTTCTTTATTGAAAGAAGACTTTTGTCCAATCCTGTAGAGTTCATAGCCACTTCACTCTCCTTGTCAGTTCCTACTCAGATCATATGAACCTTTACTAAAGGTCTATACAACTCACTATGAAATTTATTGAAAGTTTTTCTCTGATTTCACAAGGCTCTGAACTAAGTCTTTTTGCTTGCATTGTGGCCCTATAGGATTTTCCTAGTCTTCTCTCTTTTCTAGTCAACTCTCTAAACTTGATGATCAGCTTCTGATTCAAACAGCTGCCAAATATCCTGCTGGGCACTAAGTAACTGCTGCTAATTTCCCTTTGCATAGATAATGAAGCCTGATGTATATACAACACAGCACGTGAGATTCAATCTCAGCTTTCTGAAGTATACTAAATGGAGACATTAGCTGTAAATTCACTGTTTATTTTTTTTGATTTCTGAGCAGATAGAGCTTAGAGCTACCACAAATCCTTCATGTTTATCTTTTTGATGCACACTTGATTTCTCCCATATTCCATCAATAATAAGAGCATCTGAGAGTGTTACTGTTGCTCACAAGCATGTGCTCTGTGCCAAAATACTTTTCACTCATATATTGTCGTCTTTGTTAATGGCAGGGTATAAGAGTCTGGGGAGAAAAAGCACTGCAAGGCATAGGCTCTGCCCTTGCTACCAAGAGCAGATTAGGGGTCTCACAAAAAAGTAGAGAGTTGCCTGCCACAACTTCTTTCTTTTTGTGCTGCTGTTTCAGCTCCTTGAGAGCCCAGATCTGTTTTGTGCAATGGCTCTGCCTGTCATTTCTCTGGAGGATACAATAGGAAGCTTTTGCCTGCCTTGTGAAGCTCCCAGTTGCTCTGTCACATAGCCAATGCCAGTGTTTCCCATATGAGTCTGGGCTGCTATTCCAATGCTCCTCTCTACTGCCTTCATGACAGATGGTGCACAGCTCTGCAGCGGCCACAGCCGAAAGTAACTCGTGGAGGTGTGATCCCACTGTAAAGATTTTCCAGCATTGCTGCTCAGAAAAACTCCAGTGACAGGAAGCGACAGTTAAAAATTCTACTATGTACATAAAAGCATTTATTCAGCCCTCATTGAACACAGAACTGGAGGGTACCACTGTGCCTATTAGTGACAATTTGCATTACCTGAGCACCATGAATTTCTGCTGCATCAAAGCTAACATGCTGCATTCTGACTTGCCAAGCTGGTATGAGGAACAGCCTAATGTTGTGGAGGTCTTTAACAGCCATCGGAACCACACATGTCTGAGAAGCTGCATAGCCAGGTAATAGGCTAACAGTAAGGGCTTGTCATGTGGGGCCAGTACACATTGCCAACCTTTCACACAAAGCAGCTGCACCAAGGAAAAGTCCAAGAGCAGAGCAGCTGGGTGGGCTGTGCGAGTCTGGTGGCAGCACCGCAGTAGCACAGTCACCTGGCCTTTGCCTGCTCATGGCTGGCTCACAGCTGACTTAGGGACATACGCGAGCGTCACATGGAAAATGCGGAAGAGCCTCGTCTGATATTCAGCCTGCAGAAAGCCCAGATTCAAGGTGGTCTTGAGAAAAGACAAGTTGGTGCAGTCCAAGGACTAAAAGTATCATGTGAGTTCTTAGGAGGCATAAAGAAAACACTGTAGGATAGGGGCAATTAACTGAAGCAAGAGAAATTTCTTTTTAAATAGGCTACCTATTCCCCCAAAGAAGCTAAGACCACCGGGAGTTCTACTGGGGCCCTATAAAGGGGAACAAGTTTTAAATACACACTTCTTTAAAAATAACACAAAAATAGAACTTCTGGGAAAAAAATTCACATGCATCTCACTTCAGTCACCTAATAGTGATAATGACCTTTATAAAGTTAGGTCTACAGTGGCATATTTGTGCCTCTTTGGATACCACAGTCATATCCTGAAAGAATGGAGGCTACCAACCTATGGCATTTGCATTAAAACATCTTACAGCTGAAGGCAAGTGTTGAATTTTCAGTTAAGAGGGTTATAAATTAACTTTAACTCTTCTCCTTTCTCATCCTGGCTCTAGCTGGCTTCACTTCTCGACTGATGTTCTTCACTTCCATGATTTCTCAACTTGAGGCAGCATGATTGCTTGTTGTCGGTGAGTGTACTGTATAACGTGTGTGCCTCTAAATTGCTTTCAAGTTGATAACTCTTTCTAATAAGCTTTGAGACAGTGCTCAGCATGTGTAATGTTTCTATTATTTTTCTACAGAATTAAAAACTGTTGCCAATATTTTTTTTTAACTTGTTTAAATCTTCTTACCCCCAATCAGCTGGAAGAGGGAGAGGACTTGTGCCACAGGTGCACAATTCTGAGCACAGCTGTCTCTCCTGACTGTTTATGAAGGCTTGTCATAGAAAACAAGACCACTGCCAACCTAGCTTGTAACAGGAAAATATGTATTCACTGATTATTATTTTTGTTTGGGTTTTATTCCTCTGTAAAATAAAAATGCAGATGTAGAGCTCTATGTGTTGCTGGCACTGGTGCCCCATAGGTCTTGTCACAGTAAATTAAAAGAAAATAGATATTTGCTAATTTGTCATTATGAAAAATTAAAATTAAAAAAAAAAGGCATAAGAGTGATAGTCCCTTCATAAGTCTGGCAACAATGGGGAAAAACAACTTCACAGCCTGATGTTGTTGCATTTTGGCAGTCAAATGGGTTTGTGTAGGCTGCTGTTGGCAGCAGTTTTCATTAGCTTAGGGCCTCCTTTCTGGAAAGACCGAACTGAGCTGCCAGACACAGATGTCCAGTCTGTGCAAGCAGGACTCACTTGTACACTGTCCGGCTGAGCAGTCCCCTTGAGCATCTCCCATCTGCCTGCCTTTAAGTGCAATTCTCTTATCATTATGACATCTTCCTTAAATATCTGGGCTTTAATTTATACATTTGCTTTAAGGTAAATTTCCTGTTATGTTATAGTAATCATTAATAATCACGGCAGAACTTCTCAGCAAGGAGAAATGAGTCACATTCCTGTATACTTTGAATAAATGCCACTGCCACTACAAACTGGTGATTGGAATAGGGCATTGTCTTAATAGTTACTGGTATTTATGCTTCGCCTAATAAGCTCAGTAAACAAAACTAATCTAGTATTACAGTAATGTTTGCTGGTTACCTTCAGTAGACCCCACAAAAGAGAGACCACTTGCACAAAAAGGAATCAGCACCACTACTGATTGTTATGCACCTGGTGCATCTGGTCCCATGACTGCAATAATATCAGAAAGATTTGCGTCTTTTTCTTCCTGACTCCCTGAAAAGAAACATGAAATTACGAATTCTTCCCTGAGAGACAGCATAGAAGGAATTAATCATGTCCTCATGATGAGAGAATTCTTTTCAAGTAATGGCTGTTGCCAGAAAATATTTCAAAACATTTTTTAGAAAAAAAATATTCTTATTGATGTTGTACTGATTATACTTCAGCAAATACTTTCTAAATGATGAAGTTTTGAAAATTAGATCTTTCCAGAACTCTGGAGATGAACCTGGTAAAGATTCTGAATTTTTCAGGATCCAGAAAGACTCCTAGATAAATTGCGTATAAGGAATAGTGTGTAGCTTTAGTATCTTCCTATTACAAAACTTCTCTCAGCATCTCTGTACTGAGACAATTTTTTCAGCGCAGCTAGCATTTGGACTGGAAGGAATAAGGTTTTGGAACATGAAGCGATAAACTTTTAGGATGCAGTGATATTTGCTCTGTTATTGTATATGTCCCAACAATGCGGTTTTTTTACTCTGTACATGAGAGTTTGAGGGCTCTCCAGAAAATAAAACCTTATTTGCTATTTTATTGTCAGTCCCTTCTGAGAAGGGAGCTTTATTCAGTCAATAGAAGAAAAGATCACTACCATACCTTACCATGCTGAGCAATGTATTAAGAGAACAACTACATCAAAATCTTAGGTGCTAGAAATTAATTTGTGTGAGCAATAAATTGCCCCCATTGTGCAGCCAAGTAGGTGCACTCTGGCAGTTCTTTGGTTTGCTTCTGAGTTGTGGTGGGTTTTTTGAAGGTTGCGGGGGGGTTGGTTGGTTATACTGGAGTCCATTTTTTGTAGCTCTGCACCTTGTTGTGGTATACTCAGTTTAGTACAGCCCAGTACTTTGAGTGATACAGCTGAGGACTTTTCTTGGCATTGTTTTAAATATTTCATTTGTGGCTCTAAACTCAATGTGATTATGTCAGGGTTAAGACCAGGCAAACAAATATGTCATATGTCCATCTCCTGTCTCCGCATTATTCAAATAGCAGTGGAATTCTGTCTCTGTTTACTTACTCTTTGGCTTAACTGGTATGTATCTAGCCCTTCTAATATTTCCATAAGTCTATTTTGCAAGTGAATTATCACTTTTGTTTTGCTACCTTGGATTTCTTTCAATCTGTCACTGTCCCCATGTAATGAGATGTCCAGAGCTGCTGCAGGTGCAGTTGTATTTATTGCCCTACCCAGATGAAATACCTTCTGTAGATTGAATGCTATTAAAAAAGCTGTGGACTTCCTGCTGTCAAGCTGCACTGCAAAAGCCTTTCTTGATTGCTCCAACATTACGACTAGGTCTCTTTCTGTGTGTTCAACAGTGAGATGTTAATTTTGATTTTTTTTTTTTAATTAATGGAAACAACTGAAGAAGCATAATCTTTTCATTTCCATAGAAGTCTGAGGCAGCTAAACGGATTAGGTAGTTCCCTATTACTTGACTAAGGTTAAGTAAGATATGCCCAGTACGAAATTTGCAAAAATTAATTGTTACAGCCTAAGTGACATGGAAATGGACTGAAGAGAGGGTGAACATGATTCTGTGAAAGAAAGACAGTCCAGTCCATGCTCACACCTTCTGATACATATAAATGACAAATAAAACTCCTTCTCTATTGACTCATTATGCAGAAGGCAGAACTAATGCATAGCTAACTTGTATATTAGGCATGCCTTACATAAGGCAAGCAGAGGCATCTCGCTGACATTAAAAAGTGCACATTAAAAGATCTGAAGGAATAGTGGTCAAAAAATTGCAGTCAAGAATGTTATTTTTCTCTCAGAGAATATGACGTCTTTAAAATTCAGCAGTTCCCTTGATGTCTGTCAATGTGTCTGTTTGTTTTGAAGAAGAAAAAGATGAAATGTTGTTTTTTGGTAAGGTCAAAACCTTTCCTTTTCAAGCACACCTGGAATGTTTTGATTATTTCAAGACTCACATTCTTACTTTGCAAAAAAAAAAAAAGTAGATCAGTATGCTCTAAAGATGGTAGTATATTGACATTTATGCCTTACTTTAATAGACTAATCAAAAGAAAATTATTTGGGTTTGTCTGAAACATATACTTTAGTTGATGATGTTAGTCCTATGATTGAAAAACAAGTAATTAAAAAGGTTTTCTTTCTCTTTATTATTAGGACCATTTTGAGGGGATAGAAATAGTCAAATTAGATACTGAGCTATCTTTGAAACACTGAATGTAGTGTGCAAGGTCAACATAGCAAAAATCTAGGTTAGGTCACATACAGATGTAAGAACACAATCACAGATATCAGTATTAGTACACAAGCTGGGCTCAGCCGCTCTATTTCAAACACCAGTTCAGATAATTCAGCTTAATAGGGAATAGTTTTACAGTAACTCTTTTATTGCAATCTTCCCACAGAGCTAGTAGCATATGTAAAACCAAAGCTCCACTGAAGAGTGAAGCTCTGGCTATGACTTTAACCTATGTCTTTGTCAGAACCTTATACAAGACCAAATGAGTCAGCAACCTCCTGTTCTTTGTGGAAAGACTCTAATACAGAATTTTTGAAGAATTTTCCTCTAAGGAGGTTCATTTTCATCTAATGAGAACATATGGCTTTGGCAGCACCAATCTCTAAGGAATGCAGTCAACCTTTCTTTTATTTTCCTCTTTTAGAAAGTAACGGCGTAAGTACTGAGCTCACTACCAGTAAATCACCAAGTAGCACGAAGTATTCCAAATGTAATCATAACTATCCTCACTTGAAGAAGGCTTGGAATGATGTGAATCATAACTGCACTTCATAACAAAGATAATATTGTGTAAATGTTCCTATTCAGAAGCAATGAGTCATGCTACAATGACCGTCATTTAATCATTCTGACTAAACAGAGATCAACATTTACAACTGAATGTGTTACATTTTGAAATATCTTGGAGAGAGAAATATGGCAAAGTATAAAAACTTGTAAAAGCTACCACTGTGTATTAATTCATGTGACCTAAGAGCTACTAGTTCTACTTGCAAAAGCTGTGGTCATTGAGGTGTGAAAGGCACTTATTATTTCAAAAATGTCTTGAAAACATTTTTCAGTATCAGGAATAATCCACTTCACCCTTTAACACACTGTCTATGTTCCTTTCACAGGAGATTAATGCAATGATAAATGCCTGGTATAGTTGAGAATAGAAACAGCATGGATGATCGCAAAAGCAGAATTTTGCTTTTTCACTTAATGTAACTTAGTATCCAAAAGAATACTAAGTTTGCCAATGACACTAAATTGAGAGAAGCTGTCAACTCCCTTGAGAGCAGAGAGGCCCTGCAGAGAGACCTTGACAAATTAGAGAGATGGGCAATCACCAACCATATGAAGTTTAACAAGGGAAAGTGCCAGATTCTGCACCTGGGATGGGGCAACCCTGGATGTACAGACAGACTGGGGAATGAGATGCTGGAAAGCAGTGCCATGGAAAGGGACCTGGGGGTCCTGGTCTATGGCAAGTTGAACATGAGTCAGCAGTGCCCTAGCAGCCAGGAGGGCCAACCCTGTCCTGGGGGGGCATCAGGCACAGCATCGCCAGCCAGGTGAGGGCAGGGATTGTCCCACTCTATTCTGCTCTGGGGTGGCCTCACCTCGAATCCTGGGGGCAGTTTTGGGTGCCACAATAGAAAAAAGACATTAAACTATTAGAAATCATCCAAAGGAGAGCCAAGAGGATGGTGAAAGGTCTGGAGGGGAAGCCATATGCGGAGTGGCTGAGGACACTTGAATTGCTCAGCAGGAGATTGAGGGGAGACCTCACTGCACTTTTCAACATCCTCACAAGGGAAGTGGAAGGGCAGGTACTGATAACTTCACTCTCATGATGAGTGACAGGACTCGATGGAACAGCCTGAAGTTGTTTCAGGAGAGATTTAGGTTGGGTATAAGGAAAGGTTTTCACCAAGAGCGTGGTTGAGCACTTGCAACAGTGCAAAGTGGTCACAGCACCAACTTTGAGTTGTCTGAGTTCAAACATTTGGATAACGCTTTTTAGGCACATGGTCTGATTCCGGGGGTGTCCTGTGCAGAGCCAGAATTTAGACTTGATGATCTTTGTGGGTGCCTTCCAACTCAGCATATTCTATGATTCTATGACTTTTTTATACTTTAACTGTTGATAAAAACCTATTATGGAGTGGCAGCTTGCTATCAAATGGCACTTTAAAGGATTGGCTTATAATCCCATATCTAAGGACCTTGGATTCCTCTTGGCCTGATACAGATTTAATATCTTCCCCTTACAAACTTATTTAAAAAAATTAATTTTTTTCTAGAAAAAAATCAAGTTTAAAAGTAAAAATTGCAAGTACTTTTTTTTTCCATACTGTCAAACATTGAACATGAGACAGCAACATGCCCTCGCTGTAACGGCAGCTTCTGGTGTCCTGGGCTGAATTAGAAATGTTACCAGTGGGTCAAAGGCGATTATCCTTTCCCTCTAATCAGCACTGGGGAAGCTGCACTTGGAGTTCTGTGCTCAGTGCTGGGCTCCCCAATACAATGAGACTTGGACACGGCAAAGAGTCAAGTGCATCACCACTAGGAAGATTAATAGAATCAAACTGGAGCATCTCTCATATCAGAAAAGGCTGAGAGACTACGAGCCGTTCAGGCTGGAGAAGACAAAACTCATAAGTATTTTCTAAATGTGTGTAAATACCTGAAGGGAAGGTATACAGAAGAAGGAGCCAGGCTCTTTTCAGTGGTGGCAAGGGACAGGACCTGAGTNAAATATCTTGGAGAGAGAAATATGGCAAAGTATAAAAACTTGTAAAAGCTACCACTGTGTATTAATTCATGTGACCTAAGAGCTACTAGTTCTACTTGCAAAAGCTGTGGTCATTGAGGTGTGAAAGGCACTTATTATTTCAAAAATGTCTTGAAAACATTTTTCAGTATCAGGAATAATCCACTTCACCCTTTAACACACTGTCTATGTTCCTTTCACAGGAGATTAATGCAATGATAAATGCCTGGTATAGTTGAGAATAGAAACAGCATGGATGATCGCAAAAGCAGAATTTTGCTTTTTCACTTAATGTAACTTAGTATCCAAAAGAATACTAAGTTTGCCAATGACACTAAATTGAGAGAAGCTGTCAACTCCCTTGAGAGCAGAGAGGCCCTGCAGAGAGACCTTGACAAATTAGAGAGATGGGCAATCACCAACCATATGAAGTTTAACAAGGGAAAGTGCCAGATTCTGCACCTGGGATGGGGCAACCCTGGATGTACAGACAGACTGGGGAATGAGATGCTGGAAAGCAGTGCCATGGAAAGGGACCTGGGGGTCCTGGTCTATGGCAAGTTGAACATGAGTCAGCAGTGCCCTAGCAGCCAGGAGGGCCAACCCTGTCCTGGGGGGGCATCAGGCACAGCATCGCCAGCCAGGTGAGGGCAGGGATTGTCCCACTCTATTCTGCTCTGGGGTGGCCTCACCTCGAATCCTGGGGGCAGTTTTGGGTGCCACAATAGAAAAAAGACATTAAACTATTAGAAATCATCCAAAGGAGAGCCAAGAGGATGGTGAAAGGTCTGGAGGGGAAGCCATATGCGGAGTGGCTGAGGACACTTGAATTGCTCAGCAGGAGATTGAGGGGAGACCTCACTGCACTTTTCAACATCCTCACAAGGGAAGTGGAAGGGCAGGTACTGATAACTTCACTCTCATGATGAGTGACAGGACTCGATGGAACAGCCTGAAGTTGTTTCAGGAGAGATTTAGGTTGGGTATAAGGAAAGGTTTTCACCAAGAGCGTGGTTGAGCACTTGCAACAGTGCAAAGTGGTCACAGCACCAACTTTGAGTTGTCTGAGTTCAAACATTTGGATAACGCTTTTTAGGCACATGGTCTGATTCCGGGGGTGTCCTGTGCAGAGCCAGAATTTAGACTTGATGATCTTTGTGGGTGCCTTCCAACTCAGCATATTCTATGATTCTATGACTTTTTTATACTTTAACTGTTGATAAAAACCTATTATGGAGTGGCAGCTTGCTATCAAATGGCACTTTAAAGGATTGGCTTATAATCCCATATCTAAGGACCTTGGATTCCTCTTGGCCTGATACAGATTTAATATCTTCCCCTTACAAACTTATTTAAAAAAATTAATTTTTTTCTAGAAAAAAATCAAGTTTAAAAGTAAAAATTGCAAGTACTTTTTTTTTCCATACTGTCAAACATTGAACATGAGACAGCAACATGCCCTCGCTGTAACGGCAGCTTCTGGTGTCCTGGGCTGAATTAGAAATGTTACCAGTGGGTCAAAGGCGATTATCCTTTCCCTCTAATCAGCACTGGGGAAGCTGCACTTGGAGTTCTGTGCTCAGTGCTGGGCTCCCCAATACAATGAGACTTGGACACGGCAAAGAGTCAAGTGCATCACCACTAGGAAGATTAATAGAATCAAACTGGAGCATCTCTCATATCAGAAAAGGCTGAGAGACTACGAACCGTTCAGGCTGGAGAAGACAAAACTCATAAGTATTTTCTAAATGTGTGTAAATACCTGAAGGGAAGGTATACAGAAGAAGGAGCCAGGCTCTTTTCAGTGGTGGCAAGGGACAGGACCTGAGTCAACGAGCACAAACTGAAACACAGGAGTTTCCTTGTGAACATCAGGAAACACTTTTTATTGTGAGGGTGACCAAGTACTGGCACAGGTTGTCCAGAGGTGTTGTGGAGTCTCCATCCGTGGAGGTGTACAAAAACCATCTGGAGATGTTCTTGGGCAAAGGGCTGTCAGTGTCCCTGCTTGAGGAAGGGTGCTGGACCAGATGGCCTCTGAAGGTCCTTTCAAACCTCAACCATTCTGTGGTTCTGCGATCTCTTCTAACTGAGTATCCCAGTATTAATGATTATCAGAATTGATAGTGTTTCAGTATAACAAGAAGCGCTGAACTCCATTCTAAATTTATATTGGATCACAGCTACACTTCATAAACTTTGGAGAGTACCTTTGTTCTGACTTTTTTCTGGGCTCTGCTGTTCCTGTACATCTGACACAACTTCTGCACAAAATGCTTTCAAACATCTGGCTTAGTCCATGTATTCCCCCTTTGACTTTGGTGAATCTTCTACAGAGTCTAATCTAATTTACTGTCTTCCTCCAACTTCTTTTACTGATATCATATCCATCTGCTGATGCTGTGCTGATACCACCACGTCTCCTGCTGAGCACTGTTCTCTTGTTTCTTTGCAGCATCCTGTCTGCATCCATCCTTTGAGGCAGGGAACATCTGTTTTTTATACACTGATTAACCTAGAATGGAGACTCCAGGGCTCTCAGGTAATAAAAATAGATGACGATGGCAATATGATGTGAGGCTCCAGCCTAGAATATTGATTTCACCTACATATGAATACCAAGTTTTGGAATAAAATCTGGTGCTTCAAAACCGGTTTTTAAACTCTTAAGTATTTCCCTGGAACCATTAATTCATTTTTGCTTTTCTAGCTTATCCAAAATTAAAATTTTGTATAATTTCCTGTTCAGCTAGCACTGTAAGTTATACCTACTGGATGGAATAAAAGAATACGTTCCATAGGGAAGTGAAGAACAGAAAATATTTTCATAGATTGTGAGAGGAAAGTTTTGTAAACATATTAATAATATGCCAATTGGAGCACAGAAAGCCTGTAAGCTTTTCTTTTTCTTTTTCCATCAGAAAAAATAAGAACAAAGACTTTGTTTTTACACAAAGATGCCATCAAAACCGTTCTACACAACTGTACAGCCCATCTATCCTTGAGCAAAATACAGTGGAATGAAGTCAATAAAGGAATCAAGTTTAAAACATCAAGAAAATAATAAGGGGTTTTAGGAGCAAAAGGGGTCATGTGCTTTTGGAGAAACTTAATTCTAAATGTCAAGGATACAACAGATTTTTAATCTTTATTTTTCTCACTGATTTTGTTGGGCCTTTCTTACTCTAGATGTTACAACTTTAGATCCCTAGTGAAAGCAAATGGGAGAATTAGGACAATGGTAAAGGTGAACTTGGGAAAAAAGCTAAAACTGACCACAGCTGGACAAATCCTCTTCTTTAGTGTTAATTCAGAAAAAGAGTAGGTATTATCTTTTTAAAGACAGTGTAAGCACCGCATGGTGCATTCCCTTTCTAGAAAGAGGACTAGATCATTGTCTGTATAGTAGGAGTATAATAGGGTGGTAGGAAACTTGGTTTCCTAACTTCAGTCTTAGTGAGACAATCTATTCAAACTTTACATTTGTACAATCTCCTGCCATCAGGGAAAAATGAAGAATGTTAATAATGTGGAAGAACAAGATAGCTAGCACCACTGCTGGTTGCTATTTTTGCACTGTACAAGAAAACAGGTACTGTTTTTGTCCTCTCATAAAATCCCTTGTGCTTGGGGTCATAGCCAGGCCCTGCAGCCAGCACACTCTCATGCGTTGTACCAGCACATCTAGCTGTGCCACCACCTACTCCCACCCATCCATAGATCCTGTTAGAACAGCTCTGGGTTTTCAGCAGGTGAATATGCCCTGGGACAAATCGGCTTCCCAGTGCACGGAAAAGCCAGGATGTCCCTCTGAAAACAGCAAGCTGGAAAGCAGGGTTGGGTTCAGGGATGGGTTTAGGCAGCTCAGCTAGATGGGATGAGCGTGCTGGGTCTCTGTGAGAGGTTTGTGCAGCCAGTTGTATATCCAGCAGTGGAAGGTCTGCCTAGGTTTAGTGGCTACTGACAGTGGAGGGAGTCTGAAAGTGGTTTGTGTGTCAGTGGTGTGTGGTGGGTTCCCTCCAGCCAGGTACCAGGTGCCCACCAAAGCTGCTCTACCTCTTTCCTCCTCATCTGGGCAGGGGAGAGAAAATATAATGAAAGGTTCCTGGACTGAGAAAAGGACAGGGAGAGATCTTTCACCGTTACCGTCATGGGCAAAACAGACTCAGCTTGGGGAAATTAGTTTAGCCTATTACCAACCAAATCAGAATAGGGTAATGAGAAATAAAAACCTTATTTTTAAATCTCAAAAAATGTTAAACCATCGACCCCTCCCTTCTTCCCAGGTTTAATTCAGACCAGATTTTGTCTATCTCCTTCTCCCCAGTGGGGCAGGGAAATGAGGAATTGGGGCTGTGGTCAATCCACCACACATCATCTCTGCCATTCTTTTCTTTTTGGTGGGGGGACTCCTCACTCTGCCTCTGCTCGAGTGCGGGGGTCCCTCCAACAGGACACAGTCCTCCACAAACTTTTCAAATGTAGGTCCTTCCCAGGGGTTGTAGCTCTTCTGCTCCAGTGTGGGTCCCTCCACTGGATGCAGTCTTCCAGGAACACACTGCTCCAGAGTGGGTCCTCCATGAGGTCATCAGGTCACCAGGAACCCTGCCAGGAAACCTGCTCAGTGTGGGGTCCTCTCTCTATGGGGCCACAGGTCCTGCCAGGACTCTGCTCCAGCCTGGGCTTCCCACAGGATCACAGCTGCCTTCAGGCCTGCACCTGCTCCAGTGTGGGGTCCTCCACAGGCTGCAGCTGGATCTCTGTTCCCCATGGACCTCCATGGACTGGAGGGTCACATCCTGCCTCACCACGGGCTGCACCACAGGCTGCAGGGGAATCTCTGCTCCGGTGCCTGGAGCACCTCCTGCCCCTCCTTCTGCACTGACCTGGGTGTCTGCAGAGCTGTTTCTCCAGCATATTCTCACTCCTATCTCTGGCTGCTGCTGGCCAGCAGATATCCCCCTTTCTTAAATCTGTTATCCCAGAGGCACTACCACCATTGCTGATGGGCTCAGCCTTGGCCAGCAGCAGGTCCATCCTGGAGCTGGCTGGAATTGGCTTTGTTGCCCACGGGGGAATCTTCTGGCAGGTTCTCACGGAAGCCACCCTTCTATCTCCCTCAGTACCAAAACCTTGTCACACAACAGATCCTGCAGCAAAGACAGGGGCCAGCGCTGGATGCCTGCCTGCCTCGTCTGGGTCCTACAGGCACCGTGGGGCAGTGCCTGACACAGCTGAGGAGGGCTGCATGTCTCCCACCCCTCCTGGCAGACTGAGTCCTGGCTGAGACCAACAGAGGCAGCAGCAGCCTAGGAGGAGACTGGAACACCATCAGTAACTGATAGTAAGGTTAGTAACTGGCGCTCAGAGCAAACCAAAAATAGACACAAACCAGCCCAGTCAAACTAGCAGGTGTTTAACTCCATGTTCCCTGTGCTCTCGGAAGTCGTGGCTGTGGCTCCAACATTAGCTGGTCACCTCTAGAGTGTTTGTCTTTGCGTACAAGATCAGTGTACAACATGTCTATAGGAAACAAAAATTGAGTTATAAGTCATCAAGACAGGTGTTATTTTCTGACAGTAATATAGTGATCTAGTTTATTTACAGCCAGTCATAACAGCAAAAGAGCAGAACATAAATCTTGAAAAGGGTGTCAAAGGTGGAAAGACAACTATGGAAGAACATACATGCCAGAAGAAAGGAGAGAATTTGAGACTGTAATTATTTTTGCCTTATTTATCCCTACATAGTTTAGATATATCATCAATAAAATGATACAAGTGTGATGGCATGACTTTTGTTCTGCAGATGGGTTGTGAGGAAATGGAAAGTCTGAATCTTCTTGGTGTAGATAAGCTGTAGCAAAATTTATCATATAGTAAAAAAAATCATTCTGGAGAAAAGAGCCAGTAAGGATCACATAGCTCAGTAGAACATGGCCCAAATTCAAACTCATTTTAAGTGTTTCCATCACTGTTCTTGTTCTGTATCTCTGCTGGCTATCATCTAGGTTGTACACAGTCTGAATTCACAGACATGAAAATCTCCTTTGAAAGTCAATCAGACTTTTCAGTATGTGAGTTACAGACCAAAAATAGATGGAATAAAATAGAATGTCCATGAATACATCCTGTCTTCCCTTCATCAAATCACAGAAGTAATGACTCATTTTTATGACACAGAAGATATTGATACATCAATAAACTGTTACTTCTGGTTCTTAATTTTTATTCTTAATCCAATTAATTAAAAAAAAATTTAGAAGTTATACATTCTATTCATGGTTACCATGGAGAGTGAAAGTACACAGTGTAACATCAGTTCTGACTGTATTAATATGAAATTATCCGTTTGGTTATGTTTCAGCTGTTTTACCAATAATAACTATGAAAATGAAGAGAACCACGATGTTTATATGACTGTCACGAGCTGTTAACCACTAAATGATATGGCAGCCATGTGATTTCTTGGCATTTATTAGGAGATTCTGTTCACTATCATAAAGAATTTGTAACAAAAATGCAAAAAGCCTATGTGTATTCAGAACACTCTCATCCACTATGTTAAGAATGTTTTTTATCCCTTTGTACAACATTGCTCTGCAAAGAGACCGCATTGCTGCAAAAGAACTGTTTTTCACAGACAAGTGGATCCAAAGTTCTCAGCCTTCACAGTGCTCAAAAGCTGCTATTATTGGAAAGGAGATGATCCCTCCCATTTGTATGACATCATGGTAGTTTGTCAAGTTGCATCAGGTGACTTTGAATTTCCCCTGGTATGTGAAGACGTAACAGCTGCTGATGGGCTCTTGTAAGTCCGAGCTACAGCTGTAGGTGAATTCTTAACATTTAGACATCAAATATAACAGCTATAGGCAAAGAAGTTTTTGGTTTTGTCTTGAAAAATGTGCCTTTGCATTCCATCAGGTTAATGCAAAATTTGCTGAAGTGATTTTCTTTGCTTTTGCAAATTCATTCTTAAGAGGAGTCTCCCTTTAAGAGAATCTATGACCTTGAAAGTTTTGAAATACAAGCAAATAAATGAGTAAAGGAAATTAAACCCGTGTAAAAAGGAAATGGAAAAGCTTATCAAGTATCTGTCCAATTTTGAATACCAGACTTTTTTATCAATAGTCATGAAGAAGTTAAAAGCATCTAAGAGAGCCACCGATAGTTATTGATATTTATATACAGATCCATGGGAAATGTAATAATGCTGAATATACTCTGAACCGATCCTTTTCAATCGGGAACTTAATGCACATTCCAGAACTTCCTGCTCCAAGGAGCAATTCATCCATAACAAAAACAGAATATATTTCATAAGGTAAAGTTTCAGTTATGGTGCATCTCTGGTTTTCTCCCTTCCCGCTTTAGACAGGAATGTGCTACAGAAAGCAGCTAGGTAGGGCCAACGTGATTTCACACAGAAAAGTATTTCACCTGGATGTCAAGGTAGCAGGTGCTATTACCAGCACTCACAAAGTGAGATCAGACGACTCACAGGATGTACTTGCAATCCATTTTGAATGCAGTTTTTTTAGGGTTTTTTCTGTTTATCTTTTTAATGTAATATTATAGATATATGTATGTGTATATATAAATTTAATATTTTAATATTTTAAAAGAGGAGTCTGGGTCAAGTAATATTTCTTTTTATCCTCCTCTTATGAGAAAAAGAAGTGGCTACAGTTACATTATTTCTACATCTTTGGTTTTACTTTCAAAATAATACCATTTGAAAATTTTTGACATCATATTCTTCTTATATTGACTTGAATACAGACACGTCTCATGACCTTCACAGCTTTTAGATGACAAAATCCCTTTCCATTTTCTGCTTCTGATAGAATTAGAACTCATCCTCCTAAGCAGCAGGAATGAAAGTGTTCAGAGTAAAGAGTTGAATATTGCTAAACTAGTACCCATGAAAATTGATTCTATAATGCATTGCAAAATTGCATGATCTTCTAAGTTATTGTGGGCGACCTTAATATTTTATACAGACAGGATAGAAAGTCATGTGATAGTGGAAAGTTTCAGTAAAATGTGACAAGGAAATTGTTTAGATTTAAATATGAATGTTCACAAGAAGAGAGGAGATGTGTTACATCAGTGTTTTATTTCTCGATAGATTTTGGAGTGATATCTTCTTTTTTGAAGAAGCACCAAACCCACCAAAAAATCAGATTTCTTAAATGGCTTAACAGTAATTTGCAAGGAGAAATACTGCACACGACTTCACCAGTTTGGTGGATAAAATATGTGTCTTGAAGTTAATTGATATGAGCAAGCATCCACAGATATTCTGGTAACTTGACTGGATACTAGATGAAGTTCAGCAAGCAGACAGTGTTCATAAAAACTCAAATAACAGCCTGACTAACTTCCAGCTCTGGAAAAAAAGATAAAAAGAAAAAAAAATTAAAGTGTGAAAAAGCCCACGTGTTCAATTAATTTTCACATACAAAAGTAAAGGTCAGTTTGTGGGCCCTTTAAAACTCTTCTTGAAATTCCTTTTTTCCATTCCAGTACTCACATATTGGTAGAAGGAGCACAGTCTGATTTTCTCCTGTCAGGTTAAAAAAACAAAACAAAACAAAACACTAAATCCCAGGAAGAGAAGAAAAAAATCTCCAAAACTATGAAAGTAAAGCAGGAAAAATGTAGTTGTTCTTTCTTGATCCAGACTGGCGTTGCAGTACCAGCAGATTCAATGTTTTTCTGCAGTGTTGTGTGAGCAACTGTCACATGACATAAGTGATAGAAAGTATTTGTGAAAGGTACTGCATAAATGATTTTACACATGATTTTCTGCTACTTCATGGGTTACAAAATCAAATATCCATAACTTGCTGTCATCCTAAGGTGAAATAAGCATAAGAACCCCAATTGTCTCAGTTCTCGACCAGCCTTAAAAATAAAAGGTACTGTTTGCACTTACATATAAACAAGGACAAGCCACATAGCAACGCACAGAACTACTTTGGTGTTTCTCAGCTTTAGGATTTTGACTCAAATATTATTAGGGCTTTAATTGCTGGCAATGAGATATTTTTAATTTAAAATAAAAATCCCACTCCTACTTAGTTCATCTTAATTTATGGATTGACTGTTGCCTTTGAGCCTTAATCAATATATGTTACCAATCTCTTTGCTGTAGTGCTTGGAGGAGTTAAAATTGGAGGCAAGCTAAACACATTGGTTTACACCACTTTATTTATGTTTCTTCATGTTTCATATGCTTCTATGGAGCTTCACAGCATTCATCCATTTCCCATCTGCTTATCTGAAAAGCAGAAGGTTCAAAAATACCAATACATACCAGACATACAAATCATTATTACAGGCTTTGTCTGGCAGTCTTAAAAATGGTAACGTTCAGGTGCATGCAAATCATCTGTTGCTTTTACAGAGAAGTAAACTCTTGCTAAACAAGATTTTTAAAGCTCTTTTTCAAAACCAGGGCTTCAAGAAGTCATTGGGACATTGGGAATTACCAGTACTCCATTTGATACAATACAGAAAATTACTTTCTACACACACAGACACACACACACACACACACAGAGAGAGACAGGAAAATTAAAATAGCTACTTAAAACATAAGTTTTATTAGTTGAAAGGAAACATCCTAAATTACTTCAAATGTGTGACACTTAGTAGCAATTCAGTAAAATAAAAAAAGAGAGAGAATTGGTGGAGTGAACATACAATTCCATCATTAACCTTCATCCTCTAATGCACCAAAGAAATATCGAAGTCAAAACAACAACAACAACAACACCCCAATATTACTCTTGAGCCAGGGGAACTTTGCCAAGTTTAAGAAAAGATTATTGAAAAATATCTCGCAACTTACATGATGTGTAGACAAAAAAAATTTATGAGAACTATCTCATGACTAATGCTAACTCCATCTGATAGTGCTTGCGGTTGACAGAAGGAAGAGATACCAAAACAAATCAAAATATGTTTATGCTTATATTAATTATGGGCTGCTTCCTCTCCTCTTTTCTCTTGAAGCCAGGAGTAACTCAGAAAACTGATCTCAAATAGGACTGTTTCTCCCCCCCAACCCCCAATGGCACTGACTTGACATCGGAAAAAAAATCAGTCTGATTCCTTACCTTACTGAGATGTTGGCTGTCAGATTCATTCATTCTTCAATCATGGGATTATATGAAAAACAGCTATCTATTTATTGACTAGGTGTTTGAAAGCACCTGAATCTTCTAAATCTATCTAGCTTCCTTGGGAGTCCAATAACTTCACCTTTAGGCAAGAAAAAAATGTAACAATTTTTCCTTTCTCTGAGTTTAAATTTTCAAAAGGCCTAAGAATATTTCAAAAATGGGCCTTCTTTGGAGTTGACCCTTCTCCTTTACCCTTCACCGTGGTCCGAGGCATTCTGTCCCACCTTCTCTAACTGAATCTAAGTGTCACATATTGACTGAATTAAAGGCTCTGTAAGGATACAGGGGAAAATCTAATGAGATTCAGAATGTTTGTTAGGAGTATTATTTCCACAATTGCAGCTTCACCTAGGCTGGAAAAAGAAATCTTATTTGGGAGTGTATTGAAATCAAAGCAAAGCAAAACAAAAATCAGCTTATTGCTTTTCTACCCTTCTACCCACAAACGCAAGCAAAGTTTGACAAGGAAAAATCAGCACAGGGAATAGAAAGAAGACCTCTTTATATAGGTAGACTGACAGGTCTGTCACTCTATTCCCCCTCTTTGCATCTTGTTATCAAATCAGACACCCTTGGAAAGAATTTTAGATTGCCTCGTGATGCAGGGACTTTCCAAATGTTTCAACTTCAGGTTTATTTGAGAAGAATGTGCTGGAATGAGACCCTCTCTCTCTCTCTCTGTTCTTTAGTCAAGCAGACTCTGTTTTTCCACTTTCACAAATGAAAAAGTTCAGAAGGCTCAGGGTGCTTAGTGGTTTCATTTTACATTCCAACACCATCCTGAAATCCTGCACAGGTTGGAGCACACATCTCTGGAATGATATACTAAGAGCAGTGCCATTCTTTCAATATTAAAAAACAAACAAACAAAAAACCCACAAGATCAGTTTAGGAAACAGAACACTTCTGATTTATGAAAATAATATACATGCCTAAGATGTATCTCTGATTTATTTTGTTCAAAAACTTCATGGAGAGCTCTCAGATTGAAAGAAAAGCAAAGTCTGAAATTAGCATGGGTGTATTTAGCTTAGCTTTATCTCCAGACTGGCAGCTAGCTGCCTGTCAAAAGGTTTTAAGTAAAGTTCTTGATTGTAGGTCAGTCCTCAGTGGATAAATCACAGAAGCAGGCACAGATAAGGTGCATGATTGGCTGTTCTCCTGCTGAGGAGAGACTGCATTAAGTTAGACTAATGAATACTGAATCATTTTCTCATCCTCAGGGTGGACACCCCTGTCAGGGCTGAGTCACTGTGCAAGCAGTATGCTGAAGTGATTTAAAATGCAGCAGCCTCTAGTGCTGGTGACAGATGGATATAAACTTGGGCATGATACATACTGATTTCTAGGCCTTCACAAGCCATGAGTACAAATACACAAGAAAACAAAAGATAAACTGTGATAAAAGTCTCCCATTTGTGCATACTTGAGGAAAGTGTAAAGTGGACACCTTTTCATAGCCATTAAAAATAACCAAAGAGGACTCCCTTCTAGGGTAGTCAGAGGTAGATAATCTATTTCGAGGTTACTTTTCTGCTTTCCTTTTCTTTCCAGAAGACTACGGAACCTCCTGCAATAACCAGTATGTTACCTCTGCATAATGAAACTGCATCTTTTACATTTTCTGCTGAAAACTTCTTCTGATGTGCTCACCACTTTACCTAGCCAGTTGAAGGTCTTAGAGAATCAAAACTGCAGATATGAAAAGCTAGAAGTACATTTTGATTTTGTCATTTTTATTTTAAATAGAAATATGTAATCTTGTTTGAGAGAGAGAGAAGATAAAAGGGCAACTTCAGCAGTACCTAAACACTCTGAAGGAAAGGATTGATTAAATGAATATTATTAGAGTCTGGGTGAGAAATTACACAATAGTTTCCAACTTGGCTGAGAGATAATGTCTTATGGGCTTGACTTTGCCTTGGATTATGATTTCTGTTTGTACAATCCTGATGTTTGGCATGGGCAGCTGCTCACAAGCCTTGCAAGTAGGGAATTGTGGTGAGCTCCCAGGGGCCTTTTGTGGCAATCAGTGACCAGCTTGGGACCAGCCCAGGAAACATGGTAGCTCATACTGCTTGCCAGGGGGACTTTCATGACGGCCAAACTGCTTGCTTTCAAAAGTTGCCTTTAGTTGAGCCTTTGAAAGAAACTTTCCACAACCCTGTGATTTATTTCTCTGTGATGAACCCTCGTTAGTCAAGAAGTGCAAATAATGCTGCCTTGGCACAGAGCACCCATTCCTGTAAGGAATGCTGTTTATGAAAGAAAAAAGGATAATGAAACTTCATAATATACATGCATGAATTCTTCTAGCTACTCTGTCAAACCGTAGCCTACGGAAACTTAAATTGGAAAGCTGCTTAGGAAAGGCAAAGGGTGGCTATGAATAGTCACCAGCAGAACAGCTTTATGAAAACAACAGCTCTAACACTTGCATGCTCTTCTGTGGCATTTAAAGCATTGCTGTTCATTGTAGAAAATGGGACTTTTAAGCTGACCTTCTGTTTTACCACTGGGGAAGCTAATGCTTGCATTGCAAGGGGAAAGCTGATTGGTTGTTTTTCATTACGGCATGTGTCACAAATGAGAATGTCAGGAAGGTCTGAAATTTCATCTCATCCAAATCGATTAGTGTTAATGTTTTTCTCATTATGATTTCATCAGGATTAATTAACGGAATCTGTGAATAATATGCTGCACATATTTGATATGCAAAATCAAACCAACTGTACAATTTATATTTCCTTACAGCTGGTGTTTTCCATACTCAGTTAGGAGTATAGACCACATGTCCATGGTGTAGACTAATGCAGCTTGCCTTCCTGAACCATGAAGTGCCCTGGATGTCAGTGAAGCCTGTGCTAGCAGCTGACCGTGCTGGAGTCACAGCTTCTGCCCTGCACAGCCAGCCCAGAAAGCAATAGATTAATTTCCTTACCAGCTCAGGAGGTTCAATGCATGTTTAGATTATGCTGGTATAAATACATCTTGGCTATTGCATTTAAAAATAGCTCAGGATAAACTTATGGAATGTCCAATATTTGTTTTCAGACTCATCCAGTGGTCACTCAGAGCGCTCTATAAATTGCCTGACTGGCATGATTCATCAGTAAGTATACACAGTAGACACAGGAGTGGGCTGCTTATAATTCTCAGGAAAGTGCTCATGATCAGCAGAGAGAAATTGCTGTTGATGGCAATGGTAGTGCCCATTTAACCCCTCTCTACGTAAATATCTGAATTTTTAGAGAAGCCATTTTTAAGTGTCTGTTGTTGTTGTTGTAGTTGTTGTTTCGGGTTTTTTTGTTGGCAGAGCGCAGGATAAAATTTTTATGTCCTTTTTACCTTTTCTAAAACATGACAAACCATCTTTGTAGGCAACAAGGTCTTGATGTGTTGTTATATTTTGAGGCCCAGAAGCAAAATAGGGCAAATCTGTTTTCTAATTTCACTAGTCTTGGCACTGTCTCCTGGATATTTACATCTTAATTTCTTCCACTCAGATGTGGTATTTGATTTAAGTGTTTGTGAAAACTACCAATCTGACAGTCCTGCAGACTGAAGCCTTCCATTTATTCATCCATTAACTACAAAGTTCAAGTTTCCCTTTCAAATTAAAGTGCCTCTATCCATGCTGGCCAGACCACCTCGAGGGAAGAATCATTTAGATTCCAACCACACTCGCACCCCATCCTCGCTCTTGCAAATGCCAGCAAGAAGCCGTTTTCTGCCAGCTGTTGCATACTTCTAATGGACACACTTGTCTATAGGGAATAATGTGATCAAGTAACTTCTAGAAGATAAAAATATCAGGTTACTCCCAGTCTGGGCTGGACTTGAACTGATACACCAGGAGGAAATTATTCTCTCCCATTACCAGTCCAGATACAGTTTGGACTTTTGCGGGGGCTCTAAGAAGTATCTTAATGAAAGTACATCTATTTTTAAAATATATTCACTAAGAATTCAGTGGACTATCCAAATTTCAGTCTGTATTAACTGCATTGAGCTGTGGTTTATACTTAATAGGTAAGGAAAACAGAGCATAGTATAAATGCAACATGTTATACCTGGTAGACGTTTACTGAAACGGTGTCAGGTTTTGAAACAGCTTGCATTAACTCTGCACCCATACAGTGCAGAAAGATTCCAGAAAGAAGTTGAAGTTTGCTCAGCTAAACCCTTTTTCATGCAGCTAAAAATGAGTTTTTCACTGATAAGCTCATTTCCCCCATTTTTTCATATTTCTGAAAAGGACGTAAAAGAAAATAGATTGATTCTAAAGTAACAGAAGAACCATCATAGTGATGATGAGCATATTCTGGTCATATGGATTATGGGAGAAATCCAAAACCTTCAGGTTCTTATTTTCCCGTAAGACAGCCAATTCTGACACTTCAATATACAGGCACAGGTATGTCAGAGGGAAGAGGCGATTCTTTCCTATCTGTTGTTGCAGGTTAATGGCTTTGGTACCACACATGCTACTGGCACTGCACTGTAGCACCTAATGAAGAGCCTCACTGTTTTGGGGACAAAGTAGAGAGAGATATGTTAGATTCTCCAGAAGCTGTATTGAGCCTCCCATTTGTGCTGTTGCCACTGGTTTGGGATGGAAAGGAGTTTGGTTAGAAGTTCAGTACGCTGTATGTGGTACACTTGGTTCTTGGTGTGTGACCACAGAGGGTGCTGAGCTCACCATTCATGTTACAAAGGCATATGTTTCTGGATTATTGATTTCTCTAGTGTTTTCAACTACTTCAAGTGCCCTGAAAATCCACTATAATTTTTTTCTGGTAGAGGAAGTATGAGTACTGCTAGTGTGGGCTCTAGTAAGGGGTTGAGAAGGCAAGTGGGACAAATGCTCTGGGGGCAGTGGGATGGATGTGCTATATAGCAGAAGCCTTGGCAACAGCTAGAAATTGCCATCAGTGGTGTCACATATATTGACCAGTTTGCAAGTTCAATCCAGACCCCCATGTCAAACAAGAGACCTTATCCTATTAAATCTGAACTGCGAACTTGGAAAAGAACACACAGTAGGTAAGACAGAAAAGTAAAATGCCTATATGCCTTTCCCTGTTCCAGCTTCCTACCTTCCTCTGCTGCCCAGAGTGGTTTTATTTGCTTTTTATGGCACTTTGTTAAGGAACTGATCAAAATCCTCCAAGTTTTACTTAGGCAGAATTTTTCTTCCACATCTTATTCCTATTCTGTCTTTTTTCCTGTCCAGAACAACCAGCCTTAAGCCTTTGAAAAAAATCTTGACAAACAATCCCGTGTTCTGCTTTGCCAGCTGACTGATGGATTAGTTACAGGTACCCTTGCCTAGGCTGCCTCTTCCGCAGAGCTGCCAACAGTGCTTCCATACGAATGAGTGATCACCAGCACTCACAGTCTTCTTCTCTTAGACCTGTATCACTTTCTACCTCTACACAGATGAAGATACCTGGATAGACAAAAGCTTCAATCAATTTGCTGTTTGGAGCCTGTCACATACTCAACACTGTGAGTCCGCAGTATTAAAGAGAACTCACAGGAGGTGAAACAGATATAAGAAAAACCTAGCACTTGCTAGCCAAGTGCAAATAGCTTGTCCTGTAATGATCTGAGAAATCTAAGTCTCCCAGCTGGAATCCATCTATTTTTCCCTTGTGTTAAGGCCTTTGGGTTTATTATAGTGGTATTTTAGCCTACTGGTAGACTGAAAGCAATATGAGGCATAGTCATCTCATTCAGGAGGGAAATTTTGTACATTGTAAGGATGCTGCAAGCTTTTTTCTTCCTAGCAGGCAGGAAGAATTAGATTTGCCAATTCCCCACTCTACAGTGCTTTTCTGAGAATTTTGAATTCTAAACTTCAACCTTTAGACTAACAGCTCAGGTCAAAAAACTGACTAACTGCTAGCTGTATCCTAAGATCGGGTTTCAGTCTGTGGGAGGGAAAGTTTCACTGTGGAAATCTCTTTTTCGCTGAGGTAGAGGTGGCACTATAGGCTAAACAGAGAAAAACCAGTGCCTTTTGCCCCCTGCCCTTTCCTGGGAGGTACATTGGGGAGTTCAGGAGTTCAGACAATTATTTAAGTTAATTTTGCTTGAAAGTCTTATGCCAGATGAGTTGCTCCCACACAAGAAGAGAAAGGAAACAAGAAATAAAGAGAAGAGGGATGTGGAGAATTTCCAGTCCCTACACCACTTTTGTTGCCAGAGTTTTCCAGGAGGGCAAAGATGCAGCCTAGACAGGAACTCAGCCATACCCTGCACCAGTGACTGCATCTCTGAGTGGTGCTTTGGCACTATTTCCCTTCAGCTTTCTCTTTTTAATCTGGGAGAACCCTACAGACTAAGGCAGGTATCTTAGATGGAGAAACAGACAATGCAGATAGAGTATGCATGCAAATAGCATGCAGATCCATAGGAAATATCCCAGAAAACATTATGGGGTTATGCTTAGGATATTTGCAGCTGGACTAGACAGCCTGTTAGTGGACATTTGGAGAGTGTTATTTGGAGCAGGCACTTCCAGACCTTCATCAAAGATTGAGAAGCTTTGGGGAGCCAACCCAAATCATTTTGTGGATTATCACATCCCATTGACCAGTTTAGCATTTCTGGCTTCTATTATCGTGCATATGCCCCTTATATCCACCTACATCCACCATGATCCTCAAAACTGGTGGCAACTCACTAAAAAAATCAGCATGCAGTATGGTTTACAACTTACATATTTCCAGCTCAGTTTCTAATTTTACAAAAGAAAGCTTCTCAGCATGCATCAGTAAGAGATGAATCTTACATCCCTCTCAAAAATAACTGTTCATAGTTTTCCTCATTTGTCAGGAACTGTCCTTTTACTCTCAGCAAGTAGCTTCCTGTTATGTGGATGATGTGCAGATGGTCATTCTTTCACCTTTAGATCCTATGGTGGGCAGATTTAGTAAGCACTGGTCTTTCTCAACCCGCAAAGCACTCTGTCAAAGGCCATTCCTTAAAAGAAGTTAATAACACAGTGGATCCGTTTACTTAGATTCTTAGTTTTATTGTGCCCAGCCATCTTGTGACAACACAAAAACCTAATAGAAAGTTAAGGTTCTGCAGAGGCATTAGAAAAGCCAGAGTAAATAATGATTTCTGCCAGACATGGGTGACTGGAGGTCAGGTACTGCAATTTTTAATTTTACAACCATAAGCACTGAGTTTGGAAAAGGATAAGTAATTTATTTCTCTTTTGTTAAAGCATGGGTAAATATATTCATGTCACTAAAACATTTGCATTATTAAAGCATTTGAATGAACATGAATAAATTACTAATCTGAAAAGGCTGTAATTATTTTTGCTCAGACAAGAACAAATAATGTTTTTTGCAGCATCTTTAGGCTTAGATGGTCCATTTGCCCTTGTGTAGTTGAGTCACCTGGATCAAAGCCACTTTTGAATAAGACATAGAAAAAATGAAGTATTTGAAAAAATATTTGCTGTCAGTTTCCTCTACTGGAACTACAAAAATAATTGTACTTGATTTTACTTCTTTGGAAAAAAAAGAAAAGAAAAATCAACCGACCAAAAAAACCCCCACCAAACAAACACCACACTAACCCTTAATTTACTTGGACAAACCAAAACAGTGTTAACCATCTTCAGTGACCTTTCTCTTAGCTGACAGACAAAGCTGAGTAATCAGCCAGCTGTGGTAAAAAACAAAGCCATGTACCTGATGCAGTCTGGTTCTGAACTATCATTTGTGATACCTGTGGATTCCTCAGGAATGCTTCAGCATTTCAAATATTTTGTCTTTCTGTCCAGACACTGAAAAAATGTTCAAGACTGTTCATTCACAGAAAATATATATTTCATTTCTGAATATACAGAGCTGGATTTAATAGCATTCTTGTTTCCTTTTTTCCTAGAAACTTTTCTTTTCCTTTCTAGCTTTGGGAATTCCAAATATCTCCAGCGTTAAACATTTTCTCTATAATAAGTAGTAGCAGACTGACATTTGAAGGAACTGACATGAAAAAAGACTGACTCATTTTAGATGTCTTTGCTGCCAAAACAAAAAACAGAAGAAATACTAGTTGAAACATGGGAAATTATGATTAGAAACAAAAAATTCACAGTGAGGCTGATCATCTCCTGGAACAGCTTGTCAAGAGATGTTGCATGATCTCCACCCTTGGAGATATTAAAAACTCAATAGGACGTGGCCCTGAGCAAGTTGATATAAGTTGTCCTTGCTTTTGAAGCAGCAGGAGCTGAATAAGGTGACCTCTGGAAGTCCCTTCCAGCTTGAATGATTCTGTAGTTCAGAGCCTGCCACATGACACATGACAGCAAAGTATTGTCTACAATCATTGTCAGTTCTCAGATTTTAGATTCAAGACATAATTATCTTTCCTGGTGCATAGATTGCTTTGAATTCTACAGCAAGAAAGGTTACATACATTCATATTCATGCCACTGTCTTTATAAAACAGACCTGCAAACATTTGTTCCTTGGAAAATTGTTCTTCATGTAGCAAGTTCTTGTTCAAGCAGCAGCAATCCCATTAAAGTTTGTAAATTATATCTTGGTGCAACGTTAGGATTAGATTGTGCTGGCAAACACAACATATAAGTGAAATATTCTCCCTTAAGTTTACTGAATGCTTAATGATGAGTCTATTTCATATATAATATATATACATTATATATGAAATTAATTTACCAATAACTTTTTTGAAAATTAAGGGATCTTTGGAAATCAAAGCAATGATAATGGAACAACTGCTCATGACTTCCTGTGACATGCAGTGAAAGAATCAAAAGTGGTCTGGAGGAGTTTAGGTGTGCTTACCATATTATGCATATATGCTTGCTACCTGCTGCAGGCAATAGTGAAAATGCCTCAGCAATTGAAGAAGCAAACATAGATAAATATCTCATTTGAAGCATACTTTTTTTCTTCTTTTCCCCTTCTCTGCTGTTTTTTAAAGTTGTTCATCTTAGCGTGTTGGAAATACCCGATTGGGTTTTACCTTCGTTCGATAAGGAAATCATTAATGATGGGATGGCATAGGATGGTGAAATGAGAAGCATACCCCTCAATACTTAGTTTGTCTCCCAGTTTCACTTGGTTAGCAAAGTTTCCTCTAGAAAAGGCAGAATGAAGGAAATCATAAAGTCTGACTGAATTCACTGTCAAATAGTTGTTTTTGTCATACTCTGCCTTCCTTTCTGATTTATATTTTATTAAGCAAAAAGTTAAGCAAAGGTTATAAATAATGTATTAGCTGGAGGCATCCTCATCCATGACTTAATGGTACTAAAGATAAAGACTTCCCACATTTCCACACAATTATAACAAGAAGACATGGAGCTTCTGTGAAAAGAAAATTTCACGTTCTGGGCAGTAGCACCACACCTATTGTTACTAGTTTAACCAATTTTAGGAATGCCTAGAGAGAATGGATTAGCAGAGCTAGTATACATAATAACTAATAACTGCTCTTGCTCTTTCATGAGAGTCAGCACTACCAAAGACATACCTGTGAGAACCAGACCTACTGCACATAAATCCTTCACAGGAGAAAGAAATACATATTGCTAAGACTCTCGTATTTCCAACAGGCAAAAGTGGTGGAGTGGAAGTGATGGGACATGGTAGTACTGTGCAGTGGCAGCCTATGATCCTTGTTTCTCATTTATGCTTTAGGAGATGCTTCCCATTCAGGAATGAGATACAGGAGCCTGCTATACGAAAAACACTTGTCCTGACCTTATCCATATACCATAACATGGAAGAAAAAGAAAATTTCAAGCAGCATGGATCATCAGAAAACCAGACCTTTCCTGGGGGCAACCAGTAAGTTATGAATTATCCCTGCATCCAGATTTGTTAATGAGAAAGAGAAGACATAGCAGAATAGTATTTTCTAAATTACTGATAATCTTAATCAAATTCTGTCCAGTGATTGTCTAAACCAATAACTAAATTACATCAACCATCACAGCTCTTTGTTGACTGGAGAAGACCTTACTGTCTCCAACTTCTTGCTTTCTTCTTTTCTTTCCTAACCCAAGACTGCTACTCATTAGCTCTTGTCCATGGTGCAAGCACAGATCAGGATTTCCTTTTTTTCACCTGACTTATGCCCTATCCATGAGGTCTGTCACAGCGGTTGGGAAGGACCAATCTAATAAAAACATACGTATATATGTATTATAGTTTTTCTTGGATAGCTCTACTTAAGATCTTCAATGAAATGAAGACCTACATTACATAGACTGTGCTGCAATCTATGTAAAGACGATCTTTGAACTTTTTAAATCCATCTGGAAGGTTTTGGACAGGTTGGGAGATTCTGATGATCAGCATCTAGCCATTTCCACTCCTATTTCTTCTTACAAATGGGAAGTCTTGCAAAGGTGTTGCTGTGACATGATGATGCAAAATCAGGCACAGAGCAAGTATCACACATAGCACAAAAGTGTCAGTAATATAACCCATTACTAGACTACTTTGAAAACAATTCGTGATTTTTTCCTATTGTAGACTTAACACTTCCTATTTTAAGAAATTTGACTTAAATTTTCCTCGTAATAGAAGCTATTTCATTTAGGAACAAAATCAAAACATGAGCTAGCAGGCTCCTGTAGCTCCTGGGCTAACAGCTCTGTTTCTGGCTGCAGTTTTGACAGCAAGCTAAAATACTGCAGTGGATCTGTGAACTTACTTATTCAAAAGTTACTATGAATGCATTTTCCAGTTTTTCTACCTCTTAGTTTCTTAGAATTTGGTACATGTTCAAGGTTAAGATTACACGATTTAATACCAGCAATAGTTAATTGTTTGTAATACATAAAAAATGCAATTTCTTGTTTATTTTTTCTGACTCTGAACTATCTTCTGTCTGAGTTCATATGTTTCTTGCTCTTCACCATATGATTCAGTCTTTCAAAGGCAACTGTTCCACTAGGAAGGTGAAAAGGCAACTGAAACAATACAATGTGTCATCAAAATAAAATGTGATGCAATTTTAGTTTATTGCTACTCGGGGAATTCTATTTCAGTATCTTACCCTCTTTGTCCAGAAGTGAGATAAACTAGCGAGCATTGACACTTCCAGTCAGAAATTTTCAGTTATTATATAACTGGCATATAAGTGTTGTTTATACAAGACAGAAGTAAAACATATTCCCTCTACACAAAAGACCATTAGCCTTAAAACTTTCATTACTTCTAGATTCAAGATATCCTGAAGATATCCTGAACTTGTATTCATTTCCAAGAAAAAAGCCTTGATCCTCTAGCAAAAGATGCACAGCCTCATCACAGCATTGAAATTTTTAAAATTGCCTCATTTGAGGCTTTAACGTATTTATGGTGCCTCTACATAGCATTAAGCATATTTCTGAAGGCTTTTGCAAATGTCAATTAAGTCATCGACAAACTTAGAAAACACCAGATTTTCGTGAAAGTGGCACTCAGTAGTAGCTGCTCCCATTACTACAGATCCACTCTACATACCCGCCAGAGACCACAAACAGAGAGTCTGTTGCTTTTGACTATAAAGTTACAGGGCAGATTAATGGTCCCTCTGCAAAGAATACCTGAGCTGAGATAAGCTCAATTAGTCAGTGTAAGGAATCATAGGAAACAGAAGGAGATGAGTCTGAAGCAAGCTAAGGTGCTTTCTTCTACCTTTGACACTTCACTCAGACTTTCCACAAAATGTCTACAAAGCCAAAAGATAAAAACAAATTAATTTGACTCAAATCCAGAAAGTATACTGTGGTTTCTGCTGTAAAGAATGTTTTCTCAAGGCTCGGTAATGGCTCTCCAGTTGCCCAGTTTCCTGGAGTCTAGCATGCATGAGTCCTTGCTTTTTTGGTGGTTTTTCGGTGTGTTTTTCGTTTGTTTGTTTGTTTTTTGTTTTGGTTTTGTTTTGGGGTTTTTTTGTTGTTTTACACTTTTTTTTTTTTAACTGAATACTATTTAAACTAGCTCTTTCATAGAGACAAAAACTGATGGGAAAACATGATTTCATAAAGTGCCACTCACTGTACAGAGGTGGATCCCAAAAGATGGAACAAATGTCACATTAGAACAGTAGGCAGAGAAAGAACTGTCATGCAAGCAAAACAATCAAAAGGCAAAGTAAAAAAATAAGCAGCTATCAAAGAATAAATACTTTATTGTTCCTTATTTTCACAGAGGTAATTCCCTTTTGCTTTTCACAGAAACAAAGCTTTTTCAGCATTGAATGCTCTCTTGGCAGCTCAAAGCACTGCAAATCTTGAATGAATCCCAGGACCAACTTCCATGTTTTCTGCACTAAACCAGGATGACAGAGATAACAGCGCAGCTGATTCTTCCCTGATTATGGCCCAGTTCATATCAGCATAAATTGGGAACAGTTCAGTTGAAGGTAAAGAAGTTATTTTAAATTGTTACTGTAGTAAGGCAGAACAAGTCCTGATTCACAATGGGAAGATCAGATAATGTCATATATTGAATACAGACATAAATGCAAGGCTTCACATACTGAGAAATGAATTTTAAAAAGTATTTAGTATATTGTTTAACTACCAATTAATTAATTTGTTTAATGTTCTATCCGTTGATAAATAATATTTGCATTGACAGCAATTGTACTCCTTGCTGTCTTGCTCTGTACTGCTGTGATAACTATTATTTCAAAACAAAAGTCAGTCTTCTTCCCTCATTTGAGACATACCATCCATCATATGAATTATGGATTTTATTTAGAGCATACTGAAGTCCATTGGAAAAATTACTGTGGCCTTCAGTGAGTTTTAGATCAGTCTCTTGAACAGGTCGGGATTCTTCTGGAAAATAATAGCATGAGACCTTGTAATTAACTCAAATTATATAATTCTTGTGCACAGGAGGTGTATTTGAAGGAATCACAAAATCTCAGAATAGATGAAGCTAGAAGAGACCCCTGGAGGTCACCTAGTCCACTCCAATTGCTCAGGGAAGGGTCAACTACAGTTTGTTTCTGCAGGGTTGTGCAGGAACATAACTCTATTTCTCTACTTTTAAATGACCAACTTTCCCAGTTTACTTTTCTCTTACATAAAACTCTGTACTACATCTTACTCTGCAATTATGGGATCATTTTGGAAAATCTTTTCTGGCCTCTTGTCAAGAGAGTGGAATCCTGTTGTGCATTTTACATTTAGCATTGCAATTTATTTTTTCACTGAATAGGTCATCAGGATTTGAAGTTTTAATGTAATTTTGCAAATTATTGTAATTATTTGTAATTTTGACCTTTTTATGGCTCCATATTTTGATTGCAAAACACTACACTTCTTCAGTGTGAGCTAGTGAGACTGCAATCAAAGGAGAAAAGACTTAAATAGAACTAATATAAAATGGATACCTTTGAAGGGTAGGTTGATAAATACCTTTAAAATTGTCAAGATCTACTAGAAATGTAACACTCTGAACCTCTTTGCAGTCAGATGTCACTGCTGAGCCTCAATGAGAATGGGATGCTAAAAAGCCACCTATGTTTCTATACAGATAATGGTCAATTCTTATCCCACTGCTTACAATTTTATTGTTTCCACTGATTTTTATGTCCATCATCACTTGTAGAACTGCTCCACTGAATATTTTCCCCATTTCCCTGAAAGTTTATTGGTTGGCATCCCACAATGTCCATGTTCTCATTAATCTGGTTATTTTTTACATTGAGAACTATACAGCAATTAGCTGAGAATAAGACCAGTTACAAGTGATCAATTGATTGATGTTGTCTGTGAGTACCTGACACTGATTGTTGATGAGAGTTAAATTTTAATTAAAATCACAGCTTCTCTTACTACTTATTACTAGTTGAATATCAGTTAGAGTAGCCTTCATGCTTTTATGTCTTCTGGTCACAGCAATGCCAGAAACACATGGAGCAAGGGGCTGTAAAGAGCAAATCTCCAGGGTTACTGCCTGTTTAATGAGGGTGTTTTCCTTTGATCAGGAAAACGGGGTGTACAAATCAAGCTAGGATTTTAATGTTAGTCCTAATCTGAGTCCTCGTCTTTGTTTTCACATAAAAAGATAGAGGGACATTTGTTTCACAGGTTGCATTTTCTTTCTTCTGTCCCTTTATTCTGATAAGGTCCCTAATTCAAGCACATTGTCAATTTTCACAAATTTAGAAGTGACTGCAATGTCTTCTATGAGTAAAGTATATTCTTATATCCTAGAATTGAAAATTTAAATTTATAATACATTTTTTGCATCTATTTAGTGTGTTTCATTGAATGAAAATTTCAGGTATGTTTTCAAAAAGATCTGATTTAAATTCCAAAGATCAGAACATATCAGTCTGAACTGTATAAAATGAAAAAGTATAATTTTAGAAAGAGAGCTCATGAAACTGTTTTCTGGAGGGGCAACCCTGTCCTGGGGGCATCAGGCACAGCATCGCCAGCCGGGCAAGGGAGGGGATTGTCCTGCTCTGCTCTGCACTGGGGCGGCCTCACCTCCAGTGCTGGGGGTAGTTCTGGGTGCCACAATATAAGAAGGACATGAAGCTCTCACAGAGCATCCAAAAGAGGCCAATGAAGATGGTGAAGGGTCTGGAGGGGAAGCTGTCTGAGGAATGGCTGAGGGCACTTGGTCTGTTTAGCCTGGAGAAGAGGAGACTGATGGGAGACCTCACTGCAGTTACAACTTCCTTGTGAGGGGAAGAGGTGGAGCAGACACTGATCTCTTCTTTCTGGTGACCAGTGACAGGACCTCAGGGAATCACCCGAAGTTGTGTTGGGGAGGTTTAGGTTGGATATTAGAAAAAGGTTCTTCACCCAGAGGGTGGTTGGGCACTGGAACAGACTCCCCAGGGAAGTGGTCACAGCACCAGCCTGACAGAGAAGAGTTTGGACAACACTCTCAGGCACACGGTGTGACTCTTGGGGATGGTCCCATGCAGGGTCAGGAGTTGGATTTGAGGATCATTGTGGGTCCCTTCCAATGCAGTATATTGTGTGATTCTGTGATTGTGTCTTGTATATTACTGAAACATTTCTGAATCTCTTAAATTACTGAATTTTTTGTGGTGGGAAAGAACAGTGACGAAGAACAATCCTGAAAGTAGTGAGGGACATAGTCCATCTGATCTTACCTGAAAGGATGTTTCAGACTTCGCAGCTTATACTGAGAAGGCTCTGTTATCAATCAGTGACCTCGTTAGCATTTGCAGTGGGCAGGCTAATTAATGATGCTGCTTTGCATGAATTTGGGGGATGAGCAGGAAATGGATATAACATAATTAAACTATTGTAAAGTCTCAGACTTGAGCTATTACTTCTAAAAATGTTGGTGGCTATGTCAGTTTAATCAAAAGTAATAAATATGCATGGATTTACTTTGCATCAGTTAATTTTGGAGCACAATCCCAAATACAGCTCTGTTAAATGCTACTTTTGGACGTGTGCTGTGAATTAAGACGGGTGTAGCATTTCCTACAGACTTTCATTCCCTGGGCAGAATGGGAACTCTGGGAACCTAGCAAGAGTTTCCCAGTCTACATTTCGCTGGGTGCCATCATAGCTGCTCAAGCCCTCAACATCCATGCTAGTGTGAAATACAACACTGCAGGGATGACAGGACAGGGGACCGGGGATGCATTTCACTGTTGTGAGGAGTGTTATAATCCCTGAGGATGTTGCTGCGTAGAACTGATTTGTCAGCAAGTCAGTATTCTTACCTTAGTAGACACAGTGCTACATTTAGTTGACTTGCTCTGACTGTTTTCAACTTTTAACCTGTTTTATGTTGGACTGCAGGGTTAAACTAATTATATTGAGTAGATTTAAAAATTCTTTGAATATTTTGAAAGCATACAGTCTTTGCAGTTTGCGCATCCACTAAATGGAAGCTATATCATTTTCTAGGAAAAATAAACACAGAATCACAGAAACACAGAATATTCTGAGTTGGAAGGGATCCACCAGATTCATCAAAGTCCAGCTCCTGGCCCTGCACAGGACAGCCCCAACAAGTGCCTGAGAGTGTTGTTCAAATGTGCATTTACAAGACTTTATCCAAACATACATATTAAAAGAGCACATACTCAAGGCGCAGCAAGGAATAAAGCATGGAACACGTCAATGTTCCTGCTCCAGATCACTGGCTTCAGGGGCTTCATCATATTACGTCAAAGACTGAGTGTGGTGGTATCTTGCCAGATGGCACAGGGATAATTAAATGAGGTATTTTTTTAGGGAGAAGAATAAGGAAAAAAATTTTTAAAGAAAAAAAAATAAAAGATTAAGCTCTTCAGCCAGTGAGGCACTGATAACAGGCCAATATTCCTACCTGGCTCCTTCTAAGCTCGAGCGGTTTAATCTTTGCAGTCCTAAGGCTAGGATCAAGAATTCTGAACAACTGACTTAGAGAACACCAAGGAAGTTGAACCAGTTGTTTGCAATTGCTTGAGGGGAATCTCAGACATATAAGCTGCCAGCAAATGCTTTAAGAAGGCCCCTCTCCTTCCCCCTGAGTCCCTGGAATTAATGAAACTCATCAAAGCTTGCAAAGGAGGATGCAAATTCAGGGAAAAGATGATAAAATGGGTGTGTGGCTCCTGCATGAGCAAATAACGTGTTGGTATCTAAACTGATGGAAAAGTCACAAATTGTGTTCGCCAGAGAACACAACAGAGATAACAGTAAATGTCATTTATGTTAGTTACCATAGTGCCTGCCTTTTTGATTAACCCAGTGCCTTTTGAAGTTCAAAAATGAATATAGCAGCTAGTTTTTTCACAGACACTTGATTGTTCTAGCTGCTTGGCAATCTAGTCCCTTTAAGCTTTTCCGTTATATTGCCTCCACTGTATTTTGTGCAGTAGAGCTCTTAGACAAAAATACTGACTTCAGAGCAACGCATGGCTGAGGAAAGTGACACACACAGCTGAAATGTACTTACAAAAATCTGCCATGTTTTATCACAAATCTGTGACATATTGTACACAAAGTTTTCCAACATGTAGTCAAGCTTAGAAATGTCAGCTGTATTGGTCAAAGGGATTACGATACAACTCTAAACAAAAATTTCATGTGCATCCAGTGTTTTATAATGATTTTTATCAAGTAATTTGGAGTAGTAGGCAGCCCATCAATAAACTATGTTTCAAGCCTAAAGGTGACTCCAGAGCTGCTAGAGGAATAAGCCAAGGAGCCAGATGTCACTATGTCACTGAATGTTTCTGTCACTAGCTGATGAGTCCTGTGACTGCCACCAAACAGGAGAAGGAATGGGATAATGTATTGTTTTTTTTTTCTGAGGCTAGCAATCTCTGCATCAATCTACTGCAATTCTTTTGCCATTTGAAGTAAATATTTTAATGTTTTTGCATTTTCTTCCAAGCTAAAACATGTTTATATGTGTCAGGAAGTGGAGCTTCTAGCATGTAAAAAAGCAGGCCAGTCCTACACATTAGTTCAGAGTAAAGCCTAGGCTGATATACTGATATACTGCATAATAGCTCTGGCTTGTATTTTGACCTTAGAAAGCTTTTGTGCTTCTGATGCACACATGGGTTAGATCCAGTGAATGAATCTACAAACATTTCTACACTATCAGTTAAACTGAGATCGGTAAACAGAGGTCTGAGCCCATCTGAATCCAGATGTTTTTCTACCTCCCAACATGGTTTCCTTCAGAGATTCTTTTCAGGATTGGGCTGAGGGTTGCCTCACTCTGTTAAGGTGAGAAGCCAGATGTGATGGGAGGGCATCTGAGCAGGACTCAATTGCTTTCTAGGTGAAAAAATCATCCAGGACATAGCTATTCACTTTTGTCTCCATCTCTGACACACTGCTCTGTTGCCCCAAATGTAGTTTAACACTCTGTGACAAATGGCTTCAAAAGTGGGCACTCAAATATCACTGTTCTGCCACTTGAAATATTATTATAATGTGTTTTTCCTCCTCTGCCACATGCAGGCTTGCCTAATCACAGTCCAGTATTTACCGTGCAAGATGAACTTTGCACTTCCTCAACTATGGACTTAACTAAAGCTAAGCAAGAGACTGCAAACATTAAGTCAACTATATTTCTCTAAACCGCCAAAGCAACCTTTTTGCTACGTTCACTTTTATGCAGCAAGCAAGAAGAGGGTTCGGCCATTTTGTTTTGGTTTTGTATTCACAGCACATTAGAAAAAGGGTAAGATTACACAGAAATTTGATCAAATAGGATATTTGTAAGCCTGAGGTTTTATTTCTGATGCATTGACAGATTCTGCCCATTTGAACTGAATGTCTTATAACTCACCCTGTGGAAGACAGCCTGTTATTGGAACAAACCTATGATTCCAGATCAGCAGGCTCTGGTTTGTCATGTATATAGAAACAGAAAGAAAAATATTTCTAAAAGGCTTAGATTGGGCCTTAGATTCCAAGGCCATGAAGACCAAGTGGATTAGGCCCAGGTCTTTGACTTTGGGTTGATTACAGAAAATGATCAAGACCTTAGGATGCCACAGGAATTCTCTCTTTACATTCAGAGAGAGGTAATTTCCCTCCCAGTATGGATCTGGACATTTGTCTTCTTTATTTCTTTGAGTATTTCAGTATTTACATCAAGTATTTCAGTAATATTTCAGTATTTTCATCAAGAAGGAAAGGATGGAGTGACCTGCAAAGGTGTTGGCCAGTGCTGTGAATGTGCAAAGAAAATGACACAGCAGTTGGCATTTCATATAGGACCAGAGGAGTTCTCACCTTATATGAGAGCCCATCCAGCATCCCTGAGTACATAACTGGTCAGCTGAACCATTGCTCTCTTCCATCTTTCAGGTCTGAATGGTGATTTTTAAAAAGCTGGCACACTGGTAACTTCTATTGTGAAAAAATTACAATTTGTCATGCGTGAAGACAAGTTGCCAGAGAAACAAACCCAGGATATCAGTCTATTTTCCTTCCTGAAAATTTCCTCTGAACCCCTTTTTTCTACCACTAGGATGTAGTCATCTCTCTTGATCATTGCTGGAGCCTGTGAAAATGCACTCCACTGTGTTCCTGACGCTGTCTCATGTTTCTCTGCCTCTAATGCAAACTGTCAAACCTGTGAGGTTTTTTTCTCTAACTAAAATACAAAGTTACTTAATTTGAAGGGTGACAATGCTTAAAAGGTAGGAAAAGATATTCTAATGCCCAGAGAGCTGGGGTTTTTTGACCCATACATCATCTGTTGTCTGCCTTGAAGATTTTTGGTCCTGTGGTTATCAGGGACTGAGGCATAAGCATCTGTAGCTCCCTTCCTCCCTCTGTTAGTTCTCTGTTGAAGAAAACACAGAGATTTATTTATGCTGTTTTAAGAATATCCTTTCAAATTTAAAAGAAAAATCCAAGACCTGCGTGAGCTTTAGCTGAGAGCTAACATGGAAGAGAATATGGCCTTAATATCTTTCAGTGTAAACACAGATATTTTTAAATAAAGGAAAAAAGCCAGTAATTCTGACTCATCTTTTTTTCTTAAATTGATGTAATTTCAGTTGGCTTTCTGTGGAGAGAAAGAATAAGGGAAAATAAGTGGGATAAACATAAGATGCAGCAATAGAAATTCATATATTCATTTACCATAAGTATTCTCCATTAAGTTTTTGCTGTTCTTTGTTTTAGGGTTTATATTGCTGTATTTCATATTTCAATGATTTTGGAGTCTTTTTTCTTCCTAAGAGATCCTATGACTTTTCTATATGCTATTAAACATATGTTGTTTAAAACTCACTAGTACATATTTTTGACCGGTTAAGCATTACTCAAATCCTTTTATCATAAAAGTCTATTCTCGAAAGATCACCTTATTCTAAGGCTACTAAAATGAAAGCAAAAGCCCTTGCACATTAAGAGTCTTTTTTTCCCAAAGATTTCCATTTTCTTCTCCAGACCGTCCACTTTACTTGCCAGTTGTATCATGAAAAGCTGTGCTTATAGCAGACCTATTGTGGAGTGAAAAGAGAAAATGCTTTGCTACAAGGCAGTAGCTAATTCACTATTCTTCAGGGACTGATATTCATCTATCCTTCAATAAAAGCTAATGGTTAAATAGACCCAATGCACTCAGCTAATCTAGGAAGAAGCTGATGGCTGGGGGTTGGGATTCAAAGTTCATGCTGAAGTGCTGTTCCTGAAGACAAAGATATTCTTACATTTGCCTTAGAAAAAAATGACAATGCTAAAAATATCAGATGGCTTTCATTCTCAAATACATAGTTTTATAAAACAGAACCTATGGCATCTGAAAAAGTTAAATTTTATTAATTTTTAACCATGCATTGCTTTTATGAATTTTTCTTTTTAAGGGATGTGAATATTTAAACAAAGGGATTACATTTTAAATAACCTTCTGTCTAGTCTTTTGCTACTTGAATTCCAACACCCTTAAGAAGATACCATGATTTTTTTTCATGAAAAGCAATTTTTGCAAAGCTCTCCAGGAAGGAAGGGAGATGACAACACTGCGTTTCTCTCTGTATAACTACCATCCCAGTTAAAGGTACTGCTGTGCTGTGCATATCAAACAGTCCAGGGCAAGAAGGAAAGCTCACTTGAGAAATCAACAACGAAAACAAAAGCCCACAACTAACACAACACACTACACAAGGGCAGAGAAAAAATTTATAAGCAAGGTTGTGACTTAAAATACAGTATATATATTCTGAGCAACTGCTGCAGCAGTTACGTACCAGTGCAGATATATCACTGCTTTTAATGGATAACCTAAAAGTATTTTGTCTGTGCTGCAGGACATTTAAATGAGCCATACTGTGACTAAGCCTGAAAACAAAATGACCTGAATATATAGCTGTATTGTTTAACTGCAGGACATTGGTCACAAAAGGCCTGATTCTTGTACCCCTGAAAACAGTGGCAATGGTTCCCCTGATTTCACCAGAAACAGGACAGAACAGTAATTAGAAGCACAGCTGAAACTGGTGGCTGAAGTCCTTATTTCAGGACCTTCTCATAGTGCAGGTGATGAAACGCCGTGCACTGCAGCAAAATGTCACACCTCTGCACATTAGCGGGTTGCTGGCAGAACATCTATGTTTTCTCAGAAACACAGAGCCACGACTGGATACATGCCTGGTGAGAGGGTTTCAAGATTTGTATCTTTCCACAAACTCAATACTGCCAATATTTTTTCTCTCTCTGCATCTTTCTCCTCACTTATCAGTTAAAAAAATATAAACCTGTGTGCATAGCTTTCATTTCATAGGGTTTTGTACACTTTCTCTGTGCCAGTATTTTAATCCCTCTTTTAAAGGATATTTGTTGGTAGGGCATCATCTTTCTATCTGAGGCCAGACTGTATCCCTCTTGGTCCAAAGAGAAGCACTACTATGACAACAGCTCTTCTTTCCCTTCAGCATGCATCACTGGGGACAGTCTGGGGACAAATACAGTCTTGCAATAAGCTGAAAACCATTCATGTGCCTCGAAAAGCTGAGAAAAGGGGAACATCTGTGATCTGCATATTGGCACCAAGTGGATTGAGCTACTCAAGGGTTCAGGGATGGCATACAGATGCTCACATAGCAGATCTCACACATAATTTTTGTGCAGGTCTCTCAGTCCTTGTTACTGTAGTATTTGTGTCATAGTAGTTCAGAAGTGCAAAGTAATATGGAGTCCAAGTAGTCAGTATTGGAGACATATCTGAGATAACAAATCAAATAGATGGAAGCCATAGAGCTGGTTAAAGGACAGCAATTTTAATGAGCTGTTCAAAATCTCTCCGATTATTAAGTAAACTCATGGTATTTCAACATATATGAAAGTTGAGATTTGATATCTGAGATGAATTTGCTCTATATTACTGACTTCATCTGAAAGCTATGTCAAGATCTCTTTATTATAAGGGTTAAGATCTGTTAAGACCAATCTTGTTAAGACAGTCTGAGAGATATTTATTTTTAGATTCTCATATATTACAGTTAAATAGGAAAGACACAAATTTGACATTCACAAATAAGTCAAACACAGTTTTGGACATTATAAAATTGATCCAGAAATAAAATTTCTCAGTAGATTTTTGTAATATGGTAGGCTACTTTTTTTGTTTGTAGCTACTGAAGTTTGATAAAAGTAGATTTGGTTGAGCAGCTCACAGGCACCCCAGGCAGTAAGGGCTGCCGTGACAGGTAGTCACTAGGCAGCGTAGTCCAGGTATGCTACTGCTTAGGGTATGGATGCAACCTGGCTGCTTCTACTGCCATCTCTTGAAAAATAAGTCAGAAAAGGTATAGTACTTGGATCCTGTCAATGCAGGATGAGATGGTGTCTTAATGTTTGACTGCATTTACATTCTTAATGGTCTTGGCTCTGGCAGGATGATAAACCAGGAAATGAAGATTCGTGAATTCATTACAGCCTGTCTCTCATTCTGTCATTGCAACACACTGACGCATGTTTCTAGCCCTGACACTGAGAAGCTTGGGCACTTCATCTTTTCTCATTGCACATTACTTTTCAATTAGCTATTTATTCCATGACAATCTTCCATTCTGCTACAGATTGCTTACTGAGTGTTGTTCTGACAAAGACTGTAGTAGGAGGTACTGTCATACCCAGCCCGGGTAATCGGGAGAACCAACTTTCTGCCTCAACCTGCTGAAAAACACTTTCCAACAAGAAAGTTTTCAAACTTGTTAGAAGCAAAAGATCTTCCCCTTCAGTTTGTTAACATTCAGCAAGTCAATTCCTTTGAATATGCTTGTGAGACAGACTTGTTTAAAGAGTAATCACTGAGGGCTGTGACTGATCTGTATCACACAGTTAGCAATTTATGAGTACATGCCATTTCATTTTCTCAGGGTGTCATTTTTTTGCTAAATTTAAGCGACACTGAAAAATTAAAATATTTGGAGGGTTCTCTGACTCTGTCTTTTCAGTCAATTATACTGAGTGATTACAAGTGGAAAGGCCTGGGTCATTCAAATGTAGTTTTCCACTGAAGAAACACTGCAAAATGCAGATTAAGCATTTGATACAAGACAAAAGGATCACAGTCATCACGAAAAACAGAACTAGGAGTACAAAATAATCAACATATGAGGAGAATACATGGTAAAAAAACTATTTCTCAACATAAATACATATTACATTTCTTTTTGCCTCTTCTGCTTTTCTAGAAACAGCCTCCTCTGCTTTTCAAATGTCATCCATATTTATCAGACTGCATGGTTCTTGACATTTAGGAATATTTTTTCATCAAACTGTAACTGAAGCTTTGACAAAGGGTACTAATTATCAAGGGACTAGATTTTTTTTCCCTTTTTTTCCCCTTTTTTGAAGGAGCAGCAGGCTGCAGAGAAAATGTGAATTGTCAGCTACTTTTAATACTCCTATAGCAATCTCTCTGTCCTTATTTTTGAACATACCTAGAAATAAGAATTTAAGGGTTTGCTGAAGCATGTAGAAAATGCAGTTGGAATTGAGTAACTTGATTTTAAATGACAGAGGTCATTAGATTATTTACTTTAGTAAAAAGAGTTTCCACATGTTAGAACTATATATAGTCCCTACTGAAGGAAATTTTACTAATATTTTTAAATGTAGTTACTGATTATTCACCAATGATGATTTAATTGACTATGGGATGCATAGCTTGTACAATGTCATGATATGGTGACTAAAAAATTGAAGCATGGAAAATTTGAGAAAATGCTGTTACTAAACAGAAGACTGCATTTAAAAAAAAAAAAGTACACTGTGCCGTTCATCAACAAAAGTTGTTCCTGTTAGAAATAATCTATTTTCTTGTCCTTATTGGCAGTAAACACATATTGGACCCTGATCAAAAAGATGATAGTTTTTCACAAATCCCTTTCATGAGCCTGCAAATGAAGCCTAATGTAAGTGTATATATACATCTGAAATCTATTATTCATCCATTTTCAGTTGCCTAGCAATGGCACAACTGCAAAGGAAAAAACAGTATGTGGTGAGTACTACATGTTTTTTTTTATTGTTATCGATAACTTTGTGTCCATATATATCTTCATTATGATCTCGCCTGCCGTCACATATAAATTATTTGATTTCCTTGACTTGTCAAACACAAGCCACTTTGTTTGAAGTGAGATTTTTAAGTAAGAAAAAATACCAGATATTCTCATTAAAAAATCAATTTTAATTTAGTTACAATATCAAAGCCTGCTTTGAATATACGCTCCATGAATTCAGCTGTGCTAGTAGCAACACTTAAGTCAGATTATCTGAACAAGTTTTATAAAAATTCAAGGCTAAACACAACTTTCATGTCTGGCCCAGCCTTGTTTTAATGTCATTAATTGCAAATTGACACACTGTCTTTGCCTACTCTTTATCTAACCATAGTGTAAGAAAAGAATAAGGCCAGTCCTAGCAAATCCTCAGGGATGACAACTGCCAAATAGCTACCTGTAACAGCAGAAAAGAAACATAGATCTTGGTATACTTAAAACTCAGCACCTTCTATACAGTCAACTTTACTTCTTGTCATTTCTTTTTATCCTGCACAAAATCCCTATCAATGTTTTCACGTTACAGTTTTTAAATAATCAGACATTTAGGAAACAGAAAGGAAAAGAAATTAGTTCTGCCCCTGAAAAAAATGCACAACAGACCACCTCTGCCTGGCTCTGCATAATTTACAACTTACAATTTTCTCCCTGAGAGACAATGCATCATACTGACCTAAAGCAAACAAACAAAAAAACAGAAAAAAACCCTCTCCCCCTTCGCCTTTTTCATACACTAATGAAAACTAAGGTCTTCTTGGCAATACTGTCCCTCTTATTGATTAGTCTCTCCAAAAGCACAGAATATTGATTGACACTGATTTATGTCTTACAGCTCCACATAAATTTGGTACTCCTTTCCTCTTTTTGGTTTATCCACCTCAGCATCAACTCATAGAAACTCTCTGGACTTCAGTGGATCACGATAAACCAGGAAGGTTTAAGGATGCAAAGAGATGCAGTATATGAAGGACATGCTTCTGCTGGATGCGGCTCTTTCCAGGTTATGGGTTTCAAGCATCGCAGAATGTGTAGCAAAAGGAATTGTGGTTCAGTACAGAATGAATTGCTCACTAGCCATTTTCCATGTGGGGTGGTGAAAAGGATGATCTGATCCTTCTTTCGTCATGGAAAATGTCATTGTCCCTCTTGAAGTTTTCCAATAACTAGAAAACCAAGAAATTGCCCTTCCTACTCTCAGGAATTCTAGCACTCCAGTATATATCTGTTAGAGATATTTTCATGTCAGTCATTTGATTTAAGGAACCAATGAAGTTTTGCGCTTTTGTGTCCAGTTCTGAAGGAGTACAAATTTCAACAGGATTTGGCTCACTTGTGTTCTGCATATGTGTATAGGCAGATAATTCAGCAGCAGACCAAAATGAAAGCAAGACTGCAGAAGTTACAGAGATTAAGGGGTTACCTTTCCTGCACGGAGGACAGTCCTAGAGGGCTGCAAGAGGAAAGCTCCCAATGTATCATGTTCCACAGGCTCTCCCCACCTGTGTTTGGCTGTTCAGCCTCTTTCATTGCTGGACAGACAGGTTTTTTTTCTCCAAGATCCAAGTGGTTATTATACTACTTCATTATTTCACTCAGAACAGTTGTAAAATATTACCTATGATCTGAGAAATAATCAACTATTTATCCTGATCATGAAAAATCTCTATAGTACTTACTCTGTGGTAGGACTTTCACATATGGTCAATTTACCCAACCTGGTATAAATGCTGTAGCCAGATGTGCCAGCTAAGACAGGCATCCCTTCTGGTTTCTGCAATCACCTACTTTTGATTATTTTTGCTGTCAGACAGAGCACAGAAATTTCATGGTGTAGTATAAACAGCCTTAAGGAAATAGAACATTTGAAGGATGGTGTACACAGGAGAAAAGAGAGAAGTAGAATTAAAATGTAGCAGACCCCCTGGGAGAAATTATTGCCTGGCAATTTAGAGTAATTTCCATTTTTAAGTAGTCCTTGTGAGGAAGAGCAAGAGTCATTTTCAGTCTGGCATTTGAATATTGAACTAATGGAGAAATGGTAGCTCTGCAGTGGCTTCGGCAGAGATCCAAGTGTTTTTTCCAGAGAGACCTTTTTCTGCTCCATATTTAAACTACATTTGTCTTAGAACTGCTGGAGTCTATTTTAAGGTAAACTAAGATCTCATTTAGCCTTGTGATATTTTCAAGCTTCACCAAGAAGCAGTGACAGTATGAAGGGATCAAAACTGTTACACTCTAGTGAACAACAGCTTTGGGGAAAAGGACTTGGGTAAACAGATGCAGGACATTAAAGCCAGGAATGCATACACCACCGATGCTTTGGCCTACTTGTCACTTTAAAGTGTCACTAAATCTCCTACATAAAGCACCCAAGTATGCCCAAGGAGGGCATGGGGGTGCTGAGAGAATCATTTGCTGTGTAATGCCAGGCTAGCAGAAGTGAGGAGTAGTGACCTGTGTCCCCGTGCCTCTGAGTAAGCTCCCACACCGCAGACCTCTTCTGACACCTGACTGCAGCCCCAGGGTGGTTGTGGCTGTATGTCTGTGGCTGTCCATGTACTCATGTCTTTCGCTTTCAAGCACCTGAAAAGAAGTGGCCCACAAAGCAGTGTAGTCACAGACTGACAGTGGGAGGATATGGTGGATGCTCTGAGGCCTGCCAGGAGGTTGAGGGAAAACAGCACACTCAGCAGGGCACGGTTTGCAAATCTATGGAGAGTGAACATGCCACAAGCTGCCCGAGCCACACTCAGGCTCTGTGTCTTGGATTCACTCTAATGACACCCCAGGAGGCCAGAGAACCCCTTCTTCAGCAATGTGGTTCATCATGACCCAGCAACAAACCAGGAAACTGGGTTATAGGACAGCATAAATATAAAATAGGTCACACATCTCACTGGCTGAAGACGCCCTAATACTCTGTTTGAACAGAAAGATGCTTGCACCACTCAGATGCCTACATTTTTCACCTACGAGACTGAGTGACATGAAGCTACCCTGGGTCGTCCATGCTTTGGGCTGATGCACATAGTAACACTATGCTTTTGTGTTAGGCACAGATTTGAGACCTAGGGAAAACAAGGATAAATTTAAAAATAATGATTTAAGGTCTTTATTCCAGTGGAATTTTGCTAGAAGAATCTGTGAGTTGAGTAGCATGCGTGTATTCACACAGCATTTGGTAGCAGAGGACAGGAAGAATTTGTGACTTTTGAATGCCAAGATAATAACCCTGCCACTTGGGTAACACGGCTGTAAAAGCTGTGTACCAGAACCAGATCACCAATCAATTGCCCCAGCATGGAGTTGCAGCACCTACTTAGTCAAACAAGTCAGTAATCAGCTCATTTCTTTCCTTCTTCTGAACCATTTAAGTTAATAATTTTGTTTAATAAAGCTTCTAAGAATCTTACTACTTTTAAGAAATGGAAATTGCTTACATTTTTAGAAGCATCAGTTTTTAAAGAACACTGAAAAGTTAAAAGGACTTTGTTACTTCTACAAATGAAAGTCAGCTTCAGAATTTGTATTTTGTTTGGAAAGTATATTTTAAAACTATATTTAATCCAGACAATCACAAAGCACAATCTGCATTATGCAGTCAATGCATAGCCAAACAGTAATTCTGTGAGGTTTGGCACAAAATGCAGTAAAAAGAAGCTTTTCTGGAGATTGCCAGCATCTCCAAATCCCTTTTAAAAACATAATGAAATAGCTTCCTTTTCTATTCCTATTCTTTCAATTAAAAGGAAAAAACACTTTTCCACATGCAATGTGAGCTACTGTTCCTATTTTAATCACAGGGCTGGGAATGTAGGGCAGTCACTGTTGCAGTCAGTGGACATAAAATCACACTTCTGTGGCAGGACTACACCACACATTAAAACAGGGCAGGGATGCCCAATACAGCAAGGCTGAGCTGAGCTGTGTAGCCTGGCAATGAATGTTTATTGAGCTGGTAAGAAGCTATGGATATAGAGAAGGGCAACTAAATTATTAAAGATGGAGCAGTTGCTTACATAAAGAGACAAAAGTTTGGAGAAGGAAAAACTGAAGGGGGTGCTGTGGTTTAAGCCCAGCTGGAAATAAAGCACCACATAACCATTTGCTCTACCCTCTTCTTCCCCACAACGTGGTAAAATGGCGAGGAAAAGTAAAACTTGTAGGTTGAGAGAAGAGCAGTTTAATAGGGAAAGCAAAAGGTGCACACACAAGCAAAGAAAAACCCCCCAAAAAAAGGAAATTCATCACTTTCCATGGGCAAGCAGGTGTTCAGCCATCTCCAGGGGAGCATGGCCCCATCACGTGTGACAGCGAACTGGTAAGACAAATGCCATCACTCCATATGTGCCCCCCTTCCTCCTTCTTCCCCCAGCTTTGTATACTGAGCATGCTGTCAGATGGTCTGGAGTACCCCTTTGGTCAGTTGGGGTCACACGTCCGGGCTGTGTCCCTTCAACCCCCCAGGCACCCCATTCTCCTTGCCAGAGCAGCAGTGCAAAAAGCAGAAGTGGCCTTGGCTCTGTGTAAGCTCTGCTCAGTAATAACGAAATCTATATTATCAAAAATTATTATTATCCATTGTTATCAATTATTAACAATTATCAATTATTGTTCAGCACAAATCCAAAACATGGCTCCATACCAGCCACTGTGAAGACAATTAATTCTACCCCAGCCAAAACCAGCACAGGAGGCTATGACGAAAACATGAAGGTGCTGGTGAGTGAAATGAATACATCTATCATTCAACAGATTCTGTGGGACAAGAAGTAGATACCAGCCAATGAAACTCAGAAAATCAGTAGGAGAATATGGCATCATCATGTTCATGAAGGGATTAGACAAATCCATGGTCAAAAAAATCCATAAATAGATACTAAAGGGAGATGGTCATGGATGTATCCTCTAGTAACACGCATCTACTGATTGTGGATGCTGGGAGACAACCAAGAGAAATGGCCAGGGCTGCTCTTCCCAGTGCCAGACAGAAGAGAGGGCAAGACAGACCATTGTTGTGATGCACAGGGTGTTTCTTGTGCTCACACTGATGGACATACCTGCCCTGGTGCAACTGAAGTGTACCTACACCATGTTCTGTCACATGGTACAGATATCTGGGATTTTTCTAGAAACAGAAAATACATGGACTATGAACTAGATTCAAAAGATGTTTGCAAGGGAGTTCTGTGTACCAGTTACAGAGCAGAATTAAAGTACTGCAATTTTGCAGGGTGCAAGCCAAAATATGAATTGACCTGGCTTCAATAACATGTAATAAGCCATGGTAAGACTGATTTTTGCCCTAAAGAAACTAAACCCAAACTGCAATTTGATCTTGTCTTTTTTATACAGAGGACACATTACCAATTTCACTGGTTGCTATCTGATGAATCCATGCCCTGTGTTAACCCATAGGTAAAAATTCAAATAGAGTTTTCTAGTGCCATTCCTGCTGGCTTTGTGTGACTGTGAGAAAGACAGTTAATTTTTAAGAGTGCATGTTCAGGAGCTCTGGATCTGGCCACATTAGTACCAACTTATTAATCTTTTCTGTAAATTTATTGGGAATTTTGGCTATTCTGTAATACCATAAATTAAGCAAGGCTTTCTAAGACTGACCTAAGTAGCACTGCTGAAAGTCCAGACCATAACTTTTTTCATTCCTTACATTCTCCTATCTGTGAAATGGAGACTCCACAGGTTGCAGAACTTTTACAGTTATTAATGTTTATACAGTGTTCAGAAAAAAAACCCACCATACAAAGGCAAGATATTATTGCTTTTATAAAAGTTCAGGGACTTGTCTTTTTTTATTTATTCCCATTTGACCTTTCCAAGGGGTGAAACCTGAACTTTCTGCAGTTTCTAAATATCATTTCAGGTCTTATGATTTAAAACCTTTAGTATCTTTGCTTTAGCATTAGTCATCTTAATGGCCAAAGCACATACATCCCATCTGATATTTTGAAATTGAGGACTAGACATTTTTAAAACAATGATGGCAAGGAAACAGACATACTTTAGCCACACTTTGTTGGACCACAGAACTTATAGTAACTGGATTTTAAAATAGTAATTTCAGTAAACTCCTGTGGTATGTTGTAATTCAAGAGCAACACTTTCCTACCTTATCATTTCTTGTGCTCACCCTCTCTTTTATCAAGTAACCAGCCGACCCAGGCTACAAAAGCCATGTAGCTAGATAGGAGGCCCTGGATGTGGCTGTGGGTCTATGCAGTACCTGTACACTCCTGTACCTCAACAGTGACACAGCAGTTCCCCCAAAAAGCACCTTTCCAGAAGACACAGTCTTCTAAGAAAATACAGAACATTTTGTAGGCTACAGCTTCAGTAGATGCAATTATAAATAACTGCAACCTGTTAAATTTTTTGAATACTATGTTGCTCGAAGATAAGTGGTTATCTGGCAGTGCAGAAGTTCAGTTGTCAATCATGAGTTAGATAAGCAGAATGTTTAAGCCTATCACATCTCTTTTAAAAAGTAATGATATGATGACAGTAAAGAAACCAGCACAAACAGTTCTGACATCATAAGACAACCACAATAAAGTCAGATACATCAGCATGACCATTTTTAACAGACTGTTTAACATGACAATTTTTTATATAAGTAAAATGTGGATTTCAGGAATGCATTACTGGCTGTGCAAATTTTTAATGATCTGTAAAATCACATTCAACCACATAAATTATTTATATATTTGTATACAAAGAACCAAACCTGGAAAATGTCTTTGCAATACATTTAAAGAACCACTTTGTTGATAGCTTTAGTTGATAGCAAAATATGGATAGTATTTTTAGAAGAACTGATGGTCTGATTTTATTGCCCATCGTAAAAAAAAAATGCAAGGTGACATTGCCTTCTGAAAGAAATTTTAACATAAAGGTTATTATTCAAACTTATAGTCAATATATAGGAGAAGTTGCTTCTTTGGGAGACTTCACCTGCATAAAAGTCACTATATCTTGCCATTAGAACTCATTGACAAATGTGTTTAATTTATGTTCAGTGTAATGGAATGACTCTGTCATTTCTTCCTGTTCGGACAGCTATTGCCACTTAGGAGTTTTAAGTCACTTTTAACCTTGGACAATACTGATTTTTCCTTTTGATGGTCCCTGGACCAATAAATTATAACTTGGTTTCACTCAGCAGTTTTGTCTTTAGTGCCCGTCATTTTCTTGGTTCATTTATGTATTTCTCAAGGTATATTTTCTCGATATAAGCTCCTTTAATAAAGGAAATGGACAATTTTCATGCTCTTATTTCTTGCTTTAATGTTTTAAATATCTTTAAATTTCTCTGTTATTTTTTCCATGCTGATATCTTTGTCAGTGCCAACTAACATAAAATATTTGGCCATATAATCTCATATTTGGCCCCTAACCTTTCATATCCATCGAGAATATAAATGCATCATAAAGCTTCTATCTGTTACAGCACATCACCTTTTTTATTCACAAGCTGTTGGGCTTTTCATGTTCTTGGCATCTTAGGGTATTCATTTTCCTACAGACTGGTAACAGTGTTTTGAGGGGGATAAACATATTTATAAGGAATAAAGTCCTTAAAGGACAACCTCAAGCATCACCCTAGTAAGGCTCAGGGAGTAACTAGCAAGGCTGAGCATTCAGCAGGTTTTAAAATTAGTGAGCAAAACCAATAATAATCCAGACTGGGCCTTACAGAAGGGAGGAAACGTCAGCTGTTTCAGACATACATATATACACGTAGATATTCAGAATGTGATGTACTTCTCCAGCCATACCTACTGAAATTTTGAGAATTCTCTGTAATAGCGATATAATAACTATATTTGAAAGCAATCTGGACATACATTTTGCAGTTTAGAAGAAGAAATGAAGAAATCAGTTGATAAAGGATGAAGTACTTCTTACCAAAGTGATTTCTCCATTAACATGCCCCAGTTCTGTACTGAAGAAACTATAGAATGTTTCTGAACTTTTGCTGCTGCTTCTATTTCTTAAAAAAACAAAAAACAAAAAACAACAAAAAACCCACAACCAACCAAACAAATAAAAAAACAACAAAAAAAACCCCCAAAAAAGCCAAAAAAACCCCAAAAAACAAACAAAAAAAACAATTAACAGATATTTTAATGAAAGGACTGACCATAAACAAGAATTTTTTACTAATATGGGTTTTTTTAAATATTCAGCTAGCAGAAAAGGAGGAAGAAAAAAAGATTAAAATAGAAATAAAAAGAAAGAGCAAGAAAAGAGAAAAAAAAAGAGGAAAAAAAAAGAGAAAGAAAGAATACCAGATACAAAAGAAGATTTTGTAATGAAAATAAAATTGGTTGCTATTGTTTGGCAGACACGTCCTGGAGAAGATGACTACTCAACAGCATTGTAAAGCTGCTGTTTAGTCATCTGTCCAAGAGTGCTCATTAGCATTCCCAAGCATGCATCAATTTGAAAGTGTCTTTCTTTCAATGTGTCAATATGGAAGCACCGAAGTGCACTTTATTTGCGTAATAGGTTCTTTCAAGATGTTCAGAATAATTTTTGGATCTTCTGGTTATATTCAAGTGACATCCACTCAGAGGGGAAAAAAGTTTCTTTTTGTTAAATAATAAAAGCCTAGAGTGCAAAGAAATAACATATTCTGGACTGATTGCTTTAAGCAGTGACAAGAAACACATGGTATTCCCAGACACTGAATCTGATTCCCAGGTTCAGCAGATATCCCCGAAAGAACAACTGTATATAACATTATTTTGCTTGCCAGGAATATATTTTTACATGATTAATATATTTATCAGCTAAACACGCAATCAATCTAGAGACTGGTGAGTCCAGTTTCATTCAGAGTACAAGACTAACTTTTCTAAAATTTTCTGCTCTAACAGGAGCTGTACAAGCCTCCTTCCTTTCCCCACTCACCCAGTAAACATTAGTAGTGTAAAGGAATGGGGCACTGGGAGGAGAAAATTCAATGTATGTTTTGATAACCTGTATTTGTACCTCACTTCTTCCGTTGTGCTGTGTTCAGATGCTATGTGTTGTCATTCACCTTACATCATATGTTTCTTTGGAGCAAGGAGAGATACCTAGGATACTTGCTAGGATACCAGCAAGATGGAGTCTTTCTCATAAGAAGATACATCATAGAATCATAGAGTCACCTGAGCTGGAAAGGACCAGGTTAAAGACCATCTAGCTCCAACCCTCCTGCCACATAGGCAGGGATACCTTCCTCTAGACCAAGTGGCTCAAAGACCCATCAAACTCAGACTACAACACTTGAACACAAATCTCCTCCCTTTGGTATGAGTAACCCAACCGTTAGCAGCTTTCCAGCATGTATCTCATCACGTTTTCCAAGAAAAAGCAGTTTGTGGATGTGAAATTTAACAAAATCATAAAGCATTGATGGAACAGTAAATATAAGGGTTCTGTAGCAGGTAAACTGCAACTGTAACCAGCAGGAGTGTAAGCTGGACTTTATAAGGCACATTCACGACTATTACTGCCTCATTTGCCTTCACTCAACTGGTTGAAGGCATTTTTATAACACCGCAGAATTTGTTCCCTTCCATCCCAGACTGCTGTAAAACTGAGAAGCAATATTTATATACCTTCTGGGGCTGTGACAACAATTCACTAATTTGATATAGATTGGTTTTCAAACAAGGTGACTCAACCACTTCTCAGCCTCCCCACACCTGCCCTGCAGAACCTTCTTCCCCAGATTCTCTCTTCAGAGCTTTGGTGAAACAGTGAAGCAGGACTTTCAGAGATCTTGCTTTGCTTTATGCTGCAAAGTATTTCAGATCAATTATTAGATCACCTAGCAACGGTATAACAATAAGCAGGGAACATGTTTAGAGCTGGCATCAAGCAATATATGTTGCATGAGGCCAAAGATCTGAAGAAGTAAGCCTACAGATAACAGGACTGTTAGCTTTCTCAGTTTCTTCTTGGAGAGTTCAGGATGCGCTTTTCATCCAACCCTGTTTTCCCACGCTGTCCTCTAGCCTCCTGGAGCATTCTCTTACTCCTGATGCAAATTGCAACAGCTTTTCAAGGGGAATGTGAAGCTACATGCAAGACCACCTACTCCTGGAGACTGTAAGAAGAATTAAAAAAAGAAGGCCTGTGAAACCTCCATTGCTCAGAAGAGAAACAAGGAAATCTCGGTGAGGAAACCCTTTGTAGGCAAGTTTAAAATGCATGGTTTGATCTACTTCCAGCAAATTTGTTCTTGTGTATCTCAGTTATTCACTGCAAAGTAAGTTTAATTGGACATAGGGTAATACTTTCCTGTCTCAGAGAGGGGAAAAAAACAGTTATATCCACACTTAAGCCATATGCAAAGGTATTTTTTCTCAAAGGTTGATACAAGAGGAAATAATTCCTACAGTTTCAGAATCACAGATTTGTGCAGTTGTGAATCATTCCTGCCTTTAACACTTGACAGCATGTAAAGTAGATGGACTGGTTTTTTGCTCATATTCACTACATATCTGCTTCCCCCTGACAATACAATTTTGGCTTCATAATAAATCCCTGCTGCAAATCATCTTAAGAATTCTTGTCCCATAATTCACCCAATGCTTTTTGACCTTGTTAACTACAGATTTTCGAGTAGGAGATTGAAATAAATGTCAGTCTTGCTGATGTGGCCTTATTGTTTTTTCCCAAGAAGACAGCTTAATATGCTTAGACCACTGGAAGTGGCAATGCTGCATGAATTTCAAGAGCCATAATTAATTTACTTTAGTAATGAAAGCAAAACAGAGTGTGACAATAACTTTTGTCCTGTATGCTAACGAAGCTCTAAGATCTGTACTAAAACACTGTTAAATACGAAAGAAGGAACTGGAAGAAAGGCATGTTACTAGTAATTTGGTGTCCATTAGATTGTCACTGCTGAGCTTGATCTTAAAAAACCCCAGAGTGCTGACCTGGCAACAATGAAGGGAAGTATGCTTTTTACTTCGCTGCTGCCAAACTTTAGAAAAATGCATTTTGCACCTAGATGAGTAACTTCATCAAAGTCCTGCTTTTCTCCAGCTGAAGTAAATAGGCAAATTGCTATTATCAAAAGGACCCAGAAGGTGCCACAGCAAAAGCTTTTTAGCAATTGGACTTGAATGACAATAGGTAAGGAGCCAAATATGAACTCAGACCTTTTGATTCTTTTCTGTATGCATTAACAGAACAGGGGAAAATATTTTTGTTATTTATACATCCTCCATTTGTAATGGAAATAGAGGATATGAGGAGAAACGTTGGGATCTTGGAAGGTCTATGGGTAGGTGGTGCCTTCAGTACTGAAATGTCCTACAAGAATCATCAGCTACACTGGAGACCACACTTGAAAAACAGTTATAACCATAAAAGAATGCTGCACAGGATTTTGCTGATGAGACTTGTGATACTTGTAGAAGGAGAGTACTTGAAAAAAAAAATTGAAAATCCAACTATATAATCCCAGTACAAGCCTGCTGATGCTGATGCTGATGTTGACTGCATCAGAAACCACTACAAAAAACCCTAAGGCTGTCACTGAATTTTATGGCGTGTAAGATTATGGATAAATACTCTTATTTTTAGGAAATTGTAGGTGGTTTTGATACACAGTTTTGATACAGTGAATGCTGGAGACAGAACACATGCAGCAAAGAAAGGAAGAAGTCCTCCCCTTTGTGCTATATGACATCAGGGCTACCAAGGACTCTCTTTGGTCTTCTAACGTTCATACCAATTTCTGGACATGATGCTGAACTGAGCATCTGAGATTTCAGTGGTTCTTCAGAAGGATTTAAGAGATTCTAAATTAGTTAATACCTGCCAAGGTATCTTGCTCCTTTTTGGAAGCAATTTCATGTGATTCTAACCTGTCATTTGTTAAGTGAAAGTGATTCATGATGTATTGAAGTGGAGTTTTAAAATAAAATCTTCCTGAATTTAATGTTCATGAGAGCAAATAACATAAGTGAGGCATGACGCAAACAGAAGTAAAACAGAGTAAACTGTCCCAGTAAGTTCTGGTTATCCTCCTTGTCCAAAAAAAGAAAATTCTGTAGCATTAGCCTGAAGTTTCTCATGAATAAATCCAGACTATCTGCATTTGCTCAGGCTACAGGAGAAAAGGGGTTGTAGTCAGTCTTTATGTTCAGCCTCTTTAATCAGCTTAAACCTGTTTTTTCCTGTTCTATTTGCGTCAGTGAATACAGAGGCACTGAGTTAACAGAATTGATTTTAAAATAGATTTCAATTAAACCATGTAATTTATGACTTTAGAAAAGGCATACTTGGCTCAACATGCAAAGGCAGACATGGTAAGCGCATTGACACACAGCTTTTTTTCACGACGTATGATGGGCATGTTAAACATCTAACCTGAAGGCGTGAACATTCCCTCTACTTTTCTGGCAGTAACTTTCCAGAGATAGAGCTGGAGCCGCACTATTTGATCCTGTGTAATTCTTGAAGTTCATTTTACCCTCCCTAGTGTTTTTGGGTAGGCCTGTGATGCTTGAACGGACTCTTGTCTCATGCCATAGAGAATTATTATTCTGGATTCTGGGTCCGGTATAAGAGCAGGCATGTTCTGTGTCTGATTTAGGCAGTATTGCTTCGGTAGTCACAAGGAAATAAAGGATCATGATGGTGGTTCATAATTTTGAATTTTTATCTTGGGGCTTAGAATGCAGCTTTATTTATTTGGAATTATACAGAGTTTATATGGGGCTCTTTGAATTTACAGCTACACTTAGCATGGAAAAACACAACTTTTCTCCTATGTGAAATAAATGGTGACAACATGTAATTTTCTTCTTTGCAGTCCTCACTACAATTTTCTTCCTTTTAAGCAATAGGTATTCTGATAAAACCTTCTCTATTAGTCTTGTCACCGTGTCACTACTTGCATGTAACTGTTGTATGGCTAAACACCCTAATAATTTCCAGAGGTACAATTCACAAGTTGTTTTTTCCATTAGGTAAATATTTCCCAAGAAAACATTATGGGAATAATTCACTGAAGCACTTCAGTTTCAGTAATCAAAAAGAATATTTCTGCTGAAATTGCACTCAGTGTTTAATTCAAACATTACCACACACACTCCTTTTGGCAGATGAATCTTCTTTTCTAATTAACAGTGCTAGTAAGAATATATATAGTTGTATATATATGTCCACATGTATTATTTCTATTATACTGCCAGAATATGACCTACTTCTCAGGGATAACAATGGTTTCAGGTCAGGCTATTTCAGTTCCAAAGCTGAAAGAAGTGAAGAATGAACATCTCCACGCAGGCAGCTGTACTGTCAGCAGCTCTGGCCAAGGACAGTCAGCCATGGAGACAGCGCAGGGGAACGCAGGGAGACGGGAGCAGGGAGAATGGGCTACGGCTAACCATGGGAGCTTTACAGGAGATCAGGTGATGCTAGGAAAGGATGTTCTGACTTTAGCTTGGGACCTAGCTGGACCCCTACTCCCTTCTACCCTACTTCACGCAACCACACTTCACCTTTAAAAATAAACACAACCTTTCTGCTCACTTTAAATCTCCAGAGACTTTGACTTCCTCACCATCTTTGTCTGTACCCCTGCCCACACCTTCTGCGTGTCTGTGATGCTTTTGGCCAGCAAACCGCAATTACTGCTGGTTTTCACAAGTCTCCCACTGGCATTGTTTCTCCTGGTCCCAGCAGGCAAATTGGGAGGCAGCAGGTTCAAATTTTAGCAGGGTTCACAGAGGAGAATTATGCTCTTTTGCACGCTATGTTGAATTAGGCAGGGGGGATTTGTTGCTATGGTGTTTTTTCATCATACTTTCTTATCTTTGGTCCCTTTCTCTCTTCTCATCTTCCTTTTTTTTCTTAGCAGTTTATGTTTCCCTGTTTTTATCAAACCACTTGATATCATTTAATGACACCTGTCATTCCTAATAGGCTTCTATACAGGATCATATCTTCATGATGTAGAAGTGGAACACAGCAGTGGCCAATAAAAATACAGTATCTGACTCATGTTGAGATAATATTCCTTTGTTGTCAAAAGAAGCAGGCAAGCACTATTGCTTCTTTCAAGCAAAAGGATAGGGTCTTCAGCCTAAAGAAAATGAATTTTTAGAAGGAAAATGGGCTGACCTTTTCTTGGTTAGTCATAGGCTGTCTTGCTTTCAGTATGCCTGCAATTACAAAACAGCTGTACAATTTGGAAGGGTGCACAACAAATGATTCTCTAAACAGGAGCCCATTAGGTTTAAAAACATGTAGCAATACTTTAAATATTCAAGAATAATGTGAAGTAAATTCCCCAAGTTGTTTACTAATTTTAAAAATCATTATTTGGATAGTTACTAATTATGCCCTTTGAAAAAAAAAAAGCTTTTTTTGTCTTCTTGAAATTTCAATGGCACCTGAAACAGGAACCTATATCATTCAAGTGCATTGCAGATAAATTTTCTCCCTGGATTTCTGTTCTAGCCTCGGTATAGAAGGCTACAAAAATATAGAATTTCATGCTTCGGCTGCATGACTATTAGCTAAGTTTGGCAACTCCATAATTATCAGGAGGAGACATTAATTTAGAGCCCTGCAGGCATTCCCCAGAGCATTAAAGGTTCTTTTAAAAATACAGCTGGGACTTCATTGTATGGAGAGCGTATCTTCAAGACAGCACACCACCAAAGGTTTTCTCTTAAAAGTCCACATCTAATTAAAGAGTATTGGTTGTAGGAGAAATACATGTGGACACTGTTGCTTTTCATGAAAAAACAGAACACATCATAAGGGTCACATTTGGGGGCAGGCAGGGGGAGACACTTCTAGCCTTGAATGCAATAAGGAAAGAAAATGTTCTACATGGTGTTTACTTACATGAACTGTGAAAAGAAACAGAGATGAAACTGGAAATTGCTAAATGCAAAACCAGTCAATAGCAAGATAATGACACAACACAGCGAAGAAAGATTGATTTTTTTTGTCCCTCCATCACATTGAGGCTTAAGTTTACTTGCTAACATAGCAATTAGACAACAGGTGGAATCTAACAAGTATGATTCACAAGAAAGCAGTGTTTAGATAGAAAAACACTATATAATTTAGATTACGGTGTAAACATCCAGTCTTTCGGCATGAATCCACTTGTGGATTAAGCCACAACAGAAATTATGATTGCAAATACAGAACTCTGTCCCATCCATAATCAGACCCTTATAAAACACAGAAAAACTTCTCTGTTCTAGTATCCCAGTCTGAAAATGTTATGAACTATAGCAAATTGAGAACAGAGGTGGTAGTCCTCCAAGATCAATTATAGTTCCCACTTCAGCAGTTTTGCTGGAACAGTTTGGATGCAAGATGCTTCATGTAACTCAAGTCTGTCTCACATAATGAGATATCTTTGACTGCTAATAGTTCTCTTACTGAAAAATGTGCCAGGGCATTTCTGGTTAGATATCACCAAGAGGGAAGTTTATGATCAGTAGTCAGACATTTTGAGACTAATGACTTGTTGTTTTCAATGAGGTTGCATTTGTTAGATAGATTATGAGACGAAACTACAGCTTGTGCCTGTCTCTTCTATAGCAACCAACAGAGAGCTCCCCACCTTCCCCCAAATACTTCAATCCTCCCAAGCTGATCACACTCACAAGGGACAAAATTCAGTATTATACCAGCAAGCCGGATTTGGTAGCCAGGGGTTTGGACGCAATGTCAGTGTGGAGATGGCAACCTCTTGCTTTGGTTCATTTGTCACTGGAATAAAATTTGCCAATTAGTCAAAAATTTGCCAAATAATCAAACAAACCTTTGCAAAGAAACATTAAGGAACATAATTGTTGATTAAACTTTCTTGGTGTAAAATTCATCCTGAGGAAACCCTAAGCATTTAGCAAAGGCCAGCCACAAAGTGGCTGTGATTATTCTTTTGTGCTGTCCTAAGATTGAATTAAAATAAGACCTGGAACACAAAGCATTCCTGAAGCTTCATTTGGAAGAATTTGCTTCTTATTCATGATTCACAAGCAAGCTAGTATTTCTTTTTTAGGCTGTGTAATACATGCAAGTGAGAGCTTTGAAAAAACAGTAATAAGGCATTTTCTTCTGACAAACCCTAGAAGTTTATAAGTAGAGATCATACAAGGACTCTGTGAATTTTAATCCAGTTTGCATCCTACAAAAATAGCAGTACTTCATCTCTTATGAACCTTCACCGTTTTATATTGCTGATATAGACTGAGTTGTTGAGGAGAGTGTTTAAGGAGAATCATTTAGCGCATCTGTAAAGAGAAATCTGTTTTCTGTGAACTGGGAACATGAACAACTTGAAGACAGAATAATACAGCCAGAAAAGGCAAAAACCTGAGAGTGATTAAGACAATTACAAATATTCTCTCCCCAAAGAGACTGCAAAAAGCAGCAGCATCTTTACATATAATTACTTTTACATTATTGTGGCATTTACTATCAAAGGAGCTATTTTCTCTTAAAAACTGTGAAGAGAAATTACTTTGTCTGACACTGAAAAGACATATTCAGTTGAAAGTATCGTCTACCTGATAATTTTTAAGATAGGAGAAAATTGTGTAACTAAATACTAAAATGGTGAGAAAATTTAACTGTGACAGTACAGGTGCTGACGGATGAACATTAAAGGATGTTATGCTTACAAATTAATGAAAAATAAATGTTTACTGATGATGATGCCCAGCTCGAATACCAAATATGCGGCAAAGAATGCTTCAGAGAACATGCTATATATCTTTGTTAGATGATATTCAAAATTATAAAGCCTCTTCAACATTTATTTTTTATCAGCTCAGAGAGACCTCAGGAGGCAGACACCTCCTTAAATATATGGAGCTCTTGAGTCCTCAGGAGAGAGTTGTCTGTCCACCTGGCACCTGGGAAGGTCTTTCTGCAATTAGACTTTTAGAACTAGCACGTGCGTGTTCATGTGCAACTGCGTGTTCTCCAAGGGTGACACAAACTAGAAAAGAGAAGAACATTTCCATGAACCAGTGTTAATTGCATGCTTTCACAATCTGCTTATTACAACCTCGGTCACTAGTATTTATGACATCATGAATCTGTGAGACAACAAATTAATGGCAAAGTAATGAGCTAATGAGAGCTTCTAGCCAAAGAAGCACTGTGATAAAGCAGTCCAGTCAGGGGAAGGCCACCAAGATGGTCAGGGGGCTGGAGCACATGGTGTACAAGGAGAGGCTTAGAGAGCTGGGTCTGCTCACCCAGAGAAGGGGGCTATGGAAGAACATTATGACTGCCTACTACTAGTTAAGGGGAGGGTATAGTTAAGACAGAGACAGCCTGTTGGAGCTACATGATGAAAGGGAAAGAAGGAATGAATGAAAATTCCAGCAAGTAAAACTGTGGTTAGACACAAAGAAAAAGCTTTTCACAGTAAGAGCAGTCAAACACTGAGAGATACTCCCCAGAGGGACTACAGAGTCTGTATCCTTGGAGATGTTCAGACTCAGCTGGGACAAGGGCCAGATTAACCCAATGAGTAGGACATTGAAAAACACAGCCTCTAGAAGTCCTTTCAACCCTAAACTATTTTATAGTCATATTACTGCATAAAGTAACTCAGGGGTTGAAACTATGACATGAGATGTAAATATTTTTTTTAAAGAATGTTGTATGTATAGGTATACATGATTCATAACTGCATAATGTTCAAACTTAAAACCCTAACTTAAAATTGTAAAGCTTGCTGACAGTGACATATTCATGGCTCTTTCAAATTTGCTGGAAAAAACCTCTTTCTGAATAATTTCTAGCCAGGTAACGAACTGCAATTAATTTCAGTGATACAAACAGAAAAAATTTATTAATGGAGGTAGATAACCAAAGATGAATTGAATTGTGTTGAAACTGATAATTAGTTTCCAACAAAAAAAAAACCAAACCATGAAGCTTTTCACAACTGAATTACAGTAGAAACACACAAGAAAGCCACATAATAAACTAATTGAAATGATATTTTGTCTAAAATTTCTCTTAAACGAAAACACTCCTTCACTCTTCTCATGCAACTTATCTGTGACTACCAAAAACCAGTCACTCAGGTTTGACATGACTGTGGTACTCTTCTACTGAAGCTGCTCAGTACATGACAGTACCTCTTAACTCTGAGTAATACACGTTCCTGCCAGGAAATCTAGGCTAAGAGCAAAATAACACCACCAAATGCCAGTGGTTAGTGGTAGCCTCCTCTCCTTGGTAATGCAGTTCAGAGCTGCAGCAGCTCAAAATTAATTCCTTCTGCCTGCACAAGGACTGGAAATGAATCCATTAATTTAGGAACATTGAAATATTTTATTTCATTTTAAAGTATTTTTTAGTCTTTTTCAAGTTATTGGGTATTCAGGCTCAGTTTAAGATATATCCAAAAAAACTACGCACAGCAAAATTCAGGATTTTAGGTGTTTACACAGGCAGTTCACTTATAAACAGCAGTCAGTAAAACAAATATTTATCTTGGACAAGAAAGATTACAAATTAGCATCTCAATTCTGTACAAGGGATCTCCTACACTGAAACAATGTTAATAGAGTGCAGGAGGACTGTTTCCCTCCCAGCTTCAAACCTCTTTCCCAAAATAAAGGTATTTTTGAGAGGTTTTTTTCTGTAACTGCCACCTGAAAAAAAATTTAAGTAACATAAAAATGAGTCCATTTCTATAGAAATGGTCTTGTTATTATTTAATCAGGCCAGCATCTGAGTGATTCATGAACAGCAGGTTGTAATTCAAGAAGTAGTTCACACATCTCTGAATTGAGAAAATTTAAAGGGGATAAAAAGGAGAAGAAAGAAACCCCTTCCCCGCAGGACTTAAAAAACACTGTGTCTGTGATAAATACTACCTAATTAACTGTAAAGTAGTTAGCATCTACTCAGTTCCTTACCTTATTCGGTGTTCGCTTACAGGAATAGTTGGGCACCAGTGATGCATTATGCTAGGCACTGTATAAATCCATAGCAAAAGGAGAGATAACCAGTAGCTTAGAGAAATTTCCTGCACAAAGCAGTTGTGAAAGGAGTTAATTGACATCTGGGAGTATTGTAAACAAGCCAAAAATTTTCTTCCACAAAGTAAAATGCACTGGAAAAAAGCTGCCTCATGCAGGAACCTTTATATACATCCCAAAGATGCTTACTTTTGTCAAACTTAAGTTCCTGACCCCAAGGTCAGGAAAAGTGCCCTTTGTTTCTTTCCTCACAAGGTGTCTGTCAGCTTGTGTAGGTAGGTATGCACTAAACATATGCACACACAGAGAAACGTATGCTCATGTGTGCATTACGGACATTTCCAGGTTCACCTTAAAAATACCTTGTAGTTACAATGCTAAGAAAAAGACTATTATTCTAACAGTCCCACAGGGTGATTTTTGTAACACTATGAAACAGTTGTAATTAGCTGGAGCTTAAAATAAGCAAATGGAGGAATAAAATTTGCACTGCAGTTTAGTTTGATGTGCAGAATAAGCCCAGACAGCCACAGCATCCTGATTTGTAGAAGAGTGATACTGATTTTCCAGGGAACAAAAATACTCTGTACAACTTTCTTCATTGCCTTTTAGTTCCTATTCTCCCACCAGTCAAGTTAAATTGAAAAGGATGATGGTTGAAGAGGGTAGGTGGAGAGAATACCGCTGGAGCAAATGGTGCAGCTCAAATTCTCATTCTATCCCCATCTTTTGACTGGAGATATACATGGCTTTTCAAAATAAAAAGTCATCTTTCTAGAACACCTGATTGCTTTGCTCTTAAGTCACATAACTTTTTTTCTGTCTGCTTTCATCTATCTTTTCTGTATCAAATATAAATGTGATTCCTTGTCTTTATCTGGCACAGAGAGCTCCTACTAATACTTCATCAAGATAAAAAATACTATAAAAGCCCAAACACATTTTCTGTATTATTGCTGTAACCTCAGTAACACCTAAAGTACAATGTTGTTAGACAGAATATCAAGAAAAATGAGATTTTTCTTTCAGATCATTCTGTAACTATTCTTGCTGCAGGGGCATTGGAAACTTTGGAAATATGTGTTTTGCTGAATAAGGACAATAATGGTGCTGCTAGTACTGATGCGATTCGAAAAGGTGGTGATAGCGCGTGGCTAGTGAATAAAGAATTGATAGGATAAAAGAGGCTGTGTGACAGAGACTTTACATAAAATGAAAAATAAATACCATGTGGAAAATCACTGGGTTTCCACCCATTCCACTTTCTGCCTTCTGTAAGACAAAATCATGTTGACAAATGACAGAAGTTGGCAAAAGCTCACTGTATACTTGCAGTTTCATAGCACACAGAGGTGATGCAATACCTTTGCAAAATCATTGTGTTGCCTTACTGACCATCGCTATATGTAAGTGCATCAGCTAATAGTGAGTACCAGCACACTCCAGGGTATCTGATAATTTGTCTGGAAACGGGTCATTGGATATACCACTGAAATCTCTTTTTGATGTTTTCAGGCTACCTGCACAGCGAGAGAGTTTCAGCTGACTTTCAGGTGACGTACAAATTCAGCTGCTCATCAAAAAAGTGAAAAAGGCTCTTACTCATGCCTCCAGGGCTCTGTATCTGGCCATCAACCGGGTGGCTGCCAAAAGGCCAGTACAGGATACAGCCTGCAGCCATCATGGTGGGGGAATAGCAGCATTATCCTAAGTCAAGGTGAGTATTACAGGTAACTTCTTGTTGGGGTCACTGGGCCAGCTGGTGAGCCAGAGTGCCCGAAAGGGGCTGAGGCAGGCTGGTGGAAGAACTCAGGTATTTGAAAACACCTTCTCACCTCTATAAAAGCCTCTCCCACAATTCCTTGTGGATGAAATGTAACCTTACCACCCCCCACCCCCACTCTGTTTAAGGGAAACTCCCTCTCCCAGCAGCCTGTGTGGCTGCCTCCTTCACCTGGTCCCTACTCCGCCCCTTCCTCTGCCCATTGGCTCCCTTCCCTGGGCCCGCCCTGTACCGCCCTGTGCCCTCAGGTTACTGGCCCTGGAACACTATATAAAGGGAGCCCAGAGAATGTTGAGCTCTGTTTGCCTGGCCATCTTCATGGGTTCATTAAGCCTTGTCTGTGGAACATCGGCAAGCAGAGTGCCCTCTCTGACTGTTTATCTCTGGTAAATACTGAGCTATCCACCTTGGGTGTGGGGATGTCTTCCATCAGCGCCAACAGCAGCACAGGGCAGGAGGAGTAGATGCTCGCAGCCTGACTGCACCTGAACTGTCCCTCTTAAGAGACAATTTGGGGTACACAGCAGCTACTTCCAACTGCCCTTTCCCCCACAACCCATATATTTTTTTATAACTTCTATTCTCGGTGAGACAGATGCACAAACCAGCTGGGAAACAGAGAGAGGAGAATTCCGAGAGGCCATGAGAATGCTCATCTAGGAAGGCCCCAGGACTGGAACTGTGAATGATCTCCAGAAAGGAAGTTCTGACTCGATCCTTTGCTATGAAGGTACATGTAAATGGGAATTAATCTATACCAAATGTGAAGAACTGGAGATAATTTTTTTCCTATCAAAAATTTCTGTCCTGCTCAAAGCAAAGGTCAGGCATCTTCATGACTGGATTGAAAACTGCACTTAGAGGCTCTGAAAAAGCCCTTTTAGAGCAGAAGATGTAAGTGCCTGTGCAGTATGGTTATGTCACATCCTCATCCCCGGGTCAGTGCAGGTGACTTTCCGTGAAAGAAACATCAAGCAGAAAACAGTTTCATAAAGTCATGCTTTTGCAAATTTGTCAAAGTTTTGTATATACACATTTTCTATTTTTAATGCCCAACTCCTAATATTTTAGTTGTAAGAGATGGAATGAGTTAGGCTATTTATATTCAGCCATGACTGTTGTCACATTGTTTTGACAATAAAATTGAGTTTGTAAAGGTATTAAGTTACCCAAAATACAGGCTGTAGTTGCTAAATATCTGACTGCAATGGGCAGTTTTGAAACTAGAACAAAACTGTTCAAGACCAGAAGAAAGGATATTGTAGTGAGATGTGTGATGTACCTCCGTGGTAGCCTGACAAACCTGAAAGATTCTTGCCCAAGAGAGCTGACCAGTTAAATACTTTGATTTTTGTGGGGGCACTGGTGTCCCTGTTCTATTACAGATCCACTGAATTAATTTGCCTGTTTGAAGGATCAGGGTCTAAATCTCACAAAACCCATGGGAAAAAAGAAAATACATATAACAGAGAAAAATAGAAAATTCAATAAATCATTTCAGTAAGACTTATCTTCTTAGTCTGAGGTTATTAGGAACATGATCACTATGGTAGAAGGTAGCAAATTATAAAGAAGAAATCTTGACTGGTGTTCAAGAGATGTGAAGCTCTGCCTGAGCACTGTCAGCTGAGAGATCAGGCAACAGCAGGGAACACAAGATGTGTCCACAAGCAGTGCTCTTCAGAACCTCAAAAGTGATGGTGGAGTGAATGTAAGTCACTTACACGAAAAGCTATAGCCCATTTTTCTTATCATATTCACAAAAAAACCACGTGGAAACTTCATATTTTGCAATCTCCAAGTCCAACCTTATTATACAGGGACTGTCACACTGAATAAATCAGAACTGTTTAAAACCCTGTAGGCTGTTCGCACAACTCAAGGCCACCTGTTCTTGGTTCTGGTGCCTTTCTGTGACTTGCTGTAAACACAGCATTCCCAAGGTCAGCAACTGTAAGACTTGGTGGCATGGCTGCCCTCAGTTACATGCAGTAGTAGTAGTCAGATTACATTACTGCTCACACAGTGGCCTTGCAGGCCCTCCGTGAATAAATGCTCTCTGCAGACAGCAGCTCTACATTCTGAGAGAGTACATTTATAAAGCAGTCACTTATTCCACACTTATTTCTATGTATGAATATATAATCAAGGAGAGCAAGACAAACAGTGGTGCAGTTTGAAAGCTACAGTAAGAATCAGAGGCAGCCTTTCCACCTGGGTTTCTGAATGCTTTGTTGTGAACATATAACGTAGGACAGGGATGGAGCATGTCTGTTAAATGCACTGCCCACAAGCAGGGCAAGAATCCACTTAGCTCTTAACGAATGAACTCCTGTCACTGGAACTAACACTGCAACAAAGGTAGATTTTTAGGCTATGTTTTCACTGAAGAACTGACACAAGAGAGTGGTCACAACACAGACTATGCCTCCAGCAGAAACAGAATGATTGTGCAACCAACTCAAGTTAAAAACACGCTTGAAGAAAATGTTTTTACGTATAATTCTACTCAGACCTGAGTTCAGTTATAAGGTACCTCTCAACCTGGAGTGACAAAGAAGTGAGGGCCTAGCTACACTAACCTTTTTGTTTGCAGAACATCAGACTTCACTTGTTTGTGCTATCTCATATATTGTGATGTGCATACGGACTCCACCAGCTCTTTGTGCTGCTCCCAAGATGTGGGCACCAGCTAGAAGATCCTGGTGAAAAAAGACATTACTTTCTTCATGAGTGGCTAAGCTCATCTGTCACCTGAAACAGACAGCTGTGAAAATAGTCTGAAGCTATCAAAAAGAGATCTCATAGGTGTGCTAATTAAAGTGGTCTTCTCCAGCTGAAAAGTTTAGCATCTAGGGGACCTAAAGAGGAGGGTTTGATCAGTAAAATAGCTACAGCAGGTGAAGTTTGGTAATGTGGAAGTAAAAACTGGGAGTACATTTACACCTAACCTAAGAATTCCATAGTAAATATTAAAGATTTAAGTACTGTTGGCAGAGGCTCCACCAGTGAATTTCCTTACTGCCTTGCCAAAATATCTAACCAAGTTTTTCTTGTTCAGACTGATCTGATATGAAGGTTGGGTTCCCGTGCATATATTATAGGCTTTACTGGCACTGTAAAGGTGGCAAGCGGATCCAGTCAGATTCATAAGCGCTATTTTTCTGACTCCAGAGCATCTGGATACTGTGGGCAGGCTGTTCAAAGAACATGTAAACTACTTATGCATCAAACAGAAGCAAGTTTAGTGCCAGTTTAGCATGTGGTTTTTGAAATGCAAATTAAAAGGTTGAGATTGGCTTCTGAAGCATCCTGGTGAATCCAAAGATATCTGGAAGAGACCTCTTTGCCAAGCGATCCAAGCACTGTCATTCTAGCAACCAGTTTATGCAGTCCTGAAGGGTGCACAGAGCCTGGGAAGGCTGTTCTAGATCCTTCCCCATCCATTCCACATCTGTTTGGCTTTTTTACCAGCAGAAAGTTTTAACATATGGCTGGTACCATTCATTATTGAAGTCTTCAGAGAAATACTGACCCTTGGACGTAATGATAAAGAACTTCTCCAGCCTACTGCTGTTCTTCATTACTACCCATGTCTTTCTGCCTTGGATAGGTGTTTTTATTCACTTAGCTTTTGATGGCTGGCCTACTCAACTTCACCCACAATTTTACATTTGACTCAGTTATCTGGTGCTTCACATCTTAAGGTAGTTAAGACCTCCTGTGTTGAGAAAATACACTACCAGTCTACTTTTGGTAACTTCTTGTGATATTTAACCAATTTTCTCTTACCCCTAATATCTCTAATGAGCTCTGCTTCACCATTTATCTTATATACAGACAAAAGAGCAAGTCTACACTCGTCTGTATCACATTTATTCTCCATTGAAAATATAACTGCTACAATTTTTTCTCCAACCACATAGTAAGAGTTCTTACTGAAAAGATTAAAAATACATAGTATTGACTTTTTAAGCTCATAATGGCATTTCTATCAAAATTTGTGGAAAGTATCTACATCCATTTTCTTTGCATTACCCTCTAGCTTTGCCCTGCCAGTTTATATTACAGCTCAGTTTTTAAAAGTAAAAAATTCTTTGTGCTGCTAAAGGCATTATGCCAAAGCTCCTATTTTCCTCCTACTGTATGGAACCTTGGGTATTTCTGTTCTCTTTTTACTTCTGTTGCTGAAGAACCTTTTATTATTTAAATATATTTCTCAAATCCTTTCTTGTCCCTGCCCTTTTTGACCTCTTAAGTGTTTCTTTGCTAATCAGGCCTTATTCCTTTCTGAATATGCTTTCTCCTTGTTTGGAAGTGTCCTTCACAAAGTAGTCAGTCAGCCAGCAGAACTGTAGCCTGCAGGTTTTTTAACCCCTGTGTTGTTTGTAATATAAATCCCAGACAGTTTTACATCCATTGACTACAGGGAATTTAAATCTTCCTTCACATTTGAGTCCTGGTGTCCTCAATGTGACTCTTAATACGGAGAAATTTCTTCGGTTTATCAAAGTTTATCCAAGTTTCTCCTCTTGACAGAGAATACATTTTGTAATAAAATTTTCTTTATCTTTCAATGCATTTTTTTTCATCTGTGAGTACAAGATGAATCATGTCTTTATCATACAACCCAAGGTTATTTGCCATTGCCAGCTTTTCTGTAACAGCCGTGATGCTCTCCAGTGCCAGCTCTCAAAGCTCCACCTCTTGATTCATGAACAGCTTGACCACCAAAATTAAGGAACCCTTAATAAGCAATCAACTTTGTCCTGAAAGATTTGGCATTGCAAATCACTGTCTTGCAAGTTGATCAGCAGTGTGCTGTAATGTTGAGGGGAACCATGAAATACGAGGAATGACTCAGCCATCAGATTTAGGAACTCCTCTGTTCTCTAGGCCATTTGCTGGAGCTTTTCAGTTCTAATAATGAACCACAGATTAGGCGTTTTGTTGTCAGAAAGAGAATGCATAAGGTGCTGCTTTTTTTACTGTTTGTACTGACTTTGAAGCTGAAAATTACTATTTTAAGAGCTTTATAGCTATTTCAGCTTTTCAACACCTGAAATGGAATTTCTCCCCTCTTCGAAAGAGACAAAAATTTAAGTAAAATCAATTAATTTTTGTTATTGTTTGTGACATGGCTGGATAAAATATTTCCAAAAATAGTATTGAAATCCTTTATTTGATAAAGGCATGATGTTAGTTATACATTGTTCAAAATAATTATTTAGATTATTGACAAAATATTTATACTTCATGTTTGCAAATAGTTATGAGAATATAATAAATCTACAAAATTTCAATTAACCTTAGTTCATATACTTTCAGCACCTATTGCTTTGCTTCTAAAGTAATGAATACATGTGGTAAACAAGGGGTAAGGAAACAATCAGTTTTAATTAAATATAAAATGTGCTTCTCATCTGGTCATCTCAGAAAATCTTAGTGAGATAAATTTAAAATACCTTTTAACTCTGCAACGATATTTAACTTTACTTGCTGGTTCTCAATACAGCAGCATCTACCTACTCTTCCCTTTTTAATGCAGGCAGCACAGGTAAATTATGAATTAATCATAAATAGTATGATTTAATTCTTTTCCATACTGAAAAAAGGTCTCTATAAACTGCATGTTAAAGGTTACTGAATTTGATTCTTCACTGCTTTCATCAGTGTAGCTGTTCAAAACAGATGCAAAGTCTGAAACAAACACAATTAACATTTAGTATTCCCTTTGTGCTCTCTGAGCAGTTGATCCCACAAGATGCAAGGATTTGGATAACTTGGATTGTACGAGATAGGGATGAGTTAAAAAGGTATCTTCTCTGCTGAGAGTGAAGGGAGAGCCCATAAAACCAAAGAGTTCTTAGTAAGATTTGTGGTTAATAGCTGCCAAATAGTACCCTATATATTATTCCACATGCATTTTTGGCAACTGGGTTGTAACTAATTCTAAAAGCAAAAGGAAAATGAAAATTGAAATTTAAAAAAGTATCTCTACCAAACATCAGATAATCCTTTTCTTGAAGGAAAGGTCTATTACTGTGAGCGTCAACCCTGCTTTCTCCCTGTTCTTCTACCAGGAAAAAATCCCAGTCAGTGTCAGCCTAATATGATCCATCCATGTTTGCAGTTCTCTTCCCATTCCCTCATGACCAGGCCTGCTGTGCAGTACTGGAGCTGAGGTAATCAGTTTAGCACATGAATATGATTTGATTATTTTTGTTTTACATAGGCTATAAACCTGTCCAATCTGTTTTAAAAATCTTTTCAGTGTTCCATTCACTTAGCTTTTGCTGATTGAATTCCCTGTCTGAAATATACTAAGCAACCGGGGTTAAAAGAGGGTAGGCATTTTTATTTTTTCACTTTTAAATGCAAACCTCTCTTACTTTCTTGAAATAATTCTTCATTAGAAATACAAGGATTTTGTACAGAGGCTCCCATTAGCACTATATTTGAGATTTTTAATCATGTACCAACCTAATACTACTTCAGTGGATTCTGTATGTGATATTATCCTTCTTTGCAGTTCAGTCATGGTCTCCTGCTGGCTGGCACTGGTGAACAGGCTACAGGCAGCAGCTGCTGGTTTGACAGCCAGTTCTGTTCAAGGAGACGGTAACTGCAGGGCAATGCATGCCCAATAAAACAAGCTAAAATTGTCAGGGGATCCCTAAACAAGACCCTGCTATGTTGAAAAAGAGTCAGTCTCTAAATAAACTCTAAAAGGTTTCTAGCAGCCAGGATGCAAGTGGAAGTAGTCTTCCTTTCGAAGTTTACATAATCATTTAAGTTAATCCTTCCTGGGGTGTTTCCCAGCCACTGCTCTATTTCTTTGATCATAATCTGCTAGGACAAATGTCAGGAAATATGAGTCTACAAAGTGCTGTAAATCTTGTTCCCTATCGGAGATGTGACTATGAGCATTATCTTCATTCTCATGTATTCGTTTCTGCTCTGTTTTTCCAGTCCTTGATGATGGAGAAAAGTAATGACTTTCAAGCTTAAAAACAAAGTTATATTATTCCGACCCTGGTGATGAGTGTACTTGAGCTTGCATTTCAAGGTGGAGAAAAGCCACAGTAGCATGGATATAACCTGTAAAATTTGTTACAACGTGGTATTTGCAACAAACCATGGCTTTTGACTTTCATGTTGTTGTGTACTTTCTGCAGCTCCATCGTGGCATGTGTGATGAGAACTACTCGTAGGTTTCTGTCTCACAGCAGTCAGACATTATCAGTCAAACATGGCCATTTCTTGCCTTTCAGTAGCTTTAAAGTCTTATGAGCTTTATGAACTAGACTGAACTAAAAAAAAAAGGTCTTCAAAACAATAAATGTATGCCATCAATTACACAGAAATATATACACAAACATAAAACTATATGCATCCATAATGTAACACAGACTATAAATACAGAAATTACCATCAAATAATATTTGCACATCAATACTTTTCTGGTTCTTTTAAACTTTGCATTTACTAATTTAAAAATAGAAAGAAAGAGAAAGAAACTAAGAAGCAATCCATCACTGTGGAAGCATATATTTTATATCCATTTGACATCTCATGTGATTACAATGCACAGTTGAGGTCATTACACTAAAGGGAAAATAATGGTAGAATGTAGAAGACAGAGAACCAAACAAGAAAATGTTTTGCTACTGCTCATATTTTGGTGTCTGTTAGGTAAGGAGTTTTTCTTTTGTCAGTGAAGTCCTAGTTTGCTTTTAATTAATGTTGCATTACCCTTTTTAATAATAGCATCTATTTAAGATATTGTTAATAACAACATCTATTGAAGACACTAAGTCTTAGCATTAATTTAATGAGAACATTAAACTGCATCTATTATATGTTCCCAGTTAAATTAGCATGATGGTCTTTTAATGGATATTTTCATAGACATTATTAACCAGAATATTATAAAATTAAAACAGAACTCAATGGGTTCTTTGAGTTCCTGTTGTAATACTCTGTGAAGCCACTGATTCTGAAAAATAACAGTCTATGTATTTTTAATTTAATTTAATGGCATTTGGCAAGAGCTACAACATGCACATGCTTTTATATGGCACAAGTAAAGACAAATATTCGCTGAATTAAGATGAGGCTGATCTAAAACATATCTTACATTTTGATCCTGTGGGCCAAATTCTTTAAGAAAGGGTTCTTTAGAAACATAGAGGCGTAGTTACACTTTTTTTTACTACCTGAAGTGTGTTGAATTTCCTGCTGAAATCATCTCTGAAAATAATTGGGAGTCAACATTTTTTCAGAGAAGGGAAGATTCTTTTTATAAATTACTATTTCCCATATTTTTCAAAAAACCTCATTTTCTCTTGTCTGTTTGTGAAACTACACAGTGGGTATAAGGAGTAAGTCTCAATTCCAACTTCTACACCAGTCTCAAAGTGCAAAGCTGTAAAACTCAACAGCTCCCAGATCTGCCTGTTAAGCTCTCATTTCGGTCAGCAAAAATTTAGTACACAGGCAGCAGAATCTGAACCTTCTCCTTATTGATTTTCTGTTTGTGAGCCACATTCCTGAAAGTATATATTTCATCCACGGTGAACATTATTGTTTACATCAATGAAGAAGGTCACTGGTCATTATCTTTTCATTTCAGCAGCAATTATGATCAATTCCCATTTTCTGTACTGATCTTCATTCTGCTGTGGGAAAGTGGTAGATGCCTGTCATACATTAAAAAACTTCAGATAAAAGTGGCTTGTATAATCATTTAGCTGACATTTTGAATATGTCATTAACTCCTACATTTGGGTGAACCTTTTTCTGGAACTCTTTGAGTCCTATACAACTAACCCTCCACAAATTATTGTATAACACCTAAGAGTAAGCAAAGAACTTTTAACTAAATTTCTTGAATGACCAGTATTTTGTTTGAAATCCTAATGGTCTTACTCGAATACAAATCTGTCATTTCATGCAACAGACAAAGACCTTATAGGAATTTTCCATTGGACTTGCTTGAGAATATGAATCCAGCTTTCACTGAAGGACTAAGCAAATCCCTTCCCATCTCCCAGAAAGACTTGTCAGGAAGTGCAAATGAAAATCTTTACTTTTTACATAGCTCTCTTGCTACCTGTCTCTATCCATCTGGCACTTTGAGATAAGGTCATGCACAAATGGTGTTTCCAGGTTCATCTGTGTGCATTAAAAAATACGTGCAATCAGTAAATAAGAAACGAAACTATGAAGGTATAGCCTGAAAGTGGCAAAGCAAACACACAGATCGAAGAAACCAAAGGGTTTTGTTGTGCTTTCTGAACACTCAACCATTTAAAGATACATCTTAAACTAATGTGTCTAAAATAATCTTTTGACAAATGGGAGGAATATTTTTCCTTTAACAGTGAACTTTACACTGCATTCTCTAACGTTGTGCAGAGAAGCTTCTGTTGAAAGAACTTGCCTGGAGGTTCTTTCAAGAAAAGAAGATGCTTTTATTTATAATCTCCAGAATTCCCAAAATGCAGCAGGGTACAAAGACACATGAAAGTAGACTTTATAATAATACGGGGAAAAGATGTGAATGCCTGCTGTGCTGAGCTGGTTTGATTATGCTGTAAAGTCCTTAAAAACTGAGTATAACATGTCTTTTGGGAGAAAAAGGAAACTTAAAATAGGCCTTCATAACGGGCCTATATGAGTTAGGAAGAAGCTGGTTACTACAAGTGCCAGTCTGCCTTGCCTTTTCTTCTAGTTTGGATGAAAATAGCTCACACTTGTAAATCCAGGGAGAGAATGAAGTAAACACAAGAGTTCAATACTTCAAATAGATGTTGAACTTCTAAATTTCCATTTACCAGCCTTTTCCCTTAAGAAAAGAAAGACTGCTTCAGGCAAGTTCTGCTGCTCCTATTATCCAGGCACAAGTCTCTCCTCTTGTTTTCCAGCCTTGGACCAGGGAATGGAAGGTTGGGCTGTTATTAGGCTAAGCGTCAAGGGCGAGTGGGGACCCTCAGTTCCCTCTCCATGTTTCCTGCCTTTATCTCTGGACAAGACAGAACATCTCTGCAGTGCCAGAGTGACAGCCCTGGACTTCACAGCAGTGCCAGCTGGAGTGTAAAAATTCTGTTTAGCAAGGCTTTTGATATTCACTTACTAGAAAGGAATGAGTTTATTGAAACTGAATCTGTTCCTGGAGCTACCACATGGCTCAGGACAGGAAGAGGAGCATGGCGGGGCAGGGACCAGTGTCTCCTCTGCATAGCATGGAAGCAGCTAAATCCGTCCTATTCAAGACTTCATTAAATGAAAAACATTTGTTGGATAGGGGATGCTGACTTCTTGGCTTGCTGAGCAGGATACTTGCCTGAAATGCAGATGACCCAGATCCAATTTTCTGTTCCAATTCCAGTTCCAAATTGGATGGAACAGGGACTTGAACTTGCAGCCTCAATTCCCTAGAGAGTGCCACTAACTTAAAACCTAGTAGCTAGAAAAGCTCCCGGGATTTTTTAATTTTAATTTTGTTACAGGGATTCAGAATTGGAGCCCATAATTGCTTTCAGCTGTAGTTCCATTGAAACAAATACATTCCTATAGAATTTGATTAAACAGATCAGCATTTTCTGCCAACATCAATGAATCAAGAATATTTTGGGGAAAAGAAAAAGAAAAATGCTTTCAAAGAAGGAAAATGGGAAGGGTAAAAGAGGAGAATGGCAGGGGATCAGAGATAAAGGTAGATAAGCCAAAATAAAGTTCTGTTTGGAAAGGAAACAAAACCTTCCCCTTTAAAAATATCTCTAGAGCATTCCTGGTTGGATTACCTGTCCTGCTTACAAGGCCAATAGACTTTCTGCTCACCAGTGAGCACCAGATCAGAGAAGGAGCTGTTTATGAATTCACTGTGTTATCAAAGTCAGGTTCAATGTGGAAAACTGCATTTATAGCCAGAAATCCATCAGAGCCCAGTTTAGGATCAAGACCCTTGATGTCTACTGTAGCCAGCAAAGCTTTCTCTTCCAGCTTTTTCCTCATCTTTTTATTCTTACACTTTCTGATGTATATTTCTATAAGCACCTTTTGTTTTCTGTACTGCCTTCAGGCAGACAAGGATTCCTTTTAATTGCATTGAGATTGTTTTGTCCAGAAGTTCCAAAATCATTCGTTAAGGAGACATACCTTCTGCTTTGATCCTTTGAGTACAGATGTAGATACTAAGATCTTTTTTCATCTCTTCCACATTATTCAGATACAAAACAGCCTAAATGTCTAATCTTGCCTGTTCTCCAGCTCAACTCCCTTTGTAAATTGTGGCAAAGTGAAATGATGGAAATTGCAAAGATTAGGCAAATGGTTAAGAACCATTACAGATATATGCAAACCCAAGGAGATGAAAACACCTATAGTCTTGTCAGCTGTATTTTACAGGTTCTGTGCAGACTCCTTAGAAGTGCATGAATTCTAGACCAAATTAATATGATGAGAATCCAAAGAGTTAGGGACATAAGAACAGGTTACTGAACTGGGGAAGGAATCCTCAAACCAGGAAAAGCACCGGAATTCTAAACCACCAGAATGCCGTCACATTAACTGAGATGTAACTGGAAAGGTATAGAAGAAAATCTTACAGATTTTTTCTTGAGAGAAACAAAAATTGGCCTCCTGGTATTCAACTGAGTTGAGAATTTAAACTTTGTAATAAAGCAATACTGCTACTTCAGCATATACCAAAATACGTGGCCTGTTCATGCCAAATGACCTTTTGTTCATCTTTCCTTTCTGATAATGATTTATTATAAGTTCAGCTAACACCTATTCTTGTGTATTGGTATTGTGACTAGATTGGTGGGGATTTGAGAATCTTTAGTACTGCAACTATTAAAAAAAAAATATCAAAATTCTAAAAGACTGGCTTGAAAATGAAATTTAGAAAAATACATGAATTTGTGGATTATACTTCCTCTTGTGTTATTTGCCACTTTGGTGCTGGTTTTTTCAAGCTTTACTGCATAATTTTTTTAAGCTAGCTGCAAATGTAAAACAAGTAAAAAAAAAAAAAATCTGTAATGTTCACAAAATCCCGAGGCTCAGAGTGGAGTTGGGAAGAGTGCTCAATGCCAAGAGAAAATGAGTTGTCTGAAGCAGAATTTCAGAATTTTTGTTTCCATTTGTTGTTTTACTATGGGCAAATTACAATACCTATGTCTACCAGTTCTGTGAAACTGTGCGTTTGAAATATAACCAATTAATGAAATGGGGTATATTAATTTGGAATCAAGTTTAAACTGCATGACTCACGTCATATTGCATCATTGCACATAATTTGTTTACAAAACAAGTTGTTCCTGCAATGATAGCATGCATGTTTTGGGGGTCAGTCATTATTAAACTGGCTTATGGATTTTGACTGTGAAAAGGAAAGCATCTGCATTCTGTAAATATATATCCAATTATATAAATTCCAGCTATGTTATGTTGATTCTGCTGTTTCTTTTCCCCATTGGAAAGAGAAAGATCTGCTCTTAAAATAAGCAGATGGACTTTCAAACTACAAGCTTGCATGAATCATTGAAGAAACAAAAATGGTAGAAAAGAAGACTGAAATCATGGTGGAATCAGAAATAAGGATATGCAGAATAGACACCAGAAATTATGGATGCCAATGCAAAACAGTTATGCTAAAAGTGTTCTAGTGCTATAATATCACTGACATTTTAATAACAGGAAACATCTGAGAGGTTGTTTATAAGCAGGATGCTATGTGGTTCTAGTTCAAGTGGGAGCTACTGAGAGGTGCTAGGACAGCAAATCAGTTTTTAAAACTTTTAAAAAACTTTCCTGATTGGTATTCCTGTTACATCTGCTATGGCAGATACAGTCTGAGAGGTCACAATCCTGAAGTGAATGTGATCTCTTAGTCAAGACCGTGGGTAATGGGGTGGGGCCAGGCTCACTTTCTGAAGCCCAGAAGCAGCAGAACAGTTAATGACCAGGAGCCCTACCTACATCCTACAAACAGAACCTTGATAAAAACTCTGTTAGTCACAGCATCCTGGCACAGACATAGCTATAAATATGGTAATCTGAACTTACAGTCTTCAGTGTCCTCCTCCACATCCCTACCATCTTGTATTTCCAGAACTGTTCCACTGGGAATCTGTCATTTACAGATTGGCTATCTTTCTTCAATTAAGTAGAGACTGAGCATCAATAAAAGCACCTTGAATCTCTGTTCTTAGATGAATTTGACACTGTGTAAAACTGTGGCTCTACTTCCCACTGCAAGATGACCTTTCTCTGAGAACACATCTCTGTTTTTGGGACTCAGGTTCCAAATCTGCCTTAGTTTTAACAGCAAACTGGTCCTGCCAAGGTAAGAGCCAACCTGAATCCTTGAGCTGTGAAAACAAGTGAAACCACTTTTAAAAATATATAGCATTTTGCTGCTACAAGCAGTGGTTTTGTGCCCATCTGCATTTGAGCTTCTTTGGATATTTTAAAAAAGCAGTAAGTTTTATTTAAAGAATATTATAATAATAAAGACTTAAAAATTTTATATTTTTACTATAAGCATTGGGTTAAAGCTGAATAATGCATTAACAGGTATCTGTCAAGGGATACCAAAAATATAAGGCAATTTGTAGAGAGAAACCTGAGATTCAGGAGCTTCTGAGTAGCCATATACTCCGTATATTCAACAGCTTCTCAGTAGCCAGGCTGACATTAAATTAGGCTGCTAGAATAGGATGTTCAAGTGAAGGGCCAGTATTCCATCAAGCAAATTTATAAAGAATCAGAAGCAAATTAGGGCATTTAACTAAAAGGTTTGAATTTGAGAAGATAGCATAGTCAAAGATCAAACTAGTTTCACACTCCTAAATTAGTTCTAACTGGAGAAATGTGGGCTCTATTAAATCTGTCTTGAGACCAGTAAAATGTCCAAATGGAAAACAATAAGAACATGTCCCAAAACTGTCAGTCATCTTGTAAGCAATGGATTTTTGAGGAGTTTCATAATGGAAAATTTAGGCTAAATAATGCAATCTGTATACAGTGAGTCAGATATAGAAAGTCGAGTTCAAATGCAATTTAAATATTACACACAGGGTCAGAGAAGGAAAAATAGGGGAAGAACTTCAGAGAACTTGGAGTAAAATGATACAGCTAAATACAAACAAGATATGGAAATGAAAATAATTTTAAAAAGGCAAACAGAACTCCTGTAGTCCCACAGCCAAATATCTCTCTCACATTAGGAAGAATAAAGGCCAGAAAATATCAGAATGACTTTCATGTAAGTCATTCAACCTACATTTATATACCAATAGAAAATAGGTATGTGTTCAGTTTTGATCATGGGCATCCTCAGATTTCAGATTACCTGGGTTCTTTCACCAAGAGCTCCATTTTAGAAATTCTAGGTCACAAAAGTCCCATATTTCTGTTATATCTTGTGGAGAGATCTTGGTACACCATTATAAGCTTAACTGTATGTCAGTGCAATTTATTATATGATTCAAATCAGAATGTACTTTTGGAAACCTTCCCAAAAGTTTACATTAGTGGATTCTTAGTCTTCTACTTTAGGACTATAATATTATACAATGCATTAGAGGCTGAAGGCATAGAGCAAAGAAAAGGTTTAATTACGGTTCCTGTGTGGAAGCTATAAATAATATGGCAAGGATAAAGAAGACAAGATAAGAAACCAAAAACCAAAAAAAAAAACTGATGAGAAAATCACCTTAGAAATGACATCCTGAGGCAGAGGATATTGATGATGAATAGTAATAATATTCGATCTCAGATAGTGCTGATGGTTCCAGCAAGAGCTGCAGAGATTATCATTGTATTAGTCACTTTTCTGGGGCTTATTAGGAGAATTTTAGTTCAGTCGATTCTCCAGTTCTGGCTCAAGTGTTATGACCTGAAGGCAAAGATTACTCTGCTATACCTTCTATCATGAAAAAATGTATTAGAAATATTTTTTAATTAGAAGAATAAACATACATAATTTTCTGCAGCAAAAGTATTATAGGAGGAATTGTTACTGAAACTGTATTAAAAATGTAGTTCTTAATGTGAAAGTGAAAGACTTTTGCATATTTTAAGGTTGCTTCAGGGTATTCCAGCAACCCCTTGAAGTTAAAAAGAATAATATCAGAAAGAGCCTTTTTCATCTTTTTCCAGACAGTACAAACCCCACTTCGAAAACAAACTTTAAACTAACTCTGCATGCCAAGAGAAGAGTCTCTTAATTGCTATACTAGCTTTACTACTACTATAGTAGCCTTACTATAAAATTTACTTTATCCTTTACTGCTGTAGTATGTATCTTTAATGCTATACTATTTCTGCTACACTAGCTTTACTAATTAATTTATTGTTTTATTTTACTTTATACACTATTTCTGGTTTATATTACAAAATACACTGATTTATTTTACTTTTATATTAATTAATTTCATTTTTAATACTGTTATACTAGCGTTACCACTTTATACCAGCTTTATCACTACTATACAGGCTTTCCTACTGCTGTAATAGAGGTAAGCATATAAGACATCATAGAGCTCATAATACTTAATTGTAGAAAAGACAAGTACCATTCTCCCATCTCAGTATGAATCTGTGCATGACTTCTTGGAGAGGAGGTTTCCAGTGTATGATGAGAAGGCAGGAGATATGTACTCCAAGGTTGGATTATATGAATGAACATGAAAAGCCTAAGTATAAATCTAGAGCTACATCAAGTGTTGTATAAGTATACCTTACATACTTTGCAAAGGTGATTCATAGACTAAGTCTGTCTTTGGAAGCAGCACCTTGGTGCACACTCGAGCTGTATCCACATTGCTGCAGTCTGTAGACTGTGTCCCAGATTGGTTTCCAAAATTTTAGTGGTTATAGATAATTATTTTGCATTTATAGACCATTATTTTGCATTTATTGACCCTCAATTTCTGTTTCAAGTGCATGCTCTAACTGTCCCAAATACAGGGGCAGCTCCCTGCTTCCCAAAGCCAATAGAGCATCATGACAATCTAAATCTGCTCTGCAGACATCCTGCAAGTGAGTGGTCACTCATTTCCGCTCTTCCACCTGCAGAAAACAAAATCTCTTAAGCAAATCCTAATCTCCTACCAGGATAGACTGGGCCATAGCTGCATCTGAGTGCAGTCTGTTCTCTGCTGTCTGGAAACTTTGAACAAATGAAATTAATTTCAGATAGTGGAAAGACATCCATCTCCAGGCCTGGAACACCTGAAGGCAGATTTTCAGGATGACAGTGAATTTCAGGATGAGAATAATTGCATTTGCCAAGTGTTTGGTATACCTCTCTGAAGCTCCAGACTTTAGAAGGATGCCATTACCCCTTCAAGCTTAGTCACTCCTGATCATTAGTTTGAGCTACGAGAATTTACTGTCAAGATCACAAAATTGCTCACAGACCTCATGTATATTATCCATAATGGAATGGTTTCAGAAGAATCCCTGTATTCCTCCAGGTATTACACAGCTTCCCCAACTTTTCAGATTGATAAATGGTGTTCATATGACCAGCAGACCACCACCCTAGGAGACACAGCTCTCTAAAAGGAGGGATGGTTGTGGCCCTTCACATATTGGTTCATGGACTCCCTGGCACCAAATTCATGAAGGAGGTGTGGGAAGCTGACCCATTTTGGCTGATTCTGATCAAGGATGGACATGCACATGTACAGCCTTTCAATTTCTCAATGCATAGCTGTGATTCTGAACCATGAATGTGAATCAGCAGCATGCTGTTGCAGCAAAAGTAGCCAACTACTTTCTTGGCAGTATCAGCAAGAGAAGAGCCAGGAGGTCAAGGCAAGAAATCTATCCCTCTATTCAGTACTTGTACAACCACATCTGGTGCATTATGAGGAGGTCTGGAGGACCACCTACATGACTTGAAACCTTCATTCTTCAAGGTGCTCAGAACTTGATTGAACAGAGCCCTGAGAAACCTGTTGTATCAGGATCTGCTTTGCGCATGTGGTTAGAACAGATGACCCCTAAGTGTCTCTCACATCCTCAGTTACTTTTTAGATACATGACTACATGTTATTAACAGCAAACCTTCATGGCTACAAAATTTAGCATGTGGAGGCATCAAATCTTTTTTTCTCACATAACTCTCTAACCAGCACCAGAAATAGGAACAGAACCTCAAGCGGATCCTCTGTATACTACATATACAGTTCTTTGTAGTATGGCAGTATGAGCTCCTTTCTAGAGGTCTTTCTAGAAAGGTACATAGATTTCTATGATCCTTGTGGAGCACTGTAAGATGGCATCAGATATGATACAACAGCATCCCTAGTGAAGTGAGACAAAACATGCCAAAAGCATCAGCTCGTCTCTGTACTCATGCTATGACACGTCTTTTCTAGGACAACCCCCGAATGTGTTCACCAGCATACAGGCAGTACAGAAAGCCAGGGGACTATGCATCAGTGGCAAAAACTGGGAGTGTAAAAACACCACAGTACTGAAATACTCCAAAGAGTCTTGGTCAGGGAATTTTTCATGTTTCAATCATCACTAGAGGGCTGGTGCTGTTTTTCAGGGCAGGTCTGCTGGCAACAGTGTGAGGCTGCCCAGCTTCAGACACAGGTGAAATCTACTGCCACTGTGACTCCTACAATCTATCACAGCTCAGCCTGCAGAGTACAGTGTGTCACAGTAAACGAGACATTAGATTGTAATTAAACTGGCAATTAAACTGTAAATAACTGTGGCAAATAACCTTTTTCCTCAAAAGAAAAACATCAAAGATTTTTTTAGAAGTGACTGCAGGAAAAAAATCAAACAAGTTCTATTTAAATTAGAGTACAAGGGAAAGAAAACTAATATAAATCTTTTGGAAAAAGTCAAATGTAAACATTTTTGTGAACCCCTGTATAATGGAAATGGCATGATCAGTTTCCTTAAATAAAAAATCAATTTGGTCAGAGATAAAGCTCAGTAATTTTCAGAGGAAACACCAAACTGAAGAGGTAGCTAATAAAAAAAAAAAACTTTAGCATTGAACAGGTCTTTTTAAACTTAGAAGAAATGACTGACACTCTAATAAATCCCTGAGATTATTCTGCAGACACTTTTATACTTATGAGGGAATAATGATGATAATGCCTTTCTGTCATTATGGTGGGAAAGTGTGGGCCATAGATTCCAGAAGGAAGAAAGTAAGGCATGAAGGAGTCCACTCTAAGTCCCAGAATAACTTAATCTAGGCTCTCATCTTCAGAAAGAACATTTTAATTTAGAGTTCCAACATCAAAGACCATATGAAATCACCATTTCTTTGAAAATCCACACTTAAGGACAAGGAGATATTAACCAAAATCCTTAAACTGATTAGTACCAAACACTCCTTTGGGCTGAACTTCTCCCTAGGATCAAATTACTGAGCTTAAGCTAGCAAGCTCTTAGTCCAGTCTCAGTGTAGGCAAAGATGAGCTTTTGGTGATGAGAACCTTTACTATCTCCATCCTAAATTGCTTTTTAGTCAGTTTTTAGTCTTTTATTTTCCTGTTTATTTTTTTTTGTTGTTGCTTTGTTTTTATCCATGAAGCAACATTCCTTAGTAGCTACTTCTGTTCACATACAAACAAGAATGAAAAACCAAACCAATGACTTAGTGACCTTTCCATTTCTCAGCAGGAACCACTTTATTACTGTACCTCATCATCCATCATAGTTCTGACTGCACACCTCACCTCAATCCTAAAGGAAAAGGACCAATCCTGGTTCTTGCAGAGATGCATCTAACATCAGGCTGAAGAGGATGACTGTGACTGTTCAGACCATTTCACTGAGCACTGGCAATGTTATCCCAAAATATATTCCAAGGTGAACAGAAAGGACTGAGAAGGAAGGTCAAAGGACGGGCAAATGAAGAGGCCAAAAGCAAAGAGCCTAGGAAAGTGACAGGGGATTCTCAATCACAGATTTATGAGCAGCTAGGGAAGATGACCTTGCCCCAGACTAAGTAGGAACTATTGAGTAAAGAAGAAACTATGTCCCCAGAGTGCAACTGGAGTCTCTGTTACCTTAAAACTTTGTATTTAAATTCAGCACTTGAATTAAAATTATGCATTGGTACATTAACTTCTTTAGGACTCTGAGACAGTTTGATTTATAGAAGATAACAGTCATGAAAACTGTGCTTTTAAGACAGCAGGTCTTACTACAGATTTATACCTAACTGTGAGAATTTAGTTCACTGCGTAGGATTTATTTTTCTTTGCCTAAATTTTTGAAAAAGCAAGAAAGGCCTTCTTTTCACTAACATATCGTAAGAACTAAAAATTCAGCTTTGACTTGGATAAATATCTATCAAGGTTTGCAGAGGAGACATTACTATTGACCTTATCATCTTAACAACACAGTTGGAGAGCTCTATTTCCTTCTAATTTATACTTGCGCAATTTGAAGGCTATGGCATATGCTATAGAAAAAGCAGTAAGGTAAACAAAACAATTCTTTTTGTTTGTAAACAGAATGGTGTTGCTGACAGACAGAATTGCCAGAGTAAATGCCAGTTTACCATATTGTGTACTGGCTAAAACATTGCTATGAAAAAAGCAAAATTCAAAAATCTTTTCTACTAACTATATTAACGACATATAATTTCCAGTTCATTTATCTATGTGGTTTGCAAGCTGTTAAGCTCAATAAAAGTGTAAACATCAGAATTGTATAGTGACTGCATTTTTGTAAGAGAAGTAAATACATTTTTTAAACAGACAGGAATTCTTATGAAATAGTGATTACTGTAAAAAAAAATACTGACACTCTCTTGATTTGGCATTTTAAATACAAATACTAGGGTAATTTTACTATGCCTTTGAATGAAATGACAATGTGAGCTAAATGAAAACAAACTCCCTTGAGACTTATTTATCAGACTACTAATATTTAGAAGTATTTTCTGAAATTTAAAATACATGAACCAGTTCATTAGTAATGCTATCCTATTTTTAATTGACATTGAAGTTCTTGGCCCACTCTGCATAGTCAGATGGTAGAACCTACCATGCTTCATGGCTGGGCTGGCTTCCTGGGGCATTTTTGCTGTATGTCTGCTGCATGGTGAAGGTTTTGTGGACATCTCAAATTAGAGACATGAAATCTAGGAAGCCTGAAGCCGTAAGATTTTACCTCTATTTCAGTGCTATCCTATGATACTTACATTATTCACCCTCACTTCACTCTCAGGTTGGTGTAAATATAAGCATATTTTGTGTTTAAAAGGCAATTCATTTGAGTTTCCACACAGAGTTATGCCTAATTTGTATTGGAGACATGGAATGTCCTCTCTTACACACATCGTGATAATCATTCATACTCATTTGAAAAGACATTGTTTCAGTCTCGACCCTCTCCTCAGAGGTAACACTGACTGCCATTACACAGATCTCCCACCTGCTTTGCAAGGTCAGCTCCTCAAAATTAAATTAGAAATCCCACTTCACATTCTTTTTATTACACAGTCATCCACGTGATGCATATGCTTGCTGTGGATTAGAAATTTTACATGGAGGAAGCCATAAGAAGCCGTAAGGTAAGGAGATTGATAGTATCTGTGTGTTCTGGAAGCTAAGAGTTCAGCAGTTTGTCATTTTATATAGCAGACTCTGCCTAAGAAGAGAACTGGGACTTCAGTCCAGGTCATCTTACCTGCACTGAAAACATTTTTTTCTGGAGTACCACCCTGAGCACCACTTTGGTGAAAACTGACTTTTAAAGTGGGGAGGGGGATTAGGGATGCAGATCTGACAACCCAAAAGAGAATCCCTGAACTAGGGGCACCATCTACAGGGGAACAGACTGACACTGACTCAGATCAGTCCTTGCATTACATAGCTGACATCTGTGCAAAGCATATGCAAGTTGGTTTGGCTGCACTTGAACACCCCCTCACAGAGTACTTCTGTTTTCACTTCTGCTGCCACAGTGTCCAGGAGCCCTGGGCACAAAGCAGGAGCTCTCAGTGTCGGCTGCTATACAAATGCAGATTAAAAGAGAACATCTCTGCCTAAACAACTTAGAAGCAGCAGCAGATGTGTACATATCAAACAGAAGAAAACAATGAAATCAGATGACAAACTGAGACAAACATCAGTGAGTGGAATAACAAGTTCTTTGATTTTACCCTTTGATTTTTAGCTTGAATTAAAACCACAAAACCCCAACATTTATTCTCCACTCTCTCTGCCCAAATGGTAATCACATACAATGTTAGAAAAATAATCTTCAAAGATGATTTACTTCATATAACACTTCCATTAGTTGTGTACAGCTGAATAGTTACTCCAGTATTTATTAATTTTACTGAAGGTTAATTCTCACTTTGGGGACATAGCCTTCTCTCTCTGCTTTCATGTCTTTCATTCTAAGTGCATCATCACCACCCAGTAGGTATTATGTAAACTTTACTGAAACCAAGAGTGTGACAACAGAACACCAAAATGGGATTCCAAATGCTTAATTTTCAGCTATACGGAGCAGCCCTTGGATTGTCAGTCAACTGGAAAAAAACCCAAAACAATCAAGAGCAGACATTTAATATACTGAAAGAAGTTTCAGAAACACGTTCTTAAACTCCTGCAATCAGAAATTTGAAAAGCTGTTCCATTTCCCTAAGCAACACTGAATTTCTTCATCTTCCACAAAGGAACATCTCTCAAAAGGAAAAACTTGAGGATGGAAAAGACCAAATCAAAGCACAAATAGGAGTAAATTACATGATAACGAAGAACAAAATAAAAGCATTTTTCTGTTAAAGACAGGGATCTGTAGTCTTGTGCAACACAAAGCCAGTGAATCAAAACAGCCACAGTTCAGTTAGTCTACAGACCTAGACTCTACCTGTTACATAAATTAACATGCCACCAGTTTCATTTACTTATTTACCTGCCAGTGATTTGCTCTTATTATTTACCTGACTTCCCATCTTGTACATCTATTTGTGGCAGTTGTGATACTTGGTCACACAAAGGCCAACCTACAAAAAGAAAAAAGTCAGAGCCTTGATTGCTTTTTTTTATGTGTAACAACTGCTGTTGCTCCTGAATTAGCCTCAGTTCAGTGACTGCCATTCTAGTATCTGCTCTTTATATGCCATAAAACTTGCCAGGATAGGCCCGAGAATATTGGTTTCACTGTGTTTGGCCCAGGCTTCTTCCTTCTTTATGGATCAAGCAGGAGTCTTTCATTTTCAAAATCTAGTTTTTGTGGCTCATATTGCTTTCTAATCTAGAGGTTTTATCTTGAAGTCACAGTATATAGAAAGTAAAAAATAAAAATGACAAACACTGCATCATTTCTGGTTTTGCTTTTTATTCAAATTTTTTGCTCCTGTACCTCTGGCTCAGTCAAAGTCTAAAACAAAAACAAGGCATATGAAGAATATGATGGAGTCTAGTTCTTCATTTGTATGTAGCAGGATTCCTCATGAAACTTCTGAACGGCTGACTCTATTAAAAATTCTCTTCTGATGCACTAATACACATTAAAAAAAATTAAAAATGCCAGATAAAACAACAAAATAGGGTTCAGAATATAATTTCATCTGGACTTGCATGTTTCTTCTTTTTTATCATGATAGGATACCTTCTTCTTCCCTAAACACAGCTGTGGAAGAGTTAACAATAATAAATACAGTGATCCATGTTTCATTATTTTAGTGGCTAGTATTTGGCTAGCACTCCAAGAATTCATCAAATGGCTCCTGAGCTCTTCTAGAGCATTCTTGTCCATTCAGGATATGTCACTCCTCAAGCCTGACAGCTTCCTTTGGTATAATTAATACAATGACTGGATAGTAACTACCCATTTCCTTGAAAACGTAGTAGTGAAATAAAACTTGCAAGACTGAAAACATCTTTCTGTATGAATAAACCTTTGAACCTGAAAGGAACTGAAGGAAGCTACTTTTGCAGCAATTCTTTCATTGCAAACAACCAAAAGCTCAGAAAATAACAAGCAAAAACTCTCCCAGCCCCTAGGACAGCTGGTTTAGGGGTTTTGTTTGTTTCTTTGTTTGTTTTTAAACATAGCAGAACAATTATGTATGGACTACCATAGTCAGAGAGTGTAAAAGTGATAACATACTCTTCAGGGCTACTACTAGGTAGCATTTCTGTTCCTTACTGTTTGTACACTAAGGAAGGGCCATTGGGCTTCAGTGATGTTTCTTGTCTTTGCTCAAATACTAAGACAGCATATGATGTGTCATGCCTTGTGAATGTCAGACTCCCACAGACTTCTGGCTGTGTGGCTGTTAGGAACTCAGCATCAAGTCCTCATAATTACTAGCACTGAAACGTGTGGGTTTTTTAACTGACCAGATAAATGATCCTAGAGAAAAGAATTCTCGATATCTATTGTATTGGGATGGAGAAAACAGCAACACTTTTAAATCACACAGGGTAATGTGAGCACAGGTGACCACTTCTGCATATGCAGTTTAAATTATGGTTGCTCCTCCTTTCTGTAGCCCAGTAAAAGCTTTACAACATAATTTCTTCTGCATTTGCTTTCCTTCTCTCCTCTCATGATCTAATGTGCCCATACAAGAAAAACTGATACTCTAACAGACCTTAGAACAAATGTTCAGCACGGATGTGATCAGAAAAACTGAACTGGAAAAGGACTGTGAATTTTAGAGTCAAATCCCAGCATGAAAGTATGGATGGGGAATGGCAGGATACAGTTCTGTTGAAGGCACAGTAAGTCACCTACGAGATGTGCCTGGGGGCTGTGTGACTTTCTCTCTCAGTTACCTGCTGACGATGGCATACGGGCTCGTCTCTTTGCCAACATCTGCTATTTACCATATTAAGATATACTTTAGATAACTTTCACTGTCGTGTACTAACTGAAACCAACTAAATGTTTGTGAAATATATTACGACTTTCTTAAGTTTTCTTAGAACAACTGTAATACAGCAGGATCATGTACAATACTGCATCAGACCTGGGCTACAATCTGTATTCTAAGTACCTTGTGACCAATTAAAGGTTATGGGAAACTCTTACATAAATACCACCCTGTTATGTTTACGATTTTGCAGGTAAAATTGTTCTTCTCCTCTTTGAGGAATATTGCTTGTTATCCTCTTTGAGGGTATAAATGCAGGAATAATATATGCTGAGGAACAAAGAACTTTAGTCTGTTGTGTTTTTAAAAGCTAAGCTTACATCTAAATCTATTTCCATTTCCCTCTGGAACCTGAGCAACTTTTTATGTTATATTAAACATTAGACAAATAGGGTAGATCTAATTAAAAGTTGAAGAAATGTGCTTCCCTTAATTGAATTTGTTACAGTTACATTTTGCAGACCAATGTTAATCAAAGCTCCAGTTCAGAGTGGCTGGATCAAGGGAATTAAGTTAACCCTTGCACGTCCTTACCTGAACACGCGATAGTCTGCTCTCGCCTAAGCCACAGACGCCAATTACGACTCACCGCTCGGTCGCGACTGCCCGGCGCGGGCTGCCCGGGGGCGGCGGCAGCGGGAGGGCTGCGCCCCGCAGGCTCGCTAACAGTACCAACTACGCCTGCCGGGGCTGGCCGCCGCCCCGCGACCTACGGGCGACGGCCACCGCCGCGCCTCGCGCGGGGCACCCG
>VZRS01011574.1:109855-123995 GCA_013398055.1 Ifrita kowaldi | reverse complement strand
CCCGGGCCGCTCCAGGCGAGCAGAGGAGGCCCCAGGGAAGGCCCTGGGCACCACCCTGCCGTACCGCGGTGAATCGGGGCACCCCGGAACAGGCTCAGCAGCAGCAGCAGCACAGTGACAACCCCTCGGGCACGGCCACCCCCTCCCCAGGGCTGCCCCAAAAGCTCTGGCAGTGATGCCCTGGAAAATTGCCAGGGAAAACGCTGCATCCACTATCCAAGTGCTGTGACCCATACATGCGTCCCTGGGGAAGGGTCCAGGCACTGACCCATGCCTCAACTCAGCCTAGGAGCACTGGGTGCAGAAGACACCCTGCCTACAGCTGCACTTCAGGTGCCCCCTGTGCCACAGGGGCATTCAGATGAACCTGCCAAGGCTTGGTTCATCCCAGCTGGAGCAATTACCCCCTCCCGGCTCCCGTGCTACTTGTTGGGGCACAGGGACAAACCATGCGAGACACAGCTGAGATAGATGTGCAGCTCCTACTGCTTTACTGTGAGAGGTACAATGGCACACAGTAACATGCAGGCGCTGGCAGCTCCTCCAGCACAGGGCCCTGTGCAAGCCTGCTGAACCCCACCATGAGAGCAGCATGGCCCCCGGTGGGTGCAGTCTTTGATCCTAGCAATGATCCTGGGGGTTGCTGAGACGGAGGGAATGTTGAGGACCCCACTCGTGCCAGGCACCATCTGACAGTATAGCCAGGCAGGTGTGGGCTGTAGTGTTTAACAGGCTAAGAGTAGCTCAGAGCAGGGGCAGCAACACAGGGGGGCTGCTGCTGGGGCACACGGGCAGGCATAGTTGCTGCCTGCACCCTGTGGCTGGGTTGTCCAGCTATGGAGCCACCCCAAAGCGCTGCAGCCCACCTGCCTCCCCAAAACGTTTACCCCCCTGCCCCAAGTTCCTGCTGGTTGCATTAAACCCCTGTGCAAAATCAGTATCAAGGCACCTGCTCATGCCATGGAGACAGGTGGACAGTGGGGGGGTGACATCTAAGCGCTATTTGGGGCTGTTGCAGCACAGAGGAGGGGACAGGTGCCCCGTTTTGTCCTTAATGTGTTTTTTCCTCTATTAATCACTCCCGGTGTTGGGCTAGAAGCTGCAGGTGAGGGCTGGATGAGGCCCGGTTGTCTCCATGCCCACAGCATTGGTGACAGAGGGTAGATGCAGGCCTCAGTGTACTGGTCCCAGAACCCCATGCTCTGGCAGGGTACCATCCCAAGACACGGGTACACAGCACCTACTGGCACTCACCTCAGCCCCCTGTGGTCCTTCAGCCAGCAGGGAGCGGGTTAAGAACCTGCTGGCCAGGGCCATTGTTTCTGACACAATGGGGAGGAAGAGGATGCTGGGGCTGAAATTCCTACAGCTCCCACCGGACAGATGGACAGAGCTGGACAAATAGACATGACAGAGGGCAAGCATGATTTAACCCTTTCAGGTGCTGCATGAATATGCCCCAGGGTAGATGAGGGGTACTTAAGGCATGTGGTGCAGCACCGGATACAAGATAGGCACTGGTGTCCAGGACAAGTTGGAAGGACCCCATGGGCACAGAAAGACCTATGAGGGTGGTGGTAGCATCCATCCATCTGGTCTTGCTGGGCCACAGGCTGCTGAGTGGCCACAGAGCCCATGACAGCTCTGTGGCACAACAGCCCCGGTCAGCACCTGGACTGGCAACCCCACCCCTGCTTGGTAAATCAGAAAAATAAATAAAAGGCAGGGGCTGGACAGACAGATGGACAGACACAGGGAGAGCCCACAAGGGGCTGGATCCTCTTTGGCAGCAAGCTGGGACCACAGCCAGGATCCCAGAGGGAAGCTGGGTAGGGGGCTAGAAGCCCTTGGAGGCCTGGCCAAGGCTCTCGCGCAGGCACCTGAGCTGCTCCTGGCCCAGCTTGATCTTCTCCTCCAGCTCCCGCTGCTCAGCAATGAGGGCTGACTTCATCTTGACGAAGTGCTGGTAGTCCTGGAGGTGCTCAGTGGGCAGGTACCGCGCCACCATGGCACCCACTGCCTCCTCCCGCCGCCCCACGTGCTCCTTCAGTTCTTTGGCATCCTCCAGCTGTGCCACCAGCAGCCGCTGTTTCTCCCGCAGGGCCAGCTGTGGGCAAGACGGCTGGCGTTGGCAGGGCATCCCACAGCCCAAAATCTCATGGGTGAGGGTCCCCTGCCCCACGCTCACCTTGTCCTCAGCAGAGGCATGCGGCCCCAGGCTGCCCAGGGCAGTTTCCACCCGGGCCAGGCGCCCCGAGAGGGAGAGCAGGAGGTTGATCACCTTGTCCAGGTCGCCCACGAAGAGGCGGTACTTGTCAAACTCCCCTGGGGTGCAGAGGGCTTGCAGGCGGGCAGCCACATCCTCACCCAGTGCCCCATTGGCGCTAATGTCCTCCTGCAGCCCCCGTTGTGCCTCCTGCAGCACCACCAGCTTGCGGCTCAGGCTCTCAATCAGCTGCAGCTGCCAGAGCAAAGGGGTCAGGAGTAACTGGGGCCACTTCCCATGGGATCGGGGGACTGGCACAGAGGTGTAGGGGTGCTGTGCTGGAGCCCACAGAACGCAAGAACCTTGTGGTACCCCTAGTTCCCATGAGCTACTGGCAATCCCCAGTCCCCACAAGAATCTGTCAATGTCTCAGACTCCATGTGCACTTAATGGATGCCTCCAGTCCCTGTGGGACATCCCAGTCCCTGCAAGCACTGAGCATCTAGAGATGCCGCTGGTCTTCATGAGCATCTGGTGAGACTCCCAGGTCCCACAAGCACCCGACAATGCCCCTGGTCCTTGCAGACATCTGGCAATGTCCCAGCCCCTTGTGAGCATATAGCAATGTTCCTGGTCGCCGCAAGCATCCAGCAACGACCCCCGTGCCCATGAGTGCCTGGTGATGTCCCCAGTTCCCATTAACAACCAATGATGCCTCAGTCCCTGTGGGCATCCAGAAATGCCCCCAGTCTCCATGAGCAACTGGTGAGGGCAGTGGGGAACCATGAGGGAATTGTCCCCAGCAGTGTCTGTACCTTCTTTTCCACCAGCTCGTGGTCCACCTCCTCCTCATCCTCTGAGCTCCCCTCCACCACCTCCGGCAGCACCTTCACCTTGTTGGGTGGCTCGGCTTTGCCCACTGCAACACCGTAGTGCACTGGGAAGGAACTGGAGCTGGCAGCAGTCCTGGGAGGCGGCGAGATGGGCTCAAAACCTTGCCTGGGGAGACAGAGATACAGAGATTAAGCACTGGGGGTGTCAGCCTGCCCTTGGCATGGGGCCCGGTGCCATGCCAGCCCTACCTGTCCTGTTCCACAGCCTCCACATGCCAGTCCTGCTGGAGACACTTCCGCCAGGCCTGTCGCTCCCCTGCCACCAGCAGCTCACCCATCACCTCAGTGGCGGTGCCAGGGGGAGCCAAGGGGGCCAGGACACTGGCCAGGGAATGGTCCCTGACAGCCACGTCCCACAGCAGTTCCTCGGAGTCCATGCAGCGGGGCTGGGGCCGGCTGCCGTGGCAGCTCACCCCCTCCACTGCCCCAGAACTGGGCTTGAGTGCCTCCGGCAGAGCAGGGCCAGGGCCACAATGCAGGGACAGGGAGCACTCACCCACCCCACGGGGACTGGCACAGCCCTGCTCCTGGTTCCGGTCAAGCCTTTGGGGCTGTTCCTCCATCTCCCAGGACTGCTTCATCTTTGTCCACTTCTCCCCAGCTCCTGACACCCTACCAACACCCACCCAGGACATGTCAGCTCCCCTGCCCACTCGTGGGGACACAGACACTCAGGATAATGGCCACCCCAGGGAAAGAGGTCAGGGACACCCCACAATGCAAAAAACCCCCACAGGGTGCTCCAAGGGGTGGATTAGGATGCTCTGACACAGGGTACAAGGGCCCACAAAAGCCCCCTCATGTGTCCCGGCTGTGTCTGCAGCCTCACTCCCATCCCCATGCCATGGCAGCACTTGCCTGCAAATCTCAGCGTTGGCAGCATCAGGCCCAGGAGTCCTGCGGAGTGATCTGGGGGGCTCGGGTCGGGGCCAGGCACCCGGTGGAGCGGGAGGGCGAGCAGTGTGACCCCAGGACTGGCCCTCCTGCTCCCCGGTGAGGCTCTGTGACCGCTCCCTCACTGCCTCAGCAATGCTGCGGATTGGCATTGGGGCAGCAGAGAAAGCAGAGCCATGCCCAGCACCATCTGGTGGGTGCTGGGATGCCCGGCGCTGCCTGTACTTCTCCCAGTTGGGGGGAGGTGGGCGGGGAGGTAGGGGGCCCTTCTTTTTGGGGATGCTGGGAGGGTCCAGCTTGGCATGGAAATGGTCCTTCCGGTCACGGCCCCAGGGGCTGGCAGGTTCCAGGTTGAGGTGGCTCTCAGAGAAGGCTCTGCCCCGTAGTGGGCGGTGCAGCGGATCCAGGGGACTCTCAGGGGTGTGGGCCAGGCGGTCACTATCCCACAAGAGGTCGTGTGTGGATGTGGTCCGGTAGCAGGGTGGCCACTCTGACTCGGTGCTCTCAAGGCAGGTGTGGAACTGGCCAAGCCTTGGGAAACCCAGTGGGTAGCTGGAGAGCTCACTAGAAGAGAAGGAGGCACCCATCCTCCCGCACACAGTCACCCATCTGGCAGTTCAGGCCCATTTCATGCCCTGCCTCATTAACCCCAGCTAGTCACCCAGTCGCACTGGTGGGAGAAGCCCAGGTTCATCCGCTGGGCACAGCCTCCTGGAGATGGCCCCAGACGTCTGGGGAAGGGTAAGAAGGGACCACCTTTGCTGTGGACACCTCCTCACACCCCATTGCCCTGCATGCCTCCTCCCACCTCAAAGGGCACCATGCCAAGAATGGCCAAGGCAGTACGGGAGGCACTTTGTACATCGTAAATCAAAATCATGGCAGTCCCCACATCCCCCTGGCGGAGGTCCCCACTGAGTGGCACACACATCCCAGCACCACGGCACCTGTCATGGGCTCACCTGATGGACTGGCTGACTTTCCTGGTTATTGCAGGGGGTTCCCACTCATCCTGAGGAAATTCCTGGATGCAGGGGAGAGAGTGTGAAATCCCTCTCCTCAGCATCTCTGTCCCATCCCCATTCAGGTGCAGAAGGCATGCAGGAGGTCTGCAGGGCCAATGGGGGCACAGTACTCCACACCCCAACCCAGGGTCATGTTCCAGGGGTACAAGGGAGTGCCAGTGCTGCTCCCCAGCACAGTCCCACAGGGCCAAGTTACTCACCGGGACGAAAGATCTCCGGGGGGGCCAGGCATCGCTCTCCTCTCGCCCGGGGTGGGGGGCCGGGCAGCAGCAGTCAGGGCAACGCACCCACGGCACGGGGTGACAGCGGCAGGTGTGGCCACGGGGCAGTGGTGGTGGGCACAGGTCCCCTCCACAGTAGCGGCAGGGCTCAGGGCGCAGGGGAACCCCACAGGGGTAGGAGAAGCCCCGCAGGTACTCCGGCTCCCCCGGCCTCCCCAGTGGCTTGTAACAGTGGGGCTGCTCCCGGCAGCACTCAGCATAGGGGCCAGCAGAGCCAGGGCGGCTGGGTGAAGGGGGGCTGTAGGGCTGGTCCACGGAGAGGCGGCGGACATCCCGGTGCTCAGGGCCAGGGGGCTGGAAGGCGCTGGGATTCCCTGCTGGAGGCTTGCTGTGCCGGGGTGGTGCCGGTCGGCTACTCTCCTCAAAGAACCGGCGGCGGTCGGCAAAGGGCAGCAGGACCGCCTCGTCGCTGCCCCGTGGTGGGGAGCTGCGGGCCGCCGGGGCCCGGCTGTAGCCCTCCAGTTCACTGGGGCTGGGTGAGTGCTGCGGCTGCAGCTTGTGCTCCGGGGACCAGTGCCAGCGGCCCCTGGCTGCTGGCACCACCCGCTCAGGGGACGGGGGCCCTTTGGGGGCTGGCACTGGGTCAGGGGTGGGGATACCCCGGTCCCCAGAGCGGCCAGCGTTCCTGCCGTCCTCACTCGGTGCAGGGCTGAGACACTCAGGCAGGGCAGGGGGTCGCTCTGCCAGTGCACCGCTCTCAGGGGGCTCCTCAGTCTCCTCCACTGGCTCCTCACCAGGTGGAGGTGCACCAGGACCCCGGCTTTTCTGCAGCTGGGCCTTGCGCCGCTGGATCTCATTGCGCAGGCTGGTGGCGAAGCGGTCGCTGCGGCGGCGCATCTGAGCAGAGCGGTGGTGTGGACCCCCAGCCCGCCGGGCCCCTCCCCGGCTCTCCTCCTCCCCTGGCCCCTCAGTGCTGAGTGACGGGCTGGCCCCCTGGCCATCCTGCCCGCAGGCTTGCTGCAGCTCAGGGCAGCAGCGGCAGGGCGGCGTGCGGCAGCAAGGCTCTGGGCAGTGCGGGGGGTCCTGGGCAGCCCCTGTGGTTCCCCCCCGGCTGCCTTCGGGATGCAGCGGGGACAAGGTCCAGCGTTGCCCACTGGGGGCTGGCGAGGCTCGCCCGCTGCCGGTGCCCAGCTGGAGAGAGCGGAGCTGGGAGGCCAGCAGTTGCTCGGGAGCACTGTGCCGGTGCGACACGTGGCCCTTGAGAGGGGAGAGCAACAGGTTGTCACCTGCTCTCATGGCATCGGGCACTCGGTGCATGCTGTCATCCAGGTATGGCTGGTTGTCAGACTCCATGCTCTCCCCTAGGAGTGGCTCAGCCGGGCATCGGTCCGGGTGGGAGCTCAGCATGTAATACTGGCCAGCAGAGAGACGGTCCTTCGTAGGGTATGACGCCAGTGTCCTCCTGCCCACCACTTCCACCTCCCCATCCCGCTGGCAGAGGAAGGTGTCAGAGATCCACCGGCCCTTGGCATGCAGAATGTCCGCTGACACTGACGCCTGGCGCCTGTCCCCTCTGCCAGCTGGGGCTGCCCGCAGGCTGTCCCTCCTGACAGGAGGCTGGGGGGGCACAGGTGCCCGCCAGGCCTCTGGGTGCCGGCTGGCAGATGACTCAGCCCCTGTGGTCAGGTAGCGCCCGTCAGGGACTTTGCAGGGGCCTTGGAGGCTGGAGTCGATGGACACGGCCTCTTCAGGACGGAGAGTGAGGGCGCAGTCAGAGGCGATGGAGCTGGCAGAGAAGGAGCTGTACGCCGAGTCCCGCTTGCTGTGGTACATGCCCTGGTCAACGGGTGAGGGGTCTCCTTCATAGTAGGCCTGGCTGGGATGGTCCAGGCTCTCCATGCTCCCGATGGAGCTGCTCCGGTCAGTGCTGCAGTGCCAGGACAGTGGGTTCCACTGCAGGGACAGCTTGCTGCTGCCTGGCCCCACGCCAATGTTACAGGCACCTGCCGCCCTCCATCCAGCTCCGCAGAGATCCCAAGGAGCCCACTCCCACACATACACCCTCCCTGGGACAACAGAGCACAGGGCAGCACAGCCCCAACCTGCCCTCCGCCCCCGGCTTGGGGCCACCACCAAGGTTCCCTGGCACTGGCAGGGGGAGCAGGCACAGGGAACACAGGGTGTGTGTGACTCCAACTGCTCGAGACCTCCCAGCTCTGGCAGCAGGGGCAGTGGGACTAAGCAGCTCCTGGCTGTCTCCAGCAGAGCCACCGCCCCTTCCTGCCGGGAGCCGGGAGTAAACAGCCAGGGGAAAGGGTAGTGAAGGATGAGGAGCAATGCCCGAAAGTGGTGTATGCGAGCACTTATGTCACCCCCACTGCCACAACCCAAGAGGGTGTCCCGTCTGCCCCCTCCCCTTGCACAGTCTCATAACTGCCCCCAGGGCCTCACCTGACATCACACCCCGAGGGCCAGGAGAGGCTGAAGGCATCAGCCGGGCAGTGCATGGTGGGGACGTCGGGGCGGCTTTCGGCAAGTTTGGCCACGTGCCAGGAATGGGGCCGGAGGACGGGCACGCTCCTCCTGCCAAGAGCAACAGCGGGAAAGGACAAGAATGGGGAGGAAGCCAGGCCAAGGAACCGGGGCTGAAGTCACTTCCTATGGGGCTTCCTGTCCCCCCCAGGCCAGCGCCCGCCCAAAGGGGACGGCAACGAGGAGGGTCCAGCCCTGCCAGCACCCGGCACTGGGCAAGGGGATCCCAAAGCTCACCCAGCTGGCCAGGGCTCCCCAGAATGCAGCATCCCTGTTGCCACATCAACAGGGGACCTAGGACATGGCCCCTGCACAACCCACAGGCAGTGCCCTGAGCAGGGCAAGTGTCCCTGCCAGGACTGGACTGGCTCCACCAAGAACACTGGGGCCACGCCTGTGTCTCCCCTGCAAGCCTGACCTTCCCCCTTGTTCCTTTGTCCCTCAGCATCTGCAGCAAGCACCAGCCACATGTCTCTGGGAAGGGTCCTGTGCTGGTCCCTGTCCCACCCCTCATGGCATCCATAGGAGTCGCCAGTCCCCCCAGCACATGCCACCGCACAGATGTGGTCAGAAGCCACCTCCTGTACCTCCCAAGTGCCCAGTGCTGCCCCAGCATCCACTGACTAGACGAGGAGACTGGCAAGCTGCAAGGTCAGCACAGGGACTTCCCAGAACCCCCAAACTCACCATGGATGATGCTGAGCCCCAGCACAGTCCCGTGGGACCCCTGCCCCTTGGGCAGTGCCCTTGTGCCGTCCCTGCCCCTGAGTGCTGCTGGAGCTGGAGTCAGTCAGGATGCAGCCAAGGAATGGATGCAGTTGGAGGGGTTGGGGGTGGGGGGACTGCAAGGCCCAGCCCTGCCTCTCCTTCCTTTCCCAGGCAAGCAGGCAGGCAGGAGGCAGGCAGGCAGGAAGGGAGAGGAGCGGCCACGCTTGAGGCTACCGCCCAGCAAAGGGGTGGCGAGCCTGACGCACTGCCCTGGCTCTGCTGGCTAGGGAACCCCCACCCAGTGGCAGTGCTGACAGCAGCAAAGGGGCTTCTCCCCACCCTGTCCCAGCAAAGGGCACCTCCAAGCTGGAGACAAGGGCACCTCCACATTCCTGCAAGTCCCCCAGGCAGGTAAAACCCCACTGGCCCTCCCTGTGTCCCCTCCACAGCACTGCCCACCTGCGAACAATCATCTTCAGAGTGCGGTAGGAGCCCTTGATGAGGATCAGGGCCTCCTGGCGGGATCCGTACAGCGGTGTCCCGCTGATGTTCACCAGCTCATCACCCGGCTGCAGCCGGCGGGACAGTGCAGCCTTGCCCCCATCCTCCACCTGGGTGACAGAGCAGGGCGTCACGGCGGGCACGGCCCCCAGAATATCCCAGGGGATGTTCCACAGCCACTGGGTGTCAGGGGAGAAAGAGGCTTTGGAGAAGGTGCCTGAGCCCCAGGCACCACAGAGAGATCTGCAGGGCCAGGCTCTCCCCCTTCTCTGGTCACATGAATTTCTGAGCAAGGGCATCAGGGAGGGGGGAGAAAAAAAAATGTCCCATCCCAGCAGATTCCCCCGCAGGCACAGGCAGCACAAGGGCCCTTTGTCCAGCGTGGATGCCAGCCCCCTGCCGCTGCTTCCAACCCCACATTGAGCCTGTCTGGGCACCCATGGTGATGTCGATGCTCAAAGGATGCTATCCTGCCCTCTGTGCCCACAGGAGACAACAGTAGGGGAAGTGCTGAGCCCTGGCACATGCCTACCCTCCCTGACACCCATGGCCAAAATGAACCTGGCACCCTGTACTGCTGTGATTAGAGGAAGCAGGGCCAGGGTGCTGCCAGCACGTGAAACCCTGGGCCATCCCCTCTGCCCTAGCTGGTAGGTGCAGTGCTGGCAGCCCTGGGACGAGCAGTGCCCAGCTGGCGTAGGCAGAGTGCCCATTGCCAGCACTGATCTCTGCCCATCCTGTCACTGCAATGGCCAGGGATCGCCAAGTCCAGACCATCACACCACAGGGATTGGAAGCGACCAAAGCTGCTGCTGTGTGGTGGCAGTGGCACAGGGCATGCAGGTGCATGGGGCAGGACCCAGGGTGCCCCATGCCCAGCGTGGACGTAGCAAGACCCTACAGCCACTCACAGAGCTGAGCTAACCTGGCCCCATGCTGGGGCTTCTGCACCCACCCTGCCCATGGGCTCTTCACCCTGCCCAGTTGCTCCCAGGCCTGGCCAAGGAATGAGCTCTGCTTACAGTGCCTGCAGGGCCAGCCTGGGCAGCAGCCAGGCCCCAGTGCCAGGGAGCACACAGGGCCTAGCAGGTTAGTCATCATGCATGTGCCCCTGGGTACCACTTTCCAGCCCTAGTGCTGGGCAGGGCTCAGGGGGCATTCCACTACCCCTGGACAAAATGTCACCTTAGGAGGGAGGAAGGCAGGGGCAGCCAAGCCTCCTGCCCAGTGTATCACTGCCCCATGGCCCTGCCTGGCACAGCTGTGCCCCGAACCAACAGCTCTCCCATTTCTTCAGGGATCTGAGCACCGTGATGCCATGCCCAGGCTGGGCACAGCCCAATGTGCCTGCCTGTGCAGGCAGGCTGCCCTCCTACCCAGATGTTAGCCATGGGGTGTCTTCCTGGCAGGGGACCCCGACTGCTTGTGAGGGCTCCCAGTCCTACCATGTAGTCGGTGGAGCACCTGGGTTTACCCCTTGCCATGCTGCTGCCCACCACTGGGCACCAGCAGAGCATGCAAGGCAGGCTGCACCTTCACCCCAGTCCTCTGTCCAGCCATGTGCCCACCCAGTCCTGCCTGCCACGGCCACCGGGATGAGTCAGAGGTGAAAGGCGTTCCCACTACTGCAGGACACCACCAGGTCTGCACCCATGTCAGGGCCATCACATGCACCAGGATGGACAGACTCAGCCCTGGCATCACTCACCAGGAGCTAAATTTGGCACAAACAGCCCCTTGTTCTGCCTTTGCCACCAGCGAACTCAGCACTGGCAGCCAAACCCCACCGCCTGCTGCCCTGCCTGGCTGGGCCAGCCCAGGACACTTCCCCAACACCACCCCTGGAGGTCACTCTGGGCCCTAATGGTGGGCACCAGATGGCTCACAGGAATGTCTGCCTGTCTCAGGAGAAATTTGTCTTAGGAGTCACAACCAGAACAGTGCCACAGCTGTGCCCACCCTGCCCCACACCAACCTCCCTCCTTGCCCCCGACGTGCTCGGGGGATCGGGGGAGCCTGTGCCAGAGGGCGTTCGCAGCCCCATGGAAGGCTTAGAGCGCGTGTGAGCACCGCCGTGGGACTCTGCCACAGGAAGGGATCCCGCACGGAGTGGGCTCAGAGGCCAAACTCTGTCACCAAGTGCGGGGACGCCCTTCCCTTTTCCGGCCCGGGCCCCCCGCGCCACAAGCGGGGGCCGCCCCCTCTCCGCACACACCTCGGCCGGCCGCAGCGGCGGAGCGGTGGCCCCGGGGGACCCCCCCCTGAATGCACAGAGCACTGGAACAAGCCCCTTTTGTCTGCCGAGCACACGCGGTGGCGGCGTGTCTGGGGGAGCGCGGGGGCCGACACCCCGCGGCCCGCAAGCCACTCCCCTTCTCAAAAGTGGTGGGGAAGATCCCCGGGCCCTCCCATCGCCTCCCATCGCCTCCCATTCCCTCCTATCCCCTCCTCCTGCAACCGGCGGACCCACGGGGACCCTCCACCCCGAGGGCCGGCAGTGAGTCGGGACGCGGGCAGTTACTCCCTCGGCGCCCGGCTCCCCACCCGCCGGCGGTGCCACCTCAGGGCGCAGGGCTGGAACCGGAGCCACTTTTCCAGCTCCCCCAGCCAGACCGCGCTGCCCGCGTCCCGCCGAGGGCGTGGAACGGCCCGGGGGCGCAGTCAGCCCGGCTCGAGGCAGGCAGCAGCCCCGGGGCCGCCAACCCGGCCCGCCGCACCCCGGCTCAGCAGGACGGTGACACCGGGTAGGCAGGTGGCCAAATCGTCCGGTGACAGCGCCCCGTCTGGGCTCCCCGGAGGGGTGGGTATTGGGGTTCCCCTGGCCGCTGCCCGGCTCCCTGCGGGTCTCCCCGCGAGTCTCCCCACGGGGCAATGTGCTGGCGGGGGCTGCAGGAATCGGTGACCTTCTTGTGTGGCGGTACGTCGGGGCCGCAGGGGTCACCCTGAGCATTCGCTCCCGGCTGCGGCCGGGTCCCGCTCGGCACCGTACCCCGGCGCCAACCCAGTCCCGGGCACGGTCCTGCCCCTGCGTTCCAGGGGTGCCGGGGCATGACGGGACGGACTCTGGTTCCCCCACCGTGGCCCTCAACGTCCCCGCAGAGCCCGGTGCCCGGGGCGCCCATGAGCGCGGCACCGATGGATGGGCACACGAAAAGGGGCTGACCTCCCCCGGCTACGGCCCGTGGGACGGGATCGGGAAAGACGTGAGGGGGAATGTGAGGCCGCCCCCGACGCCAGCCCAACGGATGTGCCAGAGGAATTTCTTCCTGCCGCCGGGCCCGGGCTGTCCCTCCGCCCCTCTCGCTCCCACTCTTCCTCCGCGGCTCTAAGTGGAGGGTCGCGGAGATCGTGGGTGCGAGTGGCCGCCCCCGTCCCGCCGCGCCATGACACGCGACCCCGCGGCCGGGGCTCCCCGCACCCCCGACGCCGCCGCGCCCCGGGTGTCCACCCATCTCCCGCGTCCCGCCACGGGCGGGAGGCCCCTCTCGGGGGGATGCTGCGGAGCCCACGCGGGACTGTGCCGGCGGTGCCTACCTTGGAGACGATGAGGGGCTCGCCGTGCTCTAGCCCGCCGCGCAGTGTGAAGCCCCAGGGCGCGCCCCCCTGCAGCTGCACATGCACGTACTGGGGGGCGCCGGGCCGGCCCTCGGCCCGCTCCATGGCGGCTACAGCTACAGCCCCATCCCGGCCTGGCCCCGAGCTGTGGAGGAAATGACACCCCCGCCCGCCCGGGCTGAGCGGCGCGGGGCGAGTGCGGGGCGGGGCCGGCCCGCACCGGGACTACTCCGCCGCCGCCAATGAGGCGCGGGGGGACGGCGGGCGGCCGGCTCGGCACGGCTTGGCACGGTACGGCACGGCTCAGCACAGCTCATGGCATGGCGCTGCACACAATGGCACAGCACAGCACCTTTCTACTCAGTAGCTTGGCATGCCATCCTTTAGCCCAGGGACCTGAAGTGAGTTGCTTGGCTCAGCTTGGTACAGCCCAACCAGCGTATTTCAATTGTCCAGCTCAGCCCAGCATGGCATGATATGGAAGGCTGGCAGACTTCAGTACAGCATGATACAGCACAGCTCAGCTCAGTGTGGGATGGCAAGGGGACCAGCATGGGTTAACTGGCCCAGCATGGCTCAGCCTGGCATGCCTCAGTGCAGTTAGCTGGGTTGGTGCATTCTGGCTTGGCTCAGCTCAGCTCAACACGACACAGGGCTGGCAAAGTTTGGTACAGCACAGAACAACCAGGGGCCTCATCTGGCTTAGCTCCACTTGACCTGGCCCAGTTTTGCTCAGTGCAATTCAGCTTGGTTGACTTGGACAAGCAGGGCTGGCACAGTTTAGCTCAGCACAGCCTGGCCTGGCTTGACTTAGCTTGGCCATGCACAGTTCAGCTCAAAATGACACAGTTTGGTTCAGCACAACATGGTGCCACCAGGGACCCACACCAATAGGGCCAGCTCAGCACAGCTTAGCCTGGCACGGCAGCAGTTCGACAGCACTCACATGGGTGTGAGGCGGTGGCAGTAGAGTGATGCAGCCCCCCCGGCTCCCCACTGCGCAGTCACACTGGCGCCCCAAGCTCCACTGCCTGCAGGCCAGCACATGCTGCTGGCTCCTGTCTGACCTACCCATGCCAGCCCCCACCCTGTCCCTATCCTGCCGGGCACCTCAGGGCGTGCATGGCAGTTTGGCCGTTCTTCACCTTTGTCTTTCCCCTGCCAGGCCCAAGAGGAGCAGCTGTGCCGCTTGGGGGAAATTGAGGCAGGGGGAGGAGGCAGCGGATGACAGCCGGGGCTGGTGGGAGTGGATCGGCACGGATTCCCGGGGGACCCCGAGAGTCCTGCTCCTCCCCTTCCCGCCTGGGGCCACGACTGTTACTCATCTCCTTCCCAGACAGCACAGCCGGCCTGGAAAGCTCTGCTCTGCAAGCAACGCCTGCGGCCCCTGGTTGCCTGCCGCGGCTCAGGAGGGTCGGCTTGCAGTGCCAGGCTGGCGATCCACTGTAGGCTTGTTCCTTCCCAGTGCTGGAAGGGTCTCAACTTTTTCTCGGTAGTCCCTGTCCACGAGCACCTGCCTTGAACTCTGCCTGTGCCCTGCACAGCCCAGCTGCAGGCAGCCCAGTACATGTGTACATTCTTGTGCCTGAGTGTCACAGGGCACAG
>VZRS01011574.1:58909-109766 GCA_013398055.1 Ifrita kowaldi | reverse complement strand
TACAGCCTTGACAGGTCCACCGCTGACATGTCCACCCCTGACCTGAATCTCCTGCTCTCCCCTATGGCCTTCCCACCTGCCTTATCATGCCCCCCACTCATGACTGGCTGCTGCCATGCCCGGGCTTTTCCCAGCCTTCACTGGCTCATCTGCCCCTTGTGCCCTTTCCCAAATGAGTAACCAGGGCTGCCTGGTCAGGCAAGAGGGCTCTGTGCCCTGGCTCATCACATGGCCCCACAGCACATTTAGCACCACACACACCCCCATACAGCCCTCCTAGCCCTTAGCACTGTGTCCAGCTGGCACCAGGAAGGGTGGGCAGCAGGCACCAGTACAACCCTCCCAGCTCTCCCATGTCCCTCTCCCTGCACCAGTGGTTCCCAACCAGTGTGCCCACCCCCTGGCCCCTTCCATCCCAGCAGGAGAGCAACAGTGTACTGTGGGTCTGGGCACAACACCAGGAGGTGGCACTGGCTGCAGCTGCCCACATCGCACTCTGTACTATGCCCAGAGGGCCTTTCCTAGGCAAGCACCATGGAGTCACTGTCCCCAGTACAGAAAGTGCCTCAAATGGTCCACGCCAGCGAGAGGGCGGGCATCATGCTCACAACCTCTCGGCTTTGAGCAGGTGTTGGCAGAAAGACCTGGAAACCGGTCAAGGTAGGCAAAGTTGTGGGCATGCTGATGGTGATGGCAGGATGATGTCTACAGTGGGGTACTGCTGGCTGACCCAGACATACTCAGTATTGCTGGGCTCAGGGTCACTCTGCTCACGCATGTGTCTTAGTGCCAGGTGGGTAGAGTGAGGCACTGGGCAGCCTGGCTGTGCTGTGGGGCTGTTGGGGAGCAGAACCCCAGGCTCTGTGCCTGCTTGGGGCAGTGCAGACCAGCTTGCAGCAATGGGCGCAAAGGTGCTGAGCCACTGCTGGAGAGGCAGCACAGAGTGGAGGGAGCTGGAGGGACTCTCATTGCACGAAAGCACCCTCTTAGGCTCTGGCCCCATTCGCCTGGGACCCAGGGAGCTCCTGCCTCTTTAAAACCTGATTGAGACCATGCCTTTAAAATGGGCCTGGGCAGGGCCCTCCTACCCTGTAGGAGGAGGCTGGCCAGGAGCAGGTGGGCTGAGTGAGCTGGTGCTCCTACCCCGCTTCACCCCACTCCCCTACCCCAGCACCTTTACAGCCCCCATAGCCAGGCTCTGTTTGGCTAGCTTTGCTTCTGATCTGGGTTTTAGTCTGGAATTGTACCCCTTTTTGCATACAGAATCCCCCCACCTTTCTGTTCCTGTGCCAAGCTGAAGCAGCTGGTGTGGTCGTCCTGGTTTGATAGGAGCTGGCAGCACCCTGGGATCCTTTTGCTGGTGCCCACAATCAGCTCTGCCTCTCAAGTGGGGAGAAGCATGACTGCAGGTTCTCCCTAATTCTTCTGCTGACCAGCCCCACCTTGTCTCACTTACCTGCTCCCTCCCCAAACACACACTCACCTATCATGGCTATGCCCTATCCTTTCACCAGCCTCCTCCTCCTCCTTGTTGTGCCCCTCTCCCAGGCTGCAAATCAGTCTCCACTGCCCCTTGGCTCCCTGCCTGCTGTCCCCACCCTGCCCCTCCTGCAGGCCCTGCAAATGCGGGCTCCAGGCAGCCCAGGCCGGCAAGTGGGGCCAGCCAGTGGGCAGCCCCTGCGCTACATGCTGAATCTGTACCGGCGCGCTGCTGACCGCGAAGGCCGACCCCGCCGCAGCCACAGCCTGGGCACCAACACCATCCGCCTGGTCCAGGCCAGTTCCCATGGGGGTCAGCACTGGGCAGGTAAGGAACCAGTGGGCATTAAGGATGGTATGGGGGCTTAGCAGAGCTAGCAGGGTGGGCTTGAGCTCTGAAGGCGAGGTCTCTTGCCTGTTTCCTCCCTCCTCTCTACAGTGTCCTGGCTGGGGTTGCTTTTGGCCATGGGGTTCCACTTGGCAGGGGTCCAAGGCTGTGCCCCAGGGGTGAGATGGGCAAACGCATCGCTGGCCCTTGTGTGCCCTTCTCCCCTTCCCACACTGCTTGATGCTGTGCCAGGCTAGTGGTGTTGGTGCAGAGGATGAGAAATGTTACAGACTCTTTGCCCTTCACCCCACTAGCAAGCCTTCTGTTTGCTGCAGCTTCTGCCTTGCGCTGGAGCAGATGGCCGTCACAGGCTCCACTGTGCTTTGTGGGGCTGTGGCAGCACTATGGGATAAAGGGGTGCTGCACAGTGCCTCCTGCACTGTGCTAAAGGGGTACTGGTCACTGCTTCCCTGCAGGTCGCTGGTACTTGCAGGCCCTCACCTACCGCCTGGAGGGCCAGCCAGAGGCCGAGCACCTCCTCAGAGCCACTGTGGTCTACCTGCCCAGTCTGTCATTGGCCCATGGTCGCCTCCTGTGTGCTCTGGAGCTGGTGGTGGCCGGTGAGGCACCCAGGGTGCTGCTCAGCCCTACTGCCCGTCCCCCCCACGGCTGGGCCGAAGTTGACGTCACCCCTTACCTGGTGCTGGGGAACAGCAGCGTGGGGATCCTGGCACTGCGGCATGTCTGTGTGCGTGCTGGCCGAGCAGGAGGCCACGATGCCCCGGTGGCGCCCAGCTGCCCTTTCCTCCTTCTCTACCTTAACGATACCCAGGCAGGGTTGGCACCTCCCGCAGCAGAGCCCCACCGACACCGGCGTGACACAGGGACATTGGCTCATGACCTGCCCAACTACCTGCGGGAGCAGGGAGGGGAGAAGAGTGACTGTTCCCTCCGCCCCTTCCCTGTCAGCTTTGCACAGCTGGGCTGGGACCACTGGATCATCGCTCCCCACCGCTACAACCCACGCTACTGCAAGGGCACCTGTCCCCACCTGCTCCGCTATGACTACCATGCGCCCAACCATGCTGTGGTGCAGAGCTTTGTTCATCGGCTTGTGGATGCCAATGTGCCGCGGCCCTCCTGTGTGCCCTACCGCTACAGCCCCATCAGTGTCCTCATGATTGAGCCCAATGGAGGTATACTGTACAAGGAATACGAGAATATGATTGCAGAGTCCTGCACCTGCCGGTAATTTCCACTGCCCCAGCACACCACCCCTGGGCTCTGCCTCTTCCTGCAGATCTGGACTTTAGGGTTTATCTTGCTCTGCCTGGGGCTCACTCAGCTCATCTTCCCTCCCCATGCAGCGCTGCTCAGTGGGGAGGTTTTACAATGACAGTTTTATGTAAATTGTGGATTTTAAAGGCAGGAACCTGTGCTGGGGTGGTTGCCCCATGGCATCTGTCCTTCCTGCAGCCCCCATGGCTGCTGCCTGGTTTTGGTGGGCAGGGGGGCTTGGCCTGATGTTCTCAGAGATGAGCTGTGTCCTTAAACTGGAGTGCAAAGCTCTTAGGAGATGGTTGGGAATCTCCTGGTAGAGCCAGGGCAGGGAGGGTGAGAAGTCCAGGTGTCTCTGTGCTTTGCATTTGACAAGTTGGTGGTGTCATGATCTGATGTGACCCTGCCTGTGGCATTCCTTCCCAACTCACCAGCACCCCATCCCTGACTAGTCTCAGCTGCAGAGGCATCTCACCAGAATTTAGGCTGGAGGGAGGAAGCCTCTCTCTTCCCCTGCAGTTCTGTTCTGGAAGGGCTATGAAAAACTGGAGGGACCTGAGCTGCCATCTCTGCTTCCAGTGCTAGAGGCCAAGGCAGCTGCCTGTGCTGGGCTCTGCCTGCTGTTTCCTCTGACACACTTGTTCTTCAGCTCCTTGGCTTGCCCTCTAGCAGGTCTCTGCCTTCTTGCACTCTTGCTGTCACACAGGCCTTGGGCTCTGCTGGGCTCCTGGCATGTCCCTGTTCCCAGAAGGGTCAGTCCTGCTCTCAGCACCCCTGCTGCCTGACTTTCCTCTATTTATTGCTTGACTGTGAATAAATAAATTGATTGATTTTGCTAAAGACCATCTTGGCCTGTTCTTGCACTCTCCCTGGGGCGCAGCAGGTGCCTGCTGGGATAGGCTGCCATAGGCTGTATCCCTGTGCAACTGCCCTTGTGCTTTCACTGGATGGGGTGGATGCAAGGGTAAATCCCAGCTGGTTCAAGCAGGGCCTGTGAGAAGTGCCTCCCCTGGAGCATAGATCTGCCCTAGTGCAGAGGGGACCAGATGTGGCTGCAGGCAGCTGCCTCCATGGGGCTGGGAACAAGAGATGCCCCACATCCCTCTGTATGGGGCAAGTCCTAGGGGTCTCCTGGGGCTATCTGTCACTGTGGCCAAGGTATTTCTCTGCCAGGGCTATTTTGGGTAGCTGTCTGCAAGCAAACCTGCCTGTTGCTGTATATGATGCCCTGTTTGCAGTGCTGGAGCAAAATGTCCATTCTTTGAGCATCAAGGCATAGGTGGCAGTCATCATCCTTGTCACCAGAGCTTGGGGGCACTGTCACCTGGATGCTGTTTCTCATGGCTCTTGCCAGGGTCTCCTCTTGCTTGGGGTCCAGCCCCATCTGTTATTGCTGGCCCAAGCTCCATGGGGAGGTTTCAGCACTTTTATTTTTCCTGTGAGTGTTTGCTGTTGGACAGGGTGCTGTCAACTCCAATCCTTCCCTTTTCTGCCAGTCTCGAAGTTTCTTTCCCATCCTGGAAGAGTGAGAAACCACAGAGCCCCAAGCTCTTCTTCTGCCCCTTGTCCCCAGTTAGCCACATCTTGGTCATGAGTGGGGAATGTCTTCTGCTTTTCTGGAAGCTCACAGATCTGATCCCTATCAATCATTAAGCATGTGGTGTTGACTCATTCAGGCAGGTGATGATAAAAGGCATGGAGCTGGGCATGCTCCCAGCCCTGAACACCCCTGGATGCCACTTGGCCCCCACCTGCCCAAAGGGGTCCCCAGGATGAGGGGTGCTGCGGTCTCCAGGAGCCCACTGTGTCCAAATGCTGCTGGTGCACAACTGTATGATGCACGTGTCTGTCCGCACCCGTGCCTGCAGGTGTATGCCTGCGTGTGTGTGCATGTGTATGATTGTGTATGTGCATGGGAAGTGTGTGCGTGTGCTTATGTGTGTGTGTGCTTATGGGTGAGTGTACCTGTGCGTACGTACAGGTTTGCACACCTGTGGATGTACATAGGTGCGCATGTGTGTATTTCTGTGTGCTATGGACACATGGAAATGCAAAGGGTGTGTGCACAGCTGTGTACACGTGTGCGTGTGGAGGTATGTGTGCACACGAGTCTGCCTGTGCACGTGTTCCAGTGCGGGTAGGTGTGTGCACACTGGTACGTGTGCATTCGTGTGCATGTCCATGCCTCTATATGCACGTGCACACCTATGGACGTGTCCATGCCTCTGTCCACATGCGTGTCTGTGTGTCTGTCCATGCACCTAGCATACGTGTGTGTGTCCATACAGACCCACACTGGTACGTGTAGCCGTCTGTGTGTCTGTACAGTCTCACACCAGTACGCGAACCCGTCCGCGTGTCCCTGCGGTGCCGCACCAGTCCGTGTGTCCGTTCCATATCGGCACAGGTGCGTCCGCGCGTCCGTCCCTGTGTCCGTGCGTCTGTCCCTGTATCCGTATATCCGTCCGTGTGTCTGTAGTTGTATCCGTGTGTCCGTCCTTGCAGCCGCGTATCCATACTCAGCGTTGCTCGGCCTTCACCCGGCAGGCGGCGCCGCACGCCGCCGCCCCCCCGCCCTCGGAGCCGCCATAGCGGCAGGTCCTGCCCACTCGGTAGTAAGCGCCCATGGGCCGAGGCCGCCGCCGGCGAGGAGCGCCGGGCAGCGCGGGTGCGGCGGCCGCTCAGGGGCTGCGATGGTGCTCGGATAGCGCCGTCGGCGGCAGTGACCCGGCTGTGCCGCGGGGCGGAGCGGGGAGGGGAGGGGCGGAGCGGGGCGGGGGCTCTGACAGGACCCGTGCCGTGCCGTCAGTGCCGCTGCTGGTCCCGGTCGTGCTGCCGCCGTCATGAGGAGCCGGAGCAACTCGGGCGTGCGTCTGGACGGCTACGGGCGCCTGGTGCAGCAGACCATCCTCCGCCACCAGGTGCGGACCCTGCCCGGGAATGGGGAGCAGACCCGGGGCCCCGGCGCGCCCCGCCGGCCACTGGGCCAGGGAGTTCCGTGGGAACGGTGTGTCCCCTCCGCAGGACGCGGTGACGGGGCTGCTCCCCGCCAGCGCTGACCACCAGGACGCCTGGGTCCGGGACAACGTGTACAGCATCCTGGCGGTCTGGGGTCTTGGCCTGGCCTACCGCAAGAATGCCGACCGCGACGAGGACAAGGCTAAGGCCTACGAGCTGGAGCAGGTAGGAGGGAGCAGAAGCCGGGGGCGGGGCTGGTGTCACCCGAGGACTGCCGTCACCCCGGTCTGGTCAGCCTTTGGCACAGCTGGGTCAGGGGCCCAAAGGCAGTGCAGTGAGCGCGAGGACACGACTGCCCCCCGACGCAGGAGGCAATAGGAATGGCCGTCAGAGTCTGCTCTTCCCAGACCACACTGGAGCCCAACCAGAGCTCCAGTCTAGACCTCTGGCTCTGGGCTGGTCTGGGGCCACAGCCCTTCTCTCAAGGGCTGGGGAGCCGTGTCCTGCAGCCGTGTCCTCTGTCCCGCTGCATAGCATGGCAACCTGGCCTTGCTGGCAGACCAAGAAATCTTCCCTCTGCTGTTGCCCAGGGGCTGTGAAAATGTGAGCGAGGGCTCTGATTACAGACGTTGAGCCCCACAAAGGTCAGCGGCCAGCTGATCCTGAGTCAGGGCTTCTCATGGAGATTAACAAACCTGTTTTCCTTGTTCCTGCAGAGCGTGGTGAAGCTGATGAGGGGGCTGCTCCAGTGCATGATGAGACAGGTAGGGGCTGGGGAGCACCTCTGAGTGTCAAGTGGTCTCTCTAAAGCCCAGCTATGCCACGGAGTCCTAGCTGTGCCAGCCCTCCCCAGCCTTCCCTGATCAGCAGAGGGAAGGCCCCCTTTCAGCAAGTCTTGAAATAAGTTCTGAGTGAGCATCTGTCCTGGGTGTGATTGAAGTTCCAGAGCTGTGGGCTGGTGGCCAGCGGAGCCTTTGCCAGCTGCTCCCTGCCTCTTGGCCTGGCAGGCGCTAGGACTCTGCAGCTCTCCTCCCTGAGGGCGTTTGGAGCAACCCTTTTCTCTCTGCATGGTGCAGCTGTGGCAGTGGGCCCTCCACTGCTGCAGTCCTGTGCCGCAGTGGCATGTGAGCCTGCACTCATTGCCTTGGTGCACAGAGGGGCTCAGCCCAGGGGTTGTGGAATTTCTGCCCTGCCAGGCACGACTCCATGTGCTCCGCTCATGGCATGGAGCAGCCCTTGGCTCGGGAGCTGTCAGACCTCTCTGGAGACAGGGTTCAATGAATGCCTGTGTCTCTTTGCCCTTCTCAAGGTGGACAAAGTAGAGGCCTTCAAATACAGTCAGAGCACCAGGGACTGCCTGCATGCCAAGTATAACACCCACACCTGTGCCACTGTGGTAGGAGACCACGAATGGGGTCACCTACAGATGGATGCTACCTCCCTCTACCTCCTCATGCTTGCACAAATGACTGCCTCAGGTAATGCTGGGGGCTGCCATCGCAGCTTTGAGCGCGCTGGTCTTCAGGTTCACAAGAGTCTCAGTTTGGGTGCAGCTTCCTGGGTGCCAAGCTGCTGCAATGGCTTCCCTGATACCCACTATTTTCTTATGTTCACAGTAGCTGAGGTGGGTTTGGGCCCCTTGATGTCGGTCGCTCCAAAAGTCCCTGTTTGTCTGAAGCCCCAGTGCTGCTGTAAGGGGTGGGAGTGGAGATGGGGTCAGCTATGACATGGCTCCCATTGGGCAGGCATGCAGTGGGGAGGAGTCGTCCCTGGGTTCCTGCAGCCCCATCCTGGGTACTCTTGTGGGCTTGGAGTGGCTAATGTGAATTCTTCCCTATGCTTCAGGCCTCCACATAATTCACAGCTTGGATGAAGTCAACTTCATCCAGAACCTCGTGTTCTACATTGAAGCTGCCTACAAAACTGCGGTGCGTAGCATGTGCTGGGGAAGGGGGATGCGCTCCCGTGGTGGAGACACTGGACTGGTGTCTAGGAACAGCTGTGGGTTCCCCCTGAGCCACGCCAGCACCTTCTGGAAGCACCATGGATGGGTGGGATTCAAAGGCTTGCTGGGTGTGTTCTTAAACAGTGCCTGGTTCACAGGACTTTGGCATATGGGAGCGTGGGGACAAGACGAACCAGGGCATCACCGAGTTGAATGCCAGTTCTGTCGGCATGGCCAAGGTGAGCTGGGAAGAAATGCTGGCTGGCGGGGTGAGGAACACCAGTGGCCCTGAGCTGCTTTTTGACAGGGCAGGCTGGGCATGTTGAACTGCTGAGGCTCAATGCCCCATGCAGTGATAGGTTCCTGGGGAGCAAGACTCTTCTCCTTGTACACTGGGATAAAACTGTGCCCTTCTAGCCTAAGGTTTGCCTGAACTGGGAGTGAAAAGTTCATTGGGGGTGTGTGGCAGAAATGTCCTAGGCCCTTTTGATGTCTGGAGATGTGGTCCCATTTCAACCAGAGATGTTCTGCAGCCACAGCAGGATTCAAATTCTTTGAAATTTGGGCAGTGCTTTACACACAGCAACTAGCATGGAGTGAGAGCTCTTACAGATGAGCAGCATGGTGAAGGACATGCCTCTTTGGGTCTCACCCTGCTTGCAGGCTGCCCTGGAGGCACTGGATGAGCTGGATCTCTTTGGAGCCAAGGGAGGCCCACAGTCGGTGATACGGGTGCTGTCAGATGAGGTGCAGCACTGCCAGGTGAGACCCACCCAGGTGCTACACTGTTGCAAGAGGAACTGTGATCTGCTGGGTTTGCAGTGTGAATGATGCCTGGCCTGACAGCCTAACAACCTTTCCTTCCCCTTTGCCCAGTCCATCCTCCACTCAATGCTGCCCAGGGCCTCCACATCCAAGGAGGTAGATGCCAGTGTGCTCTCTGTCATCTCCTACCCAGCATTTGCTGTGGAGGACAGCGAGCTAGTGGAAATCACCAAGCAGGAGATTATCACCAAGCTGCAGGTGAGCATCTCTGCCGTTGTCTCACTGTTCCCAGGAGACAGCTGCAGTCCAAACTGTTGTAGCCCTTTTCTTTCCAAAAACATGTACAGTGGGGGGTTGCCTGGGGCATGTCCTCTCCCAGTTTCCATGACCTGTGGCAGGGGTGTGCAGAGAAGCAGCCCTGTAGGCTGTGGCCCCAGGCTGTGATTGTGGCACCTGAGCGCTGGGTGAGCAAGGAAGGGGGTGTTTGGCTGAAGGAAACATCTTGCCCCTGCTTCTGCATTCAAGGTACAAGATATCTCACATTATGCCTCCTGCTCAGCAAATCTTTCCCTCCCTTCCAGGGGCGCTATGGCTGCTGCCGCTTCCTCCGGGATGGATACAGGACTCCCAAAGAGGTGAGTGTCCTCAGCCCTGCTGTCTGGCAGAACTTGACTGCCAAGCAGCAGCCCATCTGGATGCAGCACAAAGGCTGTGTTGGGGAGCCTTGGGAATACAAGAGCCCTGAGTAGCCCCAGGCAGTGTCATGGGTCTGGGCAAGGCTCCCCAAAATGCCAGAGCTCATTGCAGAGGTGGTACGTCCCACCCACACCCATAGCAGATGGCCAGAGGCTGGCTCTGCCTGCATCCTGGAACTCGGTGGTGTGTCTTTCTTAGGCTGGGAGAAGGTGGGACCAGTGCCCAGCATGGGAGCCCTGCTGAGGTGGGCTCTCCCAGGGCTGCACCTGAGCGAGGGCTGGAGGCCTGGGGAGGTGACTGTGCAGAGCCATAACACAACGGCCTCATCTATGGCAGCTCTGGAGGTCACAAAGCTGCTTCTGTCTCTCCTAGACGAGCAGTCAGCTTGGGTACTGACAGAATGGCCCTGGGAGCAAGTGGAGAGTTTGCTGCTTTGGGGAGAGAAAACAGGAAAATTTTGTAAGCAACTGTCTCATTTGATAACCACTGAACTAGGAAATGATACTCAGAGGCTCTTAAGTCTGATCCCCTGTGCTGTGCCTCTGCAAACCTGCCCATAATAGGCAGCATGTGTGGCTGCCCCCCTCCAGAGCCAGAGAGAAGCAGCAGCATCTCCAGTCCAGTGTTGCCAGCACTTGTGAGCTTTGGCAGCATGCAGAGTTGTAGATTACTTACTTCTGGGGAGCTGTGAGTCATGGAAAGGGCAGCAATGCCTGCAGAGGCATGCAGCTAGCTGGAGTCAGGTGGGATTTTGGAAGCTTATGGCTGGTGTGCAGGTAGAAGGCATCTGCTCCTTCTGTTCTCTCTGCCTGAATAGTCTGCTAAGGCCAGTGCTCTCCCTTCTCTGCAGCAGACAGAGCAGTTAGCAGGGAGGGCTGAGGAAAGGGCACTACACCACACAGAGCTGAGGTGGGAGGACTCCGCACATGCAGCTCTTCATGCTGACAACTTCCGTTGTGTCGGGCTCACAGTGGCACCACATGGCAAGAGAGCCCTGGAGGGACCTCCCTGTGTGACCAGCCCAAGCCCTCTCACTGGGCCAGCTTGATGATGCTGGAGGAGACACATGCTGAGGGGCTCAGGCAGAGCAGGCAAGGTGAAGGGGACCTAGCATGGGACAGGGGATGTTGTGCTGTTGCTGTACAACAGGACAACATCTGGGGGGTTCTGGGGTGCTCTCCTGGGGACCAGGTAGACCCCGGGAAGGATAAGTCTCTCCATCATCAGTGCAGGGGGCTCAGGAGTGGGTAGTCCAATGGAGAAAACAGAGGCTGCAGGTGAAACTGCTTTTCAGCTCTGTCTTGGCCATCTGCAGGGGAGGGCTGGGAGGACATTTGAGGCTGGGGTCTCAGGAGGAGGAGAAGTCCTGTCAGTTTGAGGGGATCCTGTTACGTACCACCTGCCTTGGTGTCACTTACAGGACCCCAAACGCCTCTACTACGAACCTGCAGAGCTGAAGCTGTTTGAGAACATTGAGTGTGAGTGGCCTCTCTTCTGGGCATACTTGATGATTGACGGGATTTTCAGTGGAAACATGGAGCAGGTAAGAGAGGCAGGACCTACTGGGCTGGTGGAAAAAAGTCCCTGGCAGGAGGAGTGTGCAGGGGAAGGACGCAGGGAGCCACGACCGGCGGCAGATTCCCTCTCCTCTCTTCTCAGGTTCAGGAGTACCGGGAAGCCCTTGAGGGTGTTCTCATCAAGGGGAAGAATGGGGTACACCTGCTGCCAGAGCTGTACAGTGTCCCACCAGATAAGGTGAGTGATCCTGAGCTGTGGTGGGAAGCAGGAGTGTCTTACAGAATCACAGGATATTCTGAGTTGGAAGGAACCCACAAGGATCATGAAAGTCCAACTGCTAAAACTCCCGGTCTCATTACCAGATAATTAAGTTTTAAGTGCTTATTAAGCCAAATTGTTAGTGAAGGGGCAAATGTAATGCATGGAAACCTCATGTATAAAAAGGATGGCTTGGAGCTGTTATGAAACCATGTTGGATAAAAATTGGGTTTTTTTCTCCCAAAGCATTTCTTACTCCCATACACAAGAGTTCTTTGCTGATAGTGTGCTTGCTTAGAGACTGACTGCTCCAAGAGCTCAGGACAAGCAGACCTGGGCTGAGTAGGTGGTGCTGAGCTCCTGTTCAGTGGTGAGGGGATTTGTGTGGGACTGGGCTAAGAGCAGTGGCCTCCTGATGCCCAGGTCATCCCGGGGAGGTATGCTCCTCACCAGTATCAGCATCTCTGGGAGCTCCTGGGGCATGTCAGTCCTTCCAGTGGGATGGCCTGAGCTGGGAAACTGAACATGGCGTGAGCAGCTGATCTGTTGTCTGACACAGATGCCTGGGGCATTCATAAGAATGTAACCAGGCTCTTTTGGACCCTCTGTGACAAATGCTGTTGTGGGGCCTTGTTTTAAGCCTTGAACTGCTGGACTTCAAGATGCAGTGAGGATGCTTCCTTCAGCATCCTGTGTCTGTGGATCCCTTCTTGACCTCCTGGCTTGTCTTCCAGGTGGATGAGGAATATAGGAACCCTCACACTGTGGACAGGATACCCATGGGCAAGCTGCCACACATGTGGGGACAGTCCCTCTACATCCTGGGTTGTCTGATGGCTGAGGTAGGGTCACCCTGAGTGCTGGGGAGGGCTGTGGGGCCAGGTCCTGAGCTGTGAAGGTACAAATGCTGCCACCCACCACGGGGAAGTCCCCCAGGACCCCTTAAAGGTGGGTTGTCCATAGGCATCACCCATTCTATCCTGCCTATAAAATGTTAATTTCTTTATACCTTTTTTTTCCACAGGGGTTTCTAGCTCCCGGTGAAATAGATCCCCTCAACCGCCGATTTGCGACTGTCCCTAAACCTGATGTGGTGGTCCAAGGTGAGGAAAAGGAACCAGTCCCAAACCCCTGAGCCTAGCAGGTGGGGGTACTCTGGCTGTGCAGAATTCACAGAGGTTGCTCTGGGATAGCTCTGCTTACTGGGTTGCTGCCAATACAGCCCAGTCTCAGCCCTGGCAAGGTGGGTGGAAGATGGGGTGCAAGTCCTTCCATTTCATTCTGCGTTGACCCACAGAACTATCGCCTGCTGCAGCCTCCTCTGCAGAGAGGTTGAAAACTGCCTTCCTGCCACTTGGTGGGGAAGACTTGTGTGTATAGAGTGTTAGGAGGGGCAAGGCAGACTTGTGCAGTGGGAACTGGTTCCCAAGGGACCCCAGACAGGTTCCTCTCTGTGGGATGGTGCCTTGTATCTGTCCCCAAATGCATGGGGCAGTGCTATCACACCCTTGTGCCTCTGTTGCACTGAGACTGTCTTCCATCCACAGTGTGTATCCTGGCCGAAACAGAGGGGATCAAGACAATCCTGCAGAAGGAGGGCATTGACGTGGAGACTGTGGCTGATGTCTACCCCATCAGAGTGCAGCCTGCTCGCATCCTCAGTCACATCTATGCCCGGCTGGGTGAGCTGCGCTCCCTGCTCCTGCAGCAAAAGGGGTGCAGAAGGGTCTCTCCCACCCTTGGCACTCCTGCTCATAGACACTCATGTCCTGCTCTCTGCCTGGCTGATGAGGATTCTGCTGCCCATTTCTAGGCCTGATAAAGCCACTCATGCCCAAGGGGAACAAGGTGGCAGACAGTGCTGTTCAGTGTGATTCTGACAGGGATAGAGCTTTGGCTTGCAGTTGCACAGTCACCCCAGGGACAGACAGAGACTCTGATCCCTTTGGGTTGAACCTGATGTGGGCAGGAGTTGTCTTCTGTTCCTGTATTCAGATCTGGATGGGGGAGGCCAGCCAGACCCCAGGAAGGGTCCCCTGGCCATCCCTGGCAAAGAGAGCCTGGAGCTCAGGCAGTATGGCTGTTGCTGGGGAGTGGGCAGGGCTGAGTGTGAGGGGAGGATGTGCTCATCTCTGCATGCATGCTCCTTGATGCTGCAATCCCTCGGGTATGGGGTTTGTTGTGCAGGAGCCAGAGATTTAGCCTGGGCCAAAGGAGACACCTGATCTGCTGTGATTTAATTTGGCAGCTAATTTAGGCCACCAAAAGGCCAAGTGTGACATGGGCAGGGGGAGCAGCCAGAGATGACGAGCAAGGGGTGATGCTGTTGCTGCACCATCCTGGGCTTTGGGAGTAATCCAGGAGCAGTTGGAATGCTGATAGAGCTGTCAACTTAGGGGGGCCAGCCCTATGCAGAGCGGCACCCCTAGCCCTGCTCCAGCTTCTGACATACCCAAAGACCAGGAGCTGTGACACTGCAGAAGTCAGGACAGGCTGTGTATCGCTGTTTCAGCATGTCTCTACCCCTCTGGGCAGGTCTGGGAACAGAGAATTACTGTCCTTTAGAGCTGTACCAGCTTGACATTGGTATGCTGACCACAAACCAGCATTTCCCTGCTGGTTGGTAGCAAGAGGCCTGGCACTACTTGCTGCTGCAGCCCCTTTCATGAGGAGGCTTGTACTAAAAACTCGTCTTCCTGCCCTCCCAGGCCGCAACAAGCAGATGTGCCTTACTGGACGGCCCTACCGGCATATGGGTGTCCTTGGGACCTCCAAGCTCTACAAAATCAGGAAGAGCATCTTTACCTTTACCCCACAGGTGGGTGACATTGCACAGGCTCATTCCCAGCTATTCTGTGATACAAAACTGGGCAGGATGTTTCTTCAGTGGCTGGGTACTTGAGTTATTCTAAGGTGTGACCCAGCACTCTTGGAACAGCCTGAGACTGTGGAGCAGTCCAGCTCTGTGGCATGAGGCAGCACAGTTGGTGGTCGTGGCTGTGTGGATATTGCAACAGTTTGAGCCTTCTAATGATCAGTATTGGATGAAAATCTCTGCTCACCCTGACAAGGACACCAGGAGGAGGCTGATGGCAGGCCAGGGACATGTGTCCAGGGGATGAGCAGTGTTGCAAGCCTAGCTCTATGGGGAGTGCATGTTTGCTTGGAACAGGCACAACATGGACTGGCTGTGTGGGGCCTGGATGCTGCTGCTGCAGAGCTGTGGCATTAGTTACCTCCTCATATTTGTTAGTGGCCAGTAGCTGCCCTGGGGATTGAGGGTTCCTTGCTAGGCTGTACTAGCACCTGCCAAGTAAGGTGGGATGAGCCGTCAGTGCAAAGGAGCTGCCCTCGGGGTGCATAGCGTGTCCGGCTTGACTGCGTGCCTGTGGGAAAACATGGGTGGCACCATAAGAACCTGGTGAGTGCATGAAGGGCCAGTCACATCTCCTGCTGTCCTCACAGTTCATAGACCAGCAGCAGTTCTACCTGGCTCTTGACAACAAGATGATTGTGGAGATGCTGAGGACGGACCTCTCATACCTCTGCAGCCGCTGGAGGATGACTGGGCGACCAACCATCACCTTCCCCATCTCCCACACAATGCTCGGTATAGATACTCCAGCCTCACAAGACATTTGGCTAGAGCAGCCCTGGGAAATAGCTCTGGAGGAGGAAGGGAGTGGGCAGATGTGTGACCATCTCAGTAACGGGGACATGGTGAGGCTGGAGCAGCCAGTAGTGTCCTGTGAAGAGCTTACTGCTCAGAGGAACCACACTGAGTGGGCAGCTGGCCTGGCAGCTTAGAGGGTTGCCTGTCAGGCACTAGTGCCTGCAGCTCAAGGGCTGTTTGCTGGCACAAATTGAATTAAATTGAATACAATTCAGGCTCCAGACAAATAGGCTTGTGGGAAGGCCTTTTGGGAGCAAGAATAAAAAAGCAATTTGTGTGTAGAAGTATTCTTGGTGCTCTTTCTGCATCTTGACTCTTCCCTAAAACTGAGCACCTGCGAAAGGCTTTCCTAGTCAGCAGAGGGGGGAAAACAGTAAACCAGAAGGAGCAAAGGCACAGAGCAGAACTGGCTTGCCTGCAGCAGCTCATGGCTTTCCTGTGAGCCTGATGCAGGGAGGTGACTTTGTTCTGCTTAAAGGCCTTTCTGTCTTTCCTTGTGTATTTGAAATCCCCTTAATTTCTCAAGCATGCCTTTTGCTGTGGTGCCTCTTGCCCTCAACAGCAGCCCACTCCTCTGCTGCCTTATGTGAGAGACAGAGCAGGCAGCTGTTAGGTGCTGCTGTCTGGTACTGTCAGCTTCAGCCCAAGGTGAAGCCTGGAGTGCATCCTGGCCTGGTTTTCCTTGAATCTAGCCTGGACAGTCCAGAATTTCCCTTTTTAGGTGGTGCTCTTGGTACCACAGTCTGACCGTGTGCTCCAGAGTAAGGGTCTGGCCATGGTGCTTTGGGTGTCTGAATGCCCGCCTGGTCCTGGGTTACTTTCTGGGAGTGAGTTTGAGCGTGAGAGCCTGACTGCCTGTGCCTCTTCCACACAGACGAAACCAGCAGCAGTGTGCACCCCACGGTGCTGGCGATGCTGCAGAAGCTGCAGGATGGGTATTTTGGTGGCGCAAGGTGAGTGCAGCTTCCTGCAGTACAGGAGGGAGAGGGCTAATGGCCTCCAAGAGCCTCTTTATGAGGATACCTGCTAGGCAGAGCATAGGCTGTAGGGGGAGTAAGCTGGGGAGGATACACTGGGGTGTGCTAGGCTATCAGTGTGCCCTGGGGCTACGATCCCAACCGAGGAAATGAAAGAGAGGACACAGCTCTTCGTGTCCTCAAACCCATGGCTGCAGGATTCCTCTAATAGCTTTTGGGCAGCCCTTCCATGCCCACCCGTAGCTGAAAGAGTTGCAGACACCTAACGTAGACACGGGTGCGTGTATGCTCCTGGTGAATGTCTCTCCCCATCAAAGGGCCTGTAAAGCCAAGGGTATCGCCTCCCCTTTCCTCTCCATGTGACCTCCCTATCTCTTGCCCAGAATTCAGACTGGTAAATTGTCGGAGTTCCTGACAACGTCATGCCGAACACACCTCAGTTTTATGGACCCTGGGCCAGAGGGTAAGCTCTTTGCCAAGAGTTACAGGCTCAGCAGTGACAGCTTTGAGAAGCTAGACACCGAGGAGTGGCTGCATGGCTTGCAGGTAGCAGCGGATGGTAAGGGAGAACAGGCCAGTCACTGCTTTGGGGTGGCAAATGCCTAACTCACCCTTACACCCCTAACACCCAACCTCCCTGCCAGCATCCACCACTGTGTTCTTCATGAGCTTGGGTTTTCACCCTGTTCCCATCTGACCCTCTGTCAGCCTTGTCTGGAATAAGCGGCTCTGACCTTCATAAGCTGCTGTGTGGAGAAGAGATAAAGGGTTGGCAGGCTGCCTCTGCTTGGGAGATGTGGCTGAGGGTCTTTGATGCAGAAATGGAGGTGCAGAAGGTGATAGCACAGTGACCAAGGCGGTGGGGAAGAGCCACCATGTCCCTAATTAATCTGGTTTTTTTCCCAAAGCCTTTCCCCCTCCCCTGGGCAGAGCTGCTCCAGTGAGTGCCAAATTGAAGCCTTACTGCTGTGTAGAGAGTACCTGAGAATGCCTTGGCCCATCACAGCATGAGGGACCCTCATGTGTTGGGGCCATGGCAGTTTTGCTGTCCCCTGTGCAAGCAGGCCTGGGGACATCTCCTGTGTGACCTAGCACTGGTCATCATCAGCCTTCCCACTATCTGTTTTACCTCTGCAGCTCCTGCAGCCAGTGTCTGCACTGATGGGACTCTGAATGTTCATATTTCTTGCCCTTCTCTCACTTCACCTGCAGCCTCCTTACAGGCTGCATCAGGGTTTGTCCAAGGTGTCTGCTTTGCCTCCCAGCTCCAGTGAGAGGATCTGCCTGGCCTTTCAACAGCATCTCAAAGACGCTACATTTTAAGGTTTTCCTGTGGTCAGATGCTGCATCCAGGCAGGTGAATGTTCTCAAGGGTGGTGTTTAGAGGATTTTTCCAGACTAGCCTTCAGGCACTGGCATGAGGCATTCTCTCGAGGGGTTGAAAGGAGATGCCATGCTGCTTCAGGTGCAGTCTGCAGCTCACCTCCTGGGGCCAACATCCCTCTGAGTTTGCCAGCTGGAGAGAAGCATAGTTTTGCTGTGGCCCACTGTAAGTGCATTGACAGATCTGTGTTTTATCTGGGGCAATTCCCCCCCAGGGGCACCCCCTCACTTTTACCTCCTGACTGAGCATAGACCTGACCTTTGAGCACCCTCTTCCATGCTGCTGTTAGCACATGGTGCCTCTGGTGTTCCTGACGTGGTGTTGGGAGCTGCTTGAAGCTGGGCAAAGAGCAAGGCAGGAACCATAACTCTTCCTGTAACTCCTACTTAGAAATAACTGTTGCAAAACCCACCTTGCCTTGCTCCCTTTCTGGAGTCCTGCTTGGAAGATGGCCTTGCTGTGCTGGGGTGCTTGTAAGTGGCCTCTGCTTGGACAGGCTGCCCCTGGCTGTACCTCCCCACTTCTTCCCTGGAGGGACGTGAGTGAGGGTTTTCCCACAGGGTTTGAGTGGGACACTCCTATCCTTGCACAGGCTTGGATCAGACACATGCTGCAGCCCTGTTGCTTCCTTTGTCAAGGTGGGACTCAGAGGGAGCCCCAGTTTGGGGCAGGCAGTGTCCCAGGCAGGAGTCATGCAGGAACAGGGGTGCTTTGTGTGCCTGGCTGCTGGCACTGTCTGTTAGTCCACCTGGCTGCCAGCACTGCCCCTACATTGTCACTTCATGCAGCCAGCAAAGCTTTGTCCTGGCTGAGGCACAGCTGGGAGCTCTCTGGACCTTTGGGTGCCACGACTCAAAGTGGCTGAACCCCTGCTCTGCTGCCTTCCCTTCCAGAGGACACCTACGATGAAGTTGCTCAGTACCTGGATCACCTGCTGCAGCACACGACTTCCCAGTCAAACCTTCCTCCCACCACCCAGCGGGGAGGGCTGAGCCGCTTCAGGGCTGCTGTCCACACCACCCGTGACCTCATGTTGCTGGCATCCAAGGCCAAGGACCTGCATGTCCAGAGTGAGTAACTCCAGCACCCTCCATACCTTCCCTTGAGCCCAGGGGTGAGGTTGAAGTGGTTTGGGAGCTTTCACAGCTGTATGATGCTGGGGTTCCCATGGATTGCAGAGGAGCTAAGCCTTTACCTGGGCAAAGGCACAATATGTCCGTCATGTTAGTCCTGGCCACGGAGTATCTTGGAGTTGGTGCCAGTGCAGCCCCATGGAAACTCAGTGAAGGATGGCAACTCCCTTCAGTGTTCGTCTGAATGGGTAGACAGGGGCTGCTTCTCTCATAGCCAGCTTCTCTGCAAAGACTGCTGGGGGAGCAGTTTCAGAGTGTCTGAGGTAGTTTGGGGCACAGTAGTGGTGATCAGGGCTGGACGTGTCTCTGCCAACCTTTGGTTTTTTTTAGATGTTGGGATGTATGTCCCCAGCAGGATCTTCCAGGCATCCCAGCAGTCGGTCAAGCTGCTGAGTTCACCCCACCAGCATGAGTTGGATGGCAAGGTGAGCTCTGTCTCTCCCAGACTGAGCTATCCCTTCACCTAGAGCCAGTGTCCTTGCAGGACTGCAAGGGGAAGGCTTGTTGTTTGATGAGGGGGAATATGCATGGGTCCTTTTGGTGCAGGGTGCTGGTGGTGCTCATCAGCAGCACGGGTCTCCCTTTCCCCAGAGCCATGCACTCTATGCAGAGATGAACTTGCCCCGTGATGAGGATGGCAACGTGGACTGCAAGGCACTGGTGGACCAGCTGCGCATCTGTCCCACGCTGCAGGAGCAAGCAGACATCCTTTACATGCTCCACATCCTCAAGTAGGATGAGATCTGTGTTCTGAGGGCTCACTGTGCATAGAGGGGTTTGGCACAGCCCACAGGGCCTGCCAGGGAGCTGCGACAGGCAAATTGATGAATATAACCCAGTACCTCCTTCACCTTCACAGGGGACCTGAGTGGCACACGGGGCTTGATAGTGAGCCTGGCCCCACCGTCAAGGAGCTCCTTACTGAGCTGTATGTGCGGGTGGGGGAGACACGTCAGTGGGCCCTGATCCGCTACATCTCTGGCATCCTCAAGAAGAAGGTTGAAGCTCTGGATGAGGTAACAGCTTTACAGCCAGCCTCTAGCAGGCTGAGGTCTGTCAGGGAGGAGGCAGCAGAGTGAGCAGGTGAACCATGACTGCATCAGCTCTGTCTCCCTCTGCCTTGTGCTGAGCCCCCATACCCTCAGCTGTTGACAGTGGCTGCCTTTCTGTCCCCAGGCCTGTACTGACCTCCTGTCTCACCAGAAACACTTGACGGTCGGGCTGCCCCCAGAGCCACGTGAGAAGACAATCTCCACGTGAGTGTGGCACCTCTCCCTCCCCAAGCATGCTGGGCTGGGTCTGGATGTGAGCCTGCTGCTCTGTGGTCCATGGGCAGGATTGGCCCTAGGTGGCTGTCCCCAGCCTGTATCTCTCCTCTTGGGGCTGTGCAGACTGGGGGTATGCAGGGTTTGCTCTGCCACCTCCCACCTGCTCTGCTGTTTGTTCACGTCCCAGCCCGATCCCCTACGAGGAACTCGTTCGCCTTATTGATGAAGCCAGTGAGAAGAACCTCAGTGTGTCCATCCTCACCCAGGTGAGGGGCCAGGTTGTCAGGGGGACCCCACAGTTGGGTGTCTGCCCTGGTGAGCAGCAATGGGGTGATCTGCCTGTGCCCCTCCAGGAGATCATGGTGTACTTGGCCATGTACATACGCACACAGCCTGCACTGTTTGCTGAGATGTTCCGCATCCGCATCGGGCTCATCATCCAGGTGATGGCAACAGAGCTGGCACACTCCCTGCATTGTTCAGGTACGTGTGGCAGGGACAGCACCCTAGCTGGGGTAGGTACTGTGATGCTTTGGGCTCTGTCAGCCAGAAAGGAGTACTGTTAAAAGTGGGCAGCTCAGGCTAGGACAAGACCCTGCCTGGAAGTGCCAGTGTCTGCAGCTGGACCTGCTCTTGAGCAGCACAAGCATGTGGTTGCACTGCAGTCTCCATCCCAGCATGTGTCGGGCTGGCATGGGGAAAGAGTCCGTGTTGTAGGCAACACCTGGAGCTAGTTTATGTCCTTGCCAGATGAGCTCCTGTACCACCACTTCCCCTGCTCACAGAATGGCATGCAGGGTAGAAATGTCCTAGGAGGACTGTGAGGCAGGCTACAAAATCACAGTTCTGTTCTCTTCAGCTGGGGAAGCCACGGAGAACCTGATGAATCTCAGCCCATCAGACATGAAGAGCCTCCTCTACCACATCCTCTCTGGCAAGGAGTTTGGGGTGGAAAGGAGTGGTGAGTCTTGCAGCAGAGAGCATCTCGGGGCAAAGCTTGAGTGCAGAGCATGACCAGATCTACATGTTCCTACCTGTGAGGGGTGTCCCTGTTCTCCCCTACGTTCAGCACATGCTTCAGTACTGGAGGGGTCCAGCAGGAAGCTCTGCTCTTCATAAGGATAGTGCTGAGTGATTTCTGGGGTCAAGCCCATATCTCATGGCTATTTGAGCTTTGCTTAATTTGGCACTTAACCTGGTTGGGTCTGAATTGAAGCAGTTCTGTTCTGCGCTCATGGGTCTCTGATGCTATCATGTTAGAGGACAAGGACATGCAGAGGTGCCATGCCTTGAGTGCTGTTGCCCACTCTAGACCTCTCTTCCCCTCCAGTGCGTTCAGTGGACTCATCACTCACCACTGCTGTCTCCATCTGTGACATGGAATCTGTTGGGACCACCAAGCCTGAGCGCACTGGCCTCATCAGGCTGAAAAGTGAAATCAAACAGGTGAAGCCACTCACAACAGGTCTTGTGGGTGAAAACCAGCTACAAACCAGGCAGAACTGATGGAAGAGTGGGAGACACAGATGCTTCCAGGAGCTAATTTTGTCTCCAGTCCTGCCCTGGGGAGAAAATTGGGGTGAACCTGGCAGTGGGTGGTGGTTGCTCTGGCAGTTCAGGGGGAACACAGGGGTGCTTGAGAAGGTGCAGGGGTGGGGAGGACCATGTGGTGTCCCACGTGTGGCTAGTGTCTTGGTGGGCATCTTCCAACAGCAGAACCTTCATTTCCTCTTCTCTTTCAGCAATGGGATAAACGTAGGCAGTCTCTGCCTGGGAGTAAGGTGAAGCCCTCCTGGTCCTGCAGCTTCAGCTTTTGCCCCTCATGCCATGCACCAGGGCAGTTTCCCTGCATGCTCAAGTCAATGAGCTTCCCTCAGCTGCTGCAGCAATGAGTTGGCTTCCTCTCCAAGCAGGCTCAAGGCTACTGTATTCAGGGTGGGGATGGAGGCTGGCTCCCCGGGAAGAGGTCAGCATGGCTTAACATGCCGTGGCAGCCCAGGGCTGCCCACTGCCCACAACCTTCAGGAGCTCCCCTTTGAGTGGGACCTGCTGTGTTTGGACTAGCAGGGAAGAAGGCTTCCCTAAGCTGTGGTCTTACTGCCATTACAGCCAGCTGGGAGCTGTGCTCCAGAGCTGCTGTGCTCAAATACATTCCATTACAACCACAAAATCTGCTGAGCAGGATAGCATGATGCTTCCAGTGCCATGACCAGTAGTGACTCTGCTGGACAGTTCACTGGGTCCTGCCTGCAGCCTCCCCAGCTATTTCTTCTCTGGGGAAGGAGGTTTCTGGTCAGCTACAAATGGCAAGGAACTCCTCTTGTGCCTGGCATGTGTCCAGGAGGACTCCTGAGCTCTATAGGGTGTCTTCTTGTCCAAGTGATGGAGTTTGCAGAGGCCAGGCTGATGCAGCAGGTTTAGGGCCAACTTGCTGCAGTGTGAAACTTGACATCACAGAAGATTGTCTCTGGGCAGTGACCTTGCTACTGGTCCTCCTTTCTGGTCAAGACTAAACCCTTGCCTGTACCAGCAGCCAGCAGAGCAGTAGTAGTCCTATTCCTGTGTGCAGGCCAGCACAGACCCACTGCTTCTGCAGCCCTGGCATGTGCAGCCCTCTGCAGCTTTCCTTTCAAAACTCCATCTCCAGCTCACCCTGGCCCTGGGATAACTGCCTTGTGATCTGACCCTGATCTGTGATGCTGCTGCTCTGTTTGCTGTGACCTCTGCCCTGCTCTGGCATGGTCTCATTCCCATCTCTCCCTCTCTCCCTTTCTCCTTCAGCCCCTCAGTTTGCAGTCCGGGGACACCGACCTCAAGTCCTCTCTGGTAACCTGTGTTTGTTGGATGCACACATGGGGTCTGTCCTGTTTGTGGCTGCAGGAAGGAGCTGTGCTCTGGGGGGTGCTGCAGGGAGCTGGGGCTGTAAGGTGGGCTTTGCTGGGGGCGGGAGGTGGCAGGTCTGTCTTGGGAATGAGGCTGGAGAACTACAAACTCTTGAGCAGCAGCAGGCTGCATTCCTGAGGGATATTTAACTTTGCAGCAGTCTCTGTGGTTCTTATTTTGTCTGCCCAGTCTGCTGGGCACACAGAGCTGCTGGGCAAGGACTCCTTTTCAAGCATGCTGGAAGGCCAGGGCAGTAAGGACAGCCGGCAGGGCCAGTGGCAGCGGAGGCGGCGGCTGGATGGGGCCCTTAACCGTGTCCCTGTGGGCTTCTACCAGAAGGTCTGGAAGGTCCTGCAGAAGGTGAGCTAGACATCAACTGGTGCCTCTCCATGCATGTGTGCTTCTGGTCCCAAGCACCAACCTTGCCGTGGGGACTTAGACTCTCAGGGCTGGTCCCTGATGTTGTGTAGACATGTGCTTCAATACAAGGCCTGCAGCTGACCTTGGAAAGCTGTGGAAGACCTGCACTTGTAGTCTTGTAGGACCTACCTCAGCATGTATCTTGCATAGGGGAGCTGGGGTCTGCTCAGGTGCTTCATGCATCAGGCAGACAGGAGCATGGCTAGAGGCACAGCTGAAGGTGCTCTGGGCACAGCCCATCCTCAGCATGGTGAGCCAGGGAGCAGAGCCCCATGCAGGGGGGCTCTGGCTGATGCTGAATGGATGGGAAAGGAGTGATGCTATGTGGAGTCAGGAGGCAGAGCTGGGATGCAGCATGCACCAGTGCTCAAGTGGGAGCAAGTTTGTGGGCTGGACCTGTGTGTCTTAGCATGGTTATCCAAGCCATAACCATGATCTCTCCCTCTTGTTCTGCAGTGCCATGGCCTCTCTGTGGAGGGCTTTGTTCTTCCGTCCTCAACAACCAGAGAGGTAGGAGGTTCACGTGAATGAGGAGTGGGGCACATGGGTTGTTGTTTGCTGGTAACCCTGGGTGATTGCCCAGCATAGCTCAGGAGCTGAGCAGGTGATACAGTGCTCTAGGTACACTTCTTTCTACCTCCTCACAGATGACCCCAGGGGAAATGAAGTTTGCTGTGCATGTGGAGTCTGTCCTCAACCGTGTGCCCCAGCCAGAGTACAGGCAGCTGCTGGTGGAAGCTATCTTAGTGCTCACCATGCTGGTGGACGTGGAGGTGCACACCATTGGTGGCATCATAGCTGTGGAAAAGATCTTGCACATAGCCAATGACCTCTTCTATGAGGAGCAGGTAGGGGCCAGGCCTCACCCAGGACTGCTGGCTACATTCCGCACAGCTGTGCAGGGCTCACCCACTTGGAGACCCCTGCCTGTTCCCCATTGTTTTGATGGGGCACAGCAAAGCTGTAGTGTCTTCCTCCCACTGCTCACCATCAATGTGTCACACTGTGAGTGCAACAAAGGATGCGTGGGATAGAAGCTGATATGGGGAGTGCCTTTCTTCCTAATGATGCCTTTCTCCTTCCCTGTCCAAAATCCAGAAAGCCCTGGGCGCTGATGAGCACATGCTGGAGAGGGATCCTTCGACAGGCATCTGCAGCCTGCTGTACGACAGTGCACCGAGCGGCCGGTTTGGCACCATGACCTACCTGTCCAAGTCGGTGGCCTTGTACGTGTACGACTTTCTGCCCACAGATGGCTGCTCCATGCAGTAGCTTTTGCAGTTCCTCACTGGGTTGCAGGTGTGCTGGGAAGGTTGTTTCATACAGCTTGTAAAGATAGTTAGTTTAGTTACTAGGTTAGTTTGCAAGGCAGCCTGCATCACCATCTCTCCTCCCAGCCCTGGCCTCTTGGTAGGTGAGAGGCCCTTTGAGGAACTCCACAGGAGGCATGTGTCCTAAACTGACCTGTGCCTGTGTGTGGCTTGTGGAGCAAGGGAAAGGCTGAGCTTTGAAGCGTGCTTGTGTTAGAAAGTTCTGTCTGCATGACTCCTCCTGAGCCATCACCCCAGGAAAGACCTCTGTTTGAGGGAGCTGGAAAGGGCTCCCCTGACCAGACCTGTGTGCTCAGCATTACAATGCTCTCTGACCAACTCACACTCCCTGCCTCCAGCAGGTTTGCAGTTTTTAACCTCTTCTGTGCTGCTTTTTATTCCAAATCTGCAGGATTTATACTAGTGTATTGGAGCTCTTGTTCTTCCTGCTGCTGATGGAAAAGCTTTGCTAGAGGAATAGGGGATGGTGCCTAAGCCTTTCTCCCAGTACATTCAAAATCAATATGGTCCAGCACAGCCACAGCTGTGCTGCTTGGAAGCAGGCATCCCCTCACCACCCCCCACCCACCCCCACCAGGGGTCCTGTGTGCAGAGCTGGGGAGGTTGTAGTAGCCAGGATCCCTTTTACCTCCAAGCTATACTACAGGGCTTCTGGCTGGCTGGAACAAGCCAGTGGCAGCCCCTCTGTGCCATCTGCTCTATCCCGGGCAGGGGTGCTAGTGGCCAAGTCATGGGTTCCTGAATTCTCATGTGCCCTGTGAAGCAGCTCTGAGCTGGCTGTTTGGTGTTACCTGTGCAATCAGAGCCATGCTTTTAATGTTCATCTCTGGCCTCTGCTCCGTCTCCCACAGCCTGGCACAGAGAGGGGTGGGGACACAGTGGATCCCTGCTCTAATCTATCGTGCAGGTCAGCCCCCACTCAGGATAGTGTGGTTGGACTGATGAGGATCAGGCACACACACTTCACAAAGTGGTGGAGGAAGTGGGGTTCCCTTTTGGCTTTCCCTCTCTAAGACTTCACGTGTGCTCCAGTATACTCAGCACATTGAGCAACAGGCCAAGAACCCTCACTCACACCCTCTGACCTTGCAATGTCCCACGGCTTGTCACAGGCCAGCCTGATACCATCCATGTCCCCTTTCAAGCCTGGTTTACAGCTGTCAGTGAGCAAAGCTCTGAGCAACCTTTCCCCTTTGGGAAAGGTTGATCCCATCCAACAGCAGCATGCCTTGTTAAAAAACTATTAAAAAATCTGAAATTGTGGCAGTGACATCAGCCACCAAGCCATGTATTCAAAAGACAGTCCATCTCTTTCAATGTCACTGCCCACAACTGGAAGGACAGAGGAAAGAACCTGTGTTCCAGAATCCCTTACCAACCATCCCCAGGCCCTGAAGTCTCTTTTGATTGCCCTTGGACTATGTGCTGCGGCTTCATTGCCACCTGCATGGAAGAGCAGCAGTGGGTAACAGTCTGAAGCTGAACCCGGCTGGGAAGTTTCCTAGTGCTGTGCTTAACCTGGGCCCCAGGGAGGCAGCAGACTTCCCCTAAGAGGACCGTTTGTGTGGCATATTGGACCCTCAGAAAGGAGTCACCTACAACTCTAACCCATCTTTCTCATGGAGGTGGACATGGTCTGGGGGTGTCACAGCCAGGGCAACACCTCTGGTGTAGATGGACTAACATCCATATCATCCATTGCCTGGCCTTCCATGTGAGAGCTTCATACCTGCTCTACAGAGGCATGTGGGGAGGCAAGGTGGGCAAGGAGGGGGTTTGTCTCCACCCCCTCCTTTCCTTTAAGTTACTGCCTTCACCTGGCAAGGGAGGATACAGGATCCCCTTGAACCTGTGTATTGTGGGGTGGCTGTTCCTGTCAGGGAGGGCAGAGCCTGGTTCCACCAGTCTTTCTCAGACTCCCTTTATGCCCCTTAACCTTTCCACGTCCTCTCATAGCTGAGCCCCGAGGGTGGGCAGATCTTGGCCACACTGAACACAGCTATTCTCACCACTGCCGTCCTTCCCAGTGAAAGGCTCTGGCACTCCCTGCATCCAGAGGCCTGGATGGCTGTTTCATGGGAGTTCTGTCTGAGTGGCCACATCCACTCTAGCAAGCACAGAAGGATGGGGTTTCTGCCGGTTGGATGTCACGGCCTGAGCTCCTTCTGAGAGGGTGAGGGACAGCAGCTGAACTTGAGCTGGCAGGGTGACAGTGCCCATGCCATGTGCCAACACCACGCTCTGCCCATGCTGCCTGTGGTGCTCCCTGGGCTGGCTGTGTGTGAGTGCAGAGGTGGCTGCCAGGCAAAAATCGGCCACTCCACTGTGGATAGGGCTAGCTCCAGAGCCAGATGTTTTCCTCTGTGTGTGCCTGTGTTTTCTGATGTCCGGGTTGGTTTGGCCTCAAAGCCAGGTGGTCTCTTGGGGCAGCAGCTCTTCTGTACACGTGGCTGTATGGAAAATCACGCTATGAAAAGCCATTGTCCATAAAGGAGACAAAGGAGTCCTGCAACTTTATTTAAATAAAGGGAGAGAGTCCACTGGGACATCTGCCCGCAGGATTTTCTCTCTTAAGGTTTCAGAGAGCGCAGCCCCCATTTATCCTAAACTCCCGGCGGTATGTTGCCCGCTTCCTTTCCCCGTTGGCTGAGGTACTTAGGAAGGTACAGCCTTCCCGAATCACCTACAACATATTCCCCCCCTTGAAGCTGTCATTTTCCCCCGAAGTTCAGAAACTCAGGCTTGTGTAGACCCATTTGTCTGTTTCAGGAGTCAAACTGTCTGGGTTCTGTAACAAGCCTGTGGCTTGAAAGGGGTAGAAACATTAAGACCCCTTTCGAAGACGTTAACACCCATACCCCCACCCATGGAATTGTTTGTAAAGACATTAGCACACATCTTTCCTATCATAGCTAATCCCTCCCTGTGTGACCCTTGCTCCCGTCAGAGGAGCCTTGAAGGGCCCGAGCCCCTGCCCGGCGCCTCCCTCTATCCCGAGCTGCCGGGGGTCTGGGGCCCGGGCACCTCCTGAGGTGCGGCTCCTTGAGCAGGGCGGGCGCGTGGAGGTCTGCGTTCAGGCCACGGGCCTTTTTTAACGACATTTTTAGAGAATAACCATCACCCCGAGCTGCGTGGGGGCCCCAATAAAAATGTCTCTTAACACGAGTTGGCTGCCTGTTATTACGCGGCCGGGCTGGGGGCAGAATGGAGGCGGGGCGGGCCTACAGCTCCCGGCACGCCGCGGGGCCGGAACTGCCCGTCCTGGTACGCCCTGGACCAGCGGTGTTGCGGGTGCTGGTCGCGGCCGTGCCGGCTCCGATGGCGGCGGTGCCGCCGCCGGTCTACATATACAGCCCGGAGTACGTGGCCCTCTGCGACTCCCTCTGCAAAGTGCCCAAGCGGGTCAGCGCCGCGGCGGGGGCGAGGGGGCGCGGGGAGCACAGCGGTGAGGCCCGGGCGCGGAGGCGGCCGGCGCCCGGCACGGCGGCAGGAAAGGAGGAAGCGGGGGGAACGGGCGGCCCCGGCGGGAGGTGTGTGGGGTCAGAGCGGGGAGGGCCCGTCTGTGCCTTCACAGCGCCCCTGGCAGCGCGGGCTTGGACGCTGAAGTGACGCTTCCCTTCCCCGGGAGGCCGTGCGCGGCTGTGCTTCTGCCCGGGACACCAGAAGGCCCCTTCACACGCCATGGGCACGGGCCGGAGCTGGGACCCGGGCAGGAAAAGCCGCTGCTGGGAGGAGTCTGAGCCACACCTCGTCTGCGAGTCCTTGGACCCCCGGTTGCTGGCTTTCTGTCTCCTGCTCTCACAATCTTATTCTTCTCTTTAGGCCAGCATGGTGCATTCATTGATTGAAGCGTATTGCTTACTTGACCAGATGAAGTAAGTGCTCCCGTTTTCTGTGAAGGGATGTTTTCTTCTCCGCTAAGGTTCAGAATGTGCTGAGTAACTAAAGGTTTCAGACTGTCCCTGCTGGCGGCGTGATTGTAGGAGCCCCCACAGTGTGTATTTCCAGGATTTAAGGAAAATGCTTGTTTTGCTACATGGACTTACATGGATTACAGTAGTTGTGGCAGGTGTAATTCTTGGTTACCCTCCTGGTCTGATGGAGCACATATAGCTTTGTGCCTTCTCTACAGAGTATGTGTCACCCCCATGCTTGGGACTCTGAGCAGGGTGACGGCCTTGGTGCTGCTCCAGATCCACAGTGGTGATGCAGAGAGGGACCGTGTTGTTTTGATGACCGCTGTGTCGTCATTGATCTGGGAGACTTTTTGTGAGGTTTGTGTGCTGTTCCGGAGAGAAGACCAGATGAGATCTGGGGCGGAGAAGTGAGGTACCTCTTTGTCTCATTTGGCTCTTGACGCTGGGGCATACGAAGGGAAAAAAAGGCTTAGCTCAGCCCTTCTTGTGAAGCATCTCATAAAATCTTAAAAAAAATATGCTCCAGTTCAGCAGGGCCAGAAGGTCTTTTTAAGACTTCTTTTTTAAACAAATTTCTTTTCTGGCAGAGTGTGCTTGGGAAATGGCTGCAGGTACCATTATGGAGCAGACCCAAAGGGGTGTTCGCCCTCGCATGGGTTTGGAAGCACTGGGGCCAGCCTAGAGCTGGGAGCTTCCTGTGTTCTTCCTGTAGCAGTGGAGCTGTGCTGCACTGCCTGTGTGTGCTCCCTGTGTCCAAGTTTTGGGGAGGGCTCAGTGTGTTGCAGGATTTGCTTAGGCACACTGCAAAGCACTCAGACCCAGGAAAGTGCTGTGCAGGTTGCTGGAAACAGTGACAGTCTGCGCTTTGGTGCAGGTCACAGCATGCAAGAGGCGTTGCACAGCTCCTGGTCCAGGCTGAAGTCCTGCCGCAGCTCTGTGCTGGGCCTGGGCATTTCCTTCAGTTAGTTCCTCTGTGTGTAATCTGAATGTTGGATCCGCTGGGGATTGCACAAACTGAGAGAACATGCAGAAAAGAGAAAAAAACTTGAAGCAAAGTGGGAAGGTTAATGCAGGCAGCATGTGCAGGTGTTCTTCACTGAGGTGGGCACCACAGGCAGTGCCAAGCCAGGGGCAAGGCCTGCTCCAGCTCAGCTGGGTGGCTTTCTCACTTGAGTGACAGTCCAGTGCAAGAGGAAGAGGGAGTTTTGTTTGCTTTTACAACAGTAAAAGCTGAAAGAAGGCTCCTAGGTTAAAGGCTAAAGCTGGACATTCCAGCTGAACCCTGGAGCCTCTTGCCCTGATATGCTCCCTTCCTCCTCTCTGCCTAGGATAGTCAAGCCAAAAGTGGCCTCCATGGAGGAAATGGCAAGTTTCCACACAGATGCTTACCTGCAGCACCTGCAGAAGGTCAGTGAGGAGGGGGATGATGACCACCCGGAGTCTGTGGAGTATGGACTGGGTAAGGATGCGCATCTTCAGCAAGAGATTAGTTGAGTGCCAGGGCCAGGATGCTTTTTGCGGGAGCTGCAGTTAGAGGGGTGAGCTCCAGGGGATGCTGGGCTTGGTTTTGAAGGGAAATGCTCTTTGACAGGGTGTTGCTGAACCCCAGCAGTCATCTGACTGGCACTTTCCCTGGTGGCAGCAGAGGGTACAGCTAGCGTCACACTGCTGCTCTGTGCAGCTCGGCCTGTCTCTTGCCAGCTGGGGCTGGTGCCCTTTGCTGCTGCTCTGAGGCTCTGGAACAGAACGGAAGACCCTGACACTGCTCTCAGGCTGGAGCTGGGACTGGCTGCAGCCAGCCTGCTGTGGGGAGGGCATGTGTGAACAGCTGCCTGCAGCTGTAGTGACTTGCTCTGCAGGGACCAGAGCAGCTGCTGTCTATCTGGTGACTTGACTTACGTCTGGAACGGAGGGCTCTTGCCCTCCTGGACCTGAGACAGCCTGAGCAATGCAGCGGGTGAAGCAGGTGAGATGACTGTGGGCACTGTCTTGGTCTCAGGAATGGGAGGTGTGACCCAGAAGTGAGACAGAGGTGCAGATTCTGCGCTGATCTCATGAGTGTCCCTTAGACTTTACATTCCTGAAGCTGCTCTGTCTGCAGGAAGACAAGCAGCTCTGGTATCCTGCTTTGTGGGCAACAGCTGCAGGGAGGCTGCTGTACGACTAGGTGAAGATCAAATTACAGATATAGACCTACAGCCTACCTAGGCTTGACTCCTTTGTCGATGTCCATTTTTAGGGAAGAGGTAAGTGACCGTGCCAGGGCTTTTCTGGTCGAGTAGCCAGAGACCTGAGAATAGTTTTTTGTGAGATTGGTATGAGGGACCAGTAGGTTGGGCAAGCCAGGCACACAGCTTAGAAGTTGGTTCAGGACACATCTGTTAATGAACTGAGTGCAAGAAAACATTTGGGTTGTTGCTTTTTGTGGTGGGTTGATTTTTGTGGTGTGAGTGGGGTTTTTTTGCCAGGTGCCCACCAAGATGCACTCTCTCTCCCCCTCAGTAGGGTGGGGGAGAAAATACAGTGGAAAAGATCATGTCAAGATAATAACAGGGAGATGACTCTCCAGTTACTGTCACCAGCAGACTCTACATAGGGAAATTAATTCAATTCATTGCCAATTAATAACAGAGTAGGATAGTGAGAATTCAAAATAAAACTGAAATCGCCATCCCCCTGGTCCACCTTTCTTCCCAGACTCAGCTTCACTCACAGCTCTTCCACTTTCCCCCTCAAGCAGTGTAAGGGGACGGGGGTTGTGGTCAGTTCACACGTCTCTGCTGCTCCTTCATCCTCACTCTTGCCCTGTGTGTGTGTGTGGGGTCCCTCCCACAGGACACAGTCTTCCATGAACTTTTCCAGTGTGGGTCTTTCCTATGGGTAGCAGTTTTTCAAGAACTTCTCCAGTATGGGTCCTCCATGAGATCAGTCCTTCAGAAACAGGCTGCTCCAGCCAGGGTCAGTCCTGAAGGTTCCAACAAAAGCAATGTGCTTCCCCTGGAGGAAAGGGCCTGTTGTGTCTGACATGTGGACTCTTACCTGGACTCTTACCTGCAGGTTACGACTGTCCAGCCACTGAAGGGATCTTTGAGTATGCAGCGGCCGTGGGAGGAGCCACCATCACTGCAGCCCAGTGCCTGCTGGACGGCAAGTGCAAGGTAGCAATTAACTGGCCTGGAGGGTGGCATCATGCAAAGAAGTAAGAAAACAATCTCTTCCCTTGTGTTTTCTCATCTGATGTCTAAACCCTGCTTCCTAGCTCCCAGCTTCCCTGCGAACCCTTAGGGTGCAATGATCCAGTTGCCTTTCATTGCCAGGACCTTCCCAGGAGCTGTGACCCAGACAGCAGGGATGGAGTGGCTGCCTGTCTGTGCCTGTCCAGAACTCACAGGAGAATGGCCAAGGGGACTGTCCTCTTGCCTCAGAGAGTGGGTTTGAGTCGAGTGGCTCTGAAATTCTTTAAAATGTCTCAGGTGCAGAAAGCTAACATTTTATTTGTTCAACAGTGCAATGGTCAGAGGTACCCCCACCACAGGCCAGGGCCTCTCTGCAGCAGAGTCAGCTGATGCTTACCCAGCTGCCAGAAAGCCCAGAGCTGAGAAGCAGTTGGCACAAGCAGTCCGTGCTTCCCAGCCATGCTTTGAGGGGCTCCTGATCCATCTCATGGTCACTGCTGGGCCTTGGCTGAATTTTTGTACTCCTCTGTGCCCCTGTGACGTGGACACTTTCAAAGTCAGAGTGAGAATACTGGGATCACTGGTGATTGCATTGGCAGTGTTCAGTGTCACAGACATTGTTTTCACAGGGATGAAGCTTCTGGCTTCTGTTACCTGAATGACGCTGTCTTGGGGATCCTGCAGCTGCGCCAGAAATTTGACCGTGTCCTTTATATCGATTTGGATTTGCATCATGGGGATGGTAAGGCCCAGCAAAGGCTGCAAACAGCACAGCTGCACAGACTCAGGGAGGAATGGGAGAAGTCAAGGCTTGTCTGCACAGCAGGGCTTTACTTGCTGCAACAGCCATGGCTTTGGCTCCTTTTGGTTCAGTTGAGTTCCCTCAATCCATTTCTGCCTTGTCCTGCTTCACAGACTTGCCCTATGCTGCTCCTCAGACCTCTCTTGAGGGTCTGGGCAGAAGTCTTGTACCTAAAGCAACAGATAATGTGTCCCAGTCTCCCATCCTGGCAGAGCAGTTGCTGACAGGGTTCAATTGTTTAATGGTCCAGTGCAAGAGGGAAGCAGCTAGTATTAAATGGTGCTTTTAAAAGAAGGCTTGATGCTATAAATCTAGAGCCAGAGCTGGCCTTGCCGAAACTGTTCTCTCCTTCAGGGACATTATTTCTACACCATTTAATGTTTCCTGCTCTTCTAAATTTTATGGTGTGTTTCATTTTGCTCCGTTTTCTCCCTGCATTTGGTTTATGTTAAGCTTCCTATTACTTTTTTCCCTCTCCACCCCCACTGTTTTAATATGTCTTTAAGGAAAAGGCACATGAACCACAGCAGCACTGAGAAAAAGCGAGAGAACCCAGTGGCACTGCTTCTAATCAGAGCCAAGCTCTGGCCAAGGCAGCCCTGCTCGGATCCCTCTCCCAGCTTCGCAGGCCTAGCAGCATAGGCAAGTGCTGCTGCCGTGGGTCCTGACGTGGAATATCGAGATCCATTCAGTACTGATTAGCATGAGACCTGCCAGATTCATTGCAGTTGTGATCTTTGCTGCAGTTGAACTCCAGTCTCTGTGCATTGAGGACGGATTTATTGGGCCACATCTGCATTTCTGCTTTGTTCATGCTGCTCCTTCTCTGCTTGATGCCCTGTGTGTATCAAGCAACTCTATGTGTTCAGACGCCGTCATTTATGTAAATGATGCATGAAAGCTTTTTTCCCTTTCCTAACAGGAGTTGAGGATGCCTTTAGTTTCACCTCGAAAGTCATGACTGTTTCTCTGCACAAATTTTCACCAGGATTTTTCCCAGGCAAGTTGAACATGAGAGGTTTGTGCTCATTTGGTTCACACATCACTGGCGAGGCCTCTGTAAAGGCAAGTCCCATCCCTGCCGTCCAGCCGACATGTCTTGCTGCCTCTCCTCTCAACCCAGGAGAAGGAAAGAGGAGGGAGCTACATGTTTGGCATTTCCCTCTTTCTGGTTGTAGCTGAGCTCTGGGCAGAGCCCCTTTGACGCTGCATGGCAGAATTGGGCGAAGGAGAGAACTGGGTCACTCCACCCCACCTTTCTTGGTGGTGGCAAGTGGACTTCTCCATAAGCATGCTGAATGTCCTGGCTCTCAGCTTGCCTCTGAGACATCTCACATGTCTCTCTCTTGCTGCTGCTCTGCTTTCCCTCCTAATTGGGCTGTTTCTGTTGTGCAGGCACCGGTGATGTGACAGATGTTGGTCTGGGAAAAGGTCGCTATTACAGTGTGAATGTGCCCATTCAAGATGGCATTCAGGATGAGAAATATTACCAGATCTGTGAATCGTAAGCCCTCTTGCTCTGATACAGCTGACTTGGATGGGATTTTAGAGAATAAGATACTACACAGCTTACTGTTTTTACTTACAGTCCTTTCTTAAGGCTTGTCCCTTCCCCTATTGCAACCTTTGGTTACGATGAACATGGATTGTAAGTTCTCAGAGGTCTTGTCTGAATCCTTAAGCAGACTGAATATACAGAGACATTCGTGGGTGGCTGGAGTGGTCTCTGCCACAGGTCAGCCTATCTCCTTAGGTACACCTCCACAGGTGTGTATCTAAAGAGAGACTGAGAAGGGACAAGTATTTTTTAGCTGTGGACTTAGGGCTAGATGTTTTTTCTTCAAGTAAGTGCTCTGAATTCTGACTGCGGGACACATGCTTGGGGCTTAGCTGAAAGCGTTTTCCTAGCACCTTCTGTCTGTGCTGGAAGAATGAAAGGCTGCAGGCTGAATATCTGATAGTAACAGAGCTGCCTCCTGGCGTTCCCTTCTGTCACTCAGCTGATGGTGGACCAAACAAGCTGTTGCCCATGTCAAAACTGGGCTGCGAGGCTTGTTCTTTTGCAGGGGAGAGAAGTCTCAGTGCAGGGCCTCAGGACATGGTAGCACGTCCACCTCTAACACTTCAGGGCTGAAACCTCTCTAAACTTGTAGGTCAGTAGGGCAGTCATGCAAGGGCCATGCCTCCTGCTGGCTTGTTGGTGCTTGCCACTGCTGGGGCAGAGCAGCCCTCTGTGAGCTGGAGGACATGCTTCTGAAAGGCAGCTCTAGGGGCTGAGACAGGTCAGGAACCTACTCAGGAGGAGCCTGCTGCATGCATTCACAGCTGAAGGACATCATAACCTACCATAGATTGCAAGTTGTGTATAGCTAAAGCTTCTGCAAAGAGACTTTGCGATATCTTTTGAGTTCTATCCGGGCTGGGAGGCAGTCACGGGCATGACTGTGGATGTCTCATGCAGCTGTTGTTTGAGAGTGATTGCCTGTGGTTCCCAAAACCACAGTGAACTTGAAGCATGAAGCTTTATCCAATGCAGGTTTTTGCAGTATGACTACACCCTGCACAGAGCTTTTCCTCATAGTTTTGCTTCAAGTGCCACATAGGAGAGAGGAGAGTGAGAGCCTAGCCAGAGCCTTCCTCTGTTTCTCCTGTCCTCTCCTCTCCTGTCCTGATGAGAGGTGTCTGAGAGTTCAGGATTGTTGTTTTGCCATACCCTGATTTCCACCATGGCTTTCACGGGGCAGAAAAGCCCTTGGCTTGTCCTGCAGCCAAAAGGCAGCCAGTGTAAATGTGGAGTTTGATGCTGCCACTAAACTGGTGAGGACTAGATCCCCCTCTGCTATGTTAACAGTGGTGCTTTTGCCTTCATCAGCCTTCTGATAAGTGCTCTGAGAGCTAAACTTGCTGTGGAGGTAGAAGGCTAACTGGGAGCAGAGGTAGTGTAACTAGTATGAGTTGGGTGGAAGCAGAGAATGCAGAAACCCTGAGAGGCATTGGTGGATCTGAGGGACCAGGGCCGTGCCATGAGCATTCCTCTGAGCCGTGCTGGCATTAACCGGACTGCTCCTCCTCCTCAGAGTGCTGAAGGAGGTGTATGCTGCCTTCAACCCTGATGCAGTTGTGCTGCAGCTGGGGGCGGACACCATTGCTGGAGACCCCATGTGCTCTTTCAACATGACACCCGAGGGAGTGGGCAAGTGCCTCAAGTATGTCCTGCAGTGGCAGCTAGCAACTCTTGTCCTGGGAGGAGGTGAGTGCATCGTGCTGTTCTCAGAGAAATATGTTTGTCCTCCTGTGACCCTGCCTCGAGTGCCTGCCTGCCCTCGGGCTCAGCACTGGCAGGGGTTTAGCAGGGGGACTGCTGGGCAGTGTCAGGAGGACACACTGTGGCACAGTACTGTTTCCTCACACCTGAAATCCTTGATACTGACAGGTGCAAGTCTCAGTCCTGACTCAGATCTTGAGTTAAAAGCTGCATGGCTCCTCTGGAGAAGAGGAGAGGCCAACAAACTGACCCTGACTTCTCAGTGACACCTCTGATTCCCATCTCTGCTGATCAGCCCTTTGGTGCTTCTCTTTAAAAGTGAGCACTACATTCCCAAACCTACCTTGGGCACCTGGTGATGAATGGTTTCATTAAGATTCAAGCAGGGGCTTGGGACAAGGCCTGGCTGCCTGCAAGGTACAGCAGGGCTCTGATACCCAGTGAAAGCTAAGCTGGCCTTATCTCTGCTGTGCTGCCTAACCAGCTGCTTGTCCAGTGGAGACAGCACAGGACAGGTTTTATGTTAACAGAGCATTTCAGAACAACAAAAGCCACTGTGTGCCAGGGAAGGCCCCTAAGCTCCATGACTGGAACTGGATCAGCTCTAGCTGTTGTCCTTTTTGAGATGAGGGAAATCAGGTGTAGCATATTAAAGCTAAAATTTGATGTGCCTGATGCCCTTTGTTTTGGAAAGGTTATGAGTGTTCAGTCCTGCCATCACTTGTCTGTGAGTATGCTGGAGATGTCACCTTTCAGACAAAACCCAAAACTTCTGGTAAAAAATGAGGACCAACTATGTGTCACTTGTGAAAATACCAAAGGAGTGTCCCACCACTGCAGCATGTGGAAGCATTTGAAGTGGAAATCAGGGGAGAAGTAAAAAAAAGCAGGAAAAAACCCCCCAACAACCAATGCAAACAGAAGGGAATGTTGAAAAATATAGTCTCTCTGTCTTGTCGAAGTGCTTTTCTCCCTTAACATTCTAGTCATCTCTTCTGGAAAAAAACTTACCCAAGTCTCTTGCAGGATTGCTTTCAGCTAAGGTTTCTCCTTGTGGGCTCATGTTCTGTTACCATGGAGGTAACCATTTCCTACCGTGAAATCTCATTTCCCAGTAAAGCAGTTGCAAGTTGTACTGATGAGTTTCACATTTGTCCTCTCAAGCATGACAGTGCTGAAGAGCTCACCAGCGTACGGCTGGGCATGTGTATTTTGCTTTATAGGTCAAAGGCTGGTATTAAAAAGCAGGAAGCCCTCATTTCTGCTGCGGCCCTTGCACTTCTCTCCTTGCTTCTTGTGAACGGCTCTCCTTGTTGCCAGGAGAGAGTCCAGCGCATGGGGCTGGGAGCTCATCCTGGGTCTGAGATGGTGGCTGGAGGACCAGCCTCTGCCACACTGAATGTAACTGGGGTTCAGTTTGAGAGGTCTGCTCTTGCATACACTGTCATTCAGACCTGGCCTTGTGTAGCCAGCAGGTGCAAAATGCAGATTTTGGGCATGGCTTGAGTGGATGAACTAAGCTTAATTCATCTAACCTGCACACAGTGGCTTATTATTTATTCCTTCCGCTTATATCTCCTTTTCTCTTTTCCCTTTCCCTGCTCTTCCTCCTCAAAATCCCAATTCTTGCTGGAAACAGGAGGTTACAACCTTGCCAACACAGCTCGCTGCTGGACATACTTGACTGGGGTCATCCTTGGGAGAACACTGTCCTCTGAGATCCCTGATCATGAGGTAATGGTTTGAAAAACCTTCCCTTCTCCTTGCAGAAGAGCCAGTTGTTCTGCCGAATCCACACAGCATCCTTGCCGCTCAGTCCTGTTTTGTGGAGACACGTAACAATACTGCCCTGACCTAGCAGTATGGTGGGTGCTTGTGCCCAAAAACAGAGGCTGTCTGCAGCTTTCTGCGAGGGGTCTCACATGCCAATAAACTCCAGTCTCAGATAATTACAGAGAGGATGGGCAGAAGGAGTCACTGGTTTGCTCAAAGAGCTCTTTAGGATGTGCCTTTTGCCTTTCTCAGGGCTTTAAATTTTTGTCCTACTTTCATCTACCTGCACAAAGGACCAGGTGCAGCTTTGAAGCTTTGGCCGTAGAGCCTGGTGCTGTCTTCATGCCCATGCTGGTGTTTTTCAAGTCTTGAGTGGGGCTGGACAGCTTCTGGGAGGGACATAATCTAGACTGAATTTGTGTGGAATAACTATAGGCTGGAGTCATTGAATCACGGAAGGGTTTGAGTTGGAAGGGACCTTAAAGGCCATCTAGTTCCACCTCCCAGCCATGGGCAGGGACACCTCCCACTAGACCAGGTTGCTCCAAGCCCTTTCCAACCTGGCCTTGAACACTGTCATGTTTATAATAGGTCTCAAACCACAGATCAGTGTTATCAACCCTACACAAACAAACCTGCACGTGCAGAGTAATTCAAGCCTACAGTGGCTACAGAGGAGAATTCAGGTTTTACCTTAATCTAAGGATCTCATGGATCACTATACATAAGGAAGTAAAGTTCTTCTGTGGATTGAGGCTGGAAATTCATCATTACAGAAATCTGTGATTAGAGATGCAAGACGCTTTTTGAGAAACGTCATGCTTAAATATGATCCTTTAACCAGATTTTCACAGAAACAGATTATAAACAAGACTGGTATATGTGGGAAGTAAAAAGGGTGGGTCCTCTGTAGGAATTAACCTGCAGAAGGTGGTTAGGTTTGTTGTTGCTCCAAAAACTTTCTCATGAAAACTATACATGAAAAAAACCCCAACTTGTAGATATCAAAACTCTCCTTTCAAAGTAAACTGGAAACCAGTACAGGAGTGTTCCCTTTTGTTTATGCTCATTGCCCTCGTTACCATTTCATAAACTGATATCACACAGTACAGCAACAAAGCAATCCTGATCCCTCTCCCTGCTCTGAAAAATATCATCACAAGGAATGCATATATGCTCACACATATGTACTACACCCACATGAACAGAGCAAGCAACATTTTGACCAGTGGCTCTGTACCTAATACCAGCAAATGCTTAGATCCAGTTTGTTTCCAACCCACTCTGGGCAGATCTGTTGTTATCTCAACCCTTTGTGCCCCATACTGGGCACCAGTTGAGGTTGTTTTAGGAATGGTATTCTCCAATTTAGTGCTCCTGCTAAAAGCATGCACTGCTCCCCCTCCAATTGGAGGCACAAAGGGTAAATATCACGGTTTAAATAAGAACAATTTCCTGGAAACAGCAGTGACATAAGAAACAGAATAGTAACAGCAACAATAGTAATGACAGAGGGAACAAGAAAAGAAACAATCCACACAGAAACACCCCTGCCCCCTGACAATCAACAACACTGCACAGCTCCCTCTGCCACGTTGTTTCAGCTGGAAGGAATCCCTTCTGTCTGGAAGAGAGTCCCTTTCCCCTGCCCTCAGCAATGACATGAGGTGGTGTAGAATAACCTCTGTGTCCTGGCCATGCTCCCTCCCAGCTACTGCAAAAACTGACCCTGTCCTGGCCAGAATCATGACACAACTGCTGGCAATAACCTGTGATTCTGTGTTAGCGCATCAACCCCATGTGCTGCAGATTTCCTGTACACTATCTGAGCACTTAGCCAGGAGAGACACAGTATCCTTACAGCACACTGATTTTCCTCTCCCAGGTGTTTCACAGTAATGTCAATGCAGCATTCAGCAAGGTGGGAGCTGAATGGTAGGATATATGATTGGCAGCACTTGAAATTTAATAATAAAAAAATCCCATTGGTAGGTAACCATGAGTAAAATGAATGTCAACAGCTTTCCCAAATAAAGCATTGGGATAGACATTTGACTGCCCCACTGGGCTCTGCTTCCCATCCCTTGAATGAGGAAGCTGTTGAAAACTCCAGGTGGACACAGACACTGCTGAAGTACCACCTTGATGTAGTAAAGCTACATGTGGCCCTTAGATGGAGAAATGGTTTTTTTACCTTTTTACAAACAGGTACCCATGGGGAGCCCTCCCTCTAGCCTGAGCCTTCAGAGACCTCTCTGCTGACTCTCCTCTCCTCTTCCCTGCAGTTCTTCACAGAGTACGGTCCTGATTATGTGCTGGAGATCACACCCAGCTGCAGACCAGACCGCAATGAGCCACAGAGAATTCAAGAAATTCTGAACTCTATCAAAGGTGCGTTGTCCAAGCCAACACTCCTGCTTCAGGCTTACAGGTGTTTTTAGAGGGGGTTTCAGAAGAGCTCATTGGAGTCTTTCTCACTGACTGGAAAGATGAACCATATTCACTTGGCTGCTCATTAGTGCACAGTGTCATTTGCCTCCCACATCCCTTGGAAGTGGGTTGGTGGTACAGAGTTATGGGTCCCTGTAGCAACAGTTGCCATTGCCTTTCCTCTGGCTGGGCAGGGGAGCATGGGGCCTTGTCCTTATTGGAATCATAGAACAGCCCAAGTTCTAAGGGACCTCAAAGATCATCTGGTCCAAACTTCTGTGGGAAAGGGAGCATAGACAAAGATTATCTAGCAACCTGTCCAGTCACATCCTGAAAACTTCTGACAGTGGGGCCTCTACCACATCCCTGGGGAGCTTCCTCTAGTGATTGATTGTTCTCACTGTAAAAAAATACTTAAAATAAGGTGAAACCTCTCCTGGTGCAATTCATACCTGTTGTCCCTTGTCCTCTCCATGTGGCTCCTTGTGAAGAGAGAGCCTCTGTCCTCTGAAGAGTAGGCTTCGAGTACTAGACTACTGTGATGAGGTCCCTCCTGAGCCTTCTCTTCTGCAGGGAGAGTCTTTCCTCATGGGGCAGGTTCTCCAGCATCTGATCACCTTTGTAGTCCTCCTTTGGACCCTCTCTGCTCCGTCCATGTCTTTTGTGATTTGTGGGGATCAGAACTGGACACCGTACTCATCATTTGTCAGCCGTTTGTCAGCCTGGAATGAGATGATCCTGCTTCTCTTAGCAATGCTCCTACAGATGCTGCACAGGATCCAGTTTGCTTCATTGCTGCAGCACCACATTGCTGGATCACATTCAGCTTGCTGCCTATCAGGACCCCCGCATCCGTTTCCACAAGGCTGCTTCCCAGTCACACAGGTCCCAGCCTGAACTGGGCACCTTCTATCGCAAGCGCAGGACCTTGTTTTTGTCTTTGTTAAACTTAAGACTGTTCTTTTTAGCCCAGTCTTCCAGCATGTCCAGCTCTCTGAGATGGCTCTCCCTTCTGACATGTTCATCTCAGCACCCAGTTTGGTGCTGTGGTTGCTTTCAATTTCATTATCCAGGTCATTTATGATGTTGAGCAATGTGGGGCCCAGTATCAGTCCCTGGGGGACACCACTTGAGACAGGCTGCGAGACCATGTGAAAACCATTGATCACCATCCTATGTGAGCTCCCTGTGAGCCAGCTCCCTCCCTATCCCCTTTGCAAACCACCCATCCAATCTGTGTCTTTCCAGTTGGTCCAGGAGGAGACTGTGGGAAACAGCTATCTGGAACTGGGACAGGTCTCCAGCAGGCAGGACTCGAAGGTCTTCAAGTCCAGGACAGGCAGCTGGCTGAGCTCTGCCAGCTCCAGCCAACCTCATTCTATGCCCTTGCCCATCTGTCTTGTCCCTGTCTGCCAGAGGGGCTGGGAACAGCAAGATGGGGCCTGGTGACCCTTTTCCATCTGTGTGTGTTGCAGTGTGCTGGTGTTAGAAATAGGGTAGGAAGTGCAATGGCCATGGATGCCTTTGGGTGTCCATTCCCAAGCACAGACCAATCCTAGGGAGGATCCTTGGGGACCTGTCTGAGAGGGTAGGAGGAACAGCATCACTCCAGAGCTGGAAGGGAGGGCTGTGCACTCCTGTCTGTGAATACAGCCTGAAAGAAGGACAAGGCAGCAGGGAGTGAGCATGTGCCTCTCAGATGCTGGTCCATGAATCCCAAACCAGCATTCAGCATAGTGAAAGCAGTGGCAGGATCCCCCTGTGGTAATTTCCAAAGCCTGGCTTGGACGAGGGCAGCAGCCTCTGCAAAGGGAGCAAGGGGTCAGCAGGAACTGAGATCTGTGCTGAGGCTGGAATTCCCATATTGTGGCCTAGTCCATCAGGCATGGGGGTGGCACCCCTTGCCAGGTCACTCCATCAGGCTAAAATATCAGTGGAAATACCATTTTCTGCTTCCTTTTATTTGCAGGGAATCTGAAGCACGTTGTTTAGCAGAAAAGGAAGGCTTAGGCAAGAGCATTTCCTGTGGGGAAGACAGCATATTTATGTGAACAACTGGTGAAATTTGTGGCTGCAGGGAAAATTTGGAAGAAATTACTGTTGGTTGGTTGGTTAATTTTTTTTCTCTTTAAAGAAGAAAAGCTGCTGCATGCCACGAGCACTGTGGCTCTCCCCAGGCAGGAGTGTGGGCCCTCCAGCCACAGCTTTCCAGTGCTGGCAGAGCCTCCCTTGCTCCTTTCTCTTTCCTTTTTTAACACCACAGTTTGTTTACACAACTGGTTTTAAATGTTTTTTAAGAGGGGCTGCTCAGAGCTGTGAGCCCTCCCCAGCTGGAGCTCAGTGCTGCATTACCTTCCTGGTAGGGGCACAGCCTCAGAGCTGCCCACTCGGGAAGTAGAGCCTGAGAGCTACCCTGAGGCACACAGGTTGTGTCTCTTACCCAAAGAAAGGCACAGCCATTGTGTTTTTAACTGGGAATTCTTAAAAAATAAAATGTTTTAAATACTCCTCCAGCCCTTTCCTTTCTTCTTCCACCCACCCTGCCTTGCCAGTGCTCTTTTCCACAGCACCCCTCACTGCAGAGCCATGTGTGAGCTCCTGAAATCCTGTGCAGAGGGGCCAGACCCTGGGGAGGCTCTCAAGAGTGTCGAGGGAGATGCAGGGCATTGTGGCAGCTCCTGTCCTGGGAGATCTTGGATGAACTTCCAGATGCTCTGGTGCCCCATGAGAGCTGCCACGAGGTGTCTCAGCTGGGAGCAGGGAACAGGTATACAGGTATCTGGGGCAGATCTCTCCCAGTGCCATGGGCCATGGAGCCTGGCCTCTGCTGCCCTTGTGCCCTCATTCTCCTGGCCCTGGACTTTTTATTGTGCTGTGATGTCCAGTCACTGTGGGAAAGCATATTTCCTGTGGCTTTAATTAGATTATGCTGGAAGAAACAGCAAGATGAAGGGGTTCCCAGCCTGGCGTTGGCTTTGTTTTGCTCTCTTGTTTTTCACTGCCGATTGAAACAACAGGAAATCTGGCATGGAGATAGTTCAACAGAATGTGGCTCCCATGACTCCTGACCCCTTGCCTGCTTCAATGTACCCCTGGTACCTGGTGCAGTGTGGTGTGACCAGTCTTGTGTGCTGACCACTGGCAGGAGGCTGGTGCTGCCACTTCCACAGCAAAGGATCCCAGTGCCTGGGGGAGGTGTCAGGTTTGGGGACTGTCCATCCACGGAAAAAGTGAGGAATGAGAGAGCAGAGAAGCTGCTGCCTCTGACCTACCTCAGGGCCCCATGTGCTCTGTCGCCACACCAGGCAGACTGCCCTGTGAGCTGGGGGAGCTGTTTCGGGAACACAGCTGGGAAAATAAACAATAGGAAACCCCACAAGTGTCAAGTGTTGTGGCTTTAGGTGAGGTGCCTCTTGGGTGGAAATCCCTGCATCCCCCAGCTAGAGTGGGATGCCCCCCTTGCCGCCCAGGCAAGCGGGTGGTAGACGGGTCGCCGCTCCAGTTCTCTCCCCGTCTGGGTACCTCGCCGGACCCCACCCGCCCGGGCCAGCCCGCGCCCCTCTGAGCGCTGCCGTCCTCATAGACGCCGGACATGAGCTGTTTACAGTCCCCTCCCCGGGGCACGAAGGACCTCATGGTGGTGGCGATCCTGCGCTACCCCTTCGGGGCCGGAGAGATGCCGGCGGTGGGGACTCCGCCCGCTCCCCGCCCCTGTGGCCCCGCAGCGGGTCCCAGCCTCCTGGCGAGCTTGTGCCGGCAGAAGCTCCACGTCCAGAACCGCGCCGCGGGGAGACCCCGGAGCCCCACGGAGCCCAGCTCGCCGCTCGCCTGGGGCTTGGAGACGCAGCCGCGGGGCGCAGGGAGCCGCCCCCTCCAGGCCGCCGGCCCCAGCCTCATCGACTCGGACCCGGTGACAAGGTTCTCAGGGCACTGGTGGTGGGGCTTGGCCTCGGCAGGGCGGACGACCTGCGGGAGCCCTGGCTCGGTCACCACGAGTTGGACTCCCCGTTGGCCCTGCCGGCCTCCTACCTCACCCTACCGGGGAGCAGCGTCCCGGCTGCCCCAGGTACCGGCGCTGCGGGCGCAGGAAGCGCTCGGAACCCGGCCGAGTGTGGGAAGCGGCGGGAGGAGGAGCTGGGGCCGCGCTGCCTGCCCTAAAACGCGCCGGCGTCGCGGTGGGCCCGGCAGGCGAGGGTCTCAAGCTGCGGTGTAATAAAATCTGGAGGGACCGTTGTTCGTCGGCTGTGCCCCTTTCCTTGTCCATTTCGGCGAAGGACATTGTGTGAAGCGGCCCTGGGTGGAAGGCGGGTCGGCGCCCAGCAGCACCAGTGCGTCCTCTCGGCTAATGGTGTTCACATCCTCACGTTGAAAATTATGTAATTTTCCTAGTAACTTTTCTAATTAAAATTTCTAATTCATTGTTTTAATCAATCATAAACAGTGTAATTTGCCACCGTAGCCAAGCACTTAACAAGGCTTGTCATAAGCTGCTGTTGTGGGAACACAGGTCAGAAAAATTACTGAAACTTTTAAGTTTTGCTAAACCAACCTTGATGTGCTTCGTTGGACTAAGCATGGGAGAGATATATTGCTGCACGGAATGCAGAATTTATGGACCACGCGGACATTTTGCAGAACCCACAGATAAAGAAGAAACAAACAAAGACAATTCAGCAATTGTCTTATCTCGGAAAAAGATAATAAGATAATAACAAGACTGAAAATGTAGACTAATTAGCATGAGAAGCATGAAATCAATAACTAATAGAAGATTAAAAATTAATGAACAAATTAATGAAGAGAACGATGTACTTTATAGCCAATGAACATTAATTTCTTTGCTAAAGTGTTAAAATAGTGAAGTTTTGAAAGTGTGCATGTATCATAGGTGGAGGTCCCCCTATGCACCCAGCACTGTGAATAAATGCTGCTCTCTGATCTGAAAATAGAGAGTTTCATTTACCCCGGCGTTTTCGCTGACAGTGTCACCCTCGGGAATGGGACCTCTAACCCAGCCACACCCTGCTGCGGGAGCGCTGCTGTGGGGATGTGCTAGGCGCGGGGCTGGGACTGTCCCGGGGACTCTGGAGCACTGCAGGGACACGTCGGCCTCCCTGGGGAGCGCAGCTGGGACCACTTGACCCCCGAACTGCCTTCAGGAGTGGACGCTAAGGCCCGGCGTCAGGTTTGGGGGCTGCGTGGGGTCCCAGCTCTACCTCGGGAGGGGCCGTGGCAGGGGGAGGGCAGTGTCCCGGTACAGGTGTTACCCCTGGCTCGGCTCCCGACACTCACACACTCTCCCAAACCGCAGAGGCACAACGTGGCGGGCTGTCCCACGCCATCAGCGATGGCCGTGGACACAGTGGCCTGGCTAGGAGCATGGAGTCCCGGAGCGCGGTGTCCCGGAGCGCAGTGTCCCCGTCGGGGCCGCGAGGAAGGAACAAGCCCTCCCGATCTCCCCGGCACTTCGCAGGCGGCTCTGGCCCTCCGGGCCTCCAGGGGGCGACGCACGTCGCCGCCGCTACGCCTTGTCCATCCGCGGCGGGCCGGAAGCACTAGTCCTTTCTCGGCAGAGCGCAGCCATGGTGAGAGCGCGGCGCCGCCGCTCCCCGGCGTCATCCGCCGCCATCCCCCGCTTACCGCGGGCTGTGGCCGCCCCCCCCGGGGCGAGAAGCGCGGAAGGGAGCCCGGCGCCAGGGTCCGAGGGGTGGGAGTCTGAGGGGGCCGGGGAGGGATGGCCGAGGGGGACCGGGCCTGGCGGCGGCTCGTAACACACCCCTTCCTGTAGGCCCGCGGCCCCAAGAAGCATCTGAAGCGCGTGGCTGCACCCAAGCACTGGATGCTGGACAAGCTGACGGGCGTCTTTGTGAGTGCGGGCCTCGGTTGGGGTCGAAGCTGGGGTCGGGCTTGGATTTGGGGTTGAAGCCGGGATCGGAGGTGGGGCCGGAGCTGGGCTGCTCGTGGCAGCCGCAGTCACATCAGGGGAAGTGTTCGGGTACTGTGCGGAGGCGAACGGTGAACAGGGGCAGTTGGACAGGGCAGGAGGTGTTTGTTTAACGTTGGGGTCTTTGTGAACAGAGTTCGTCTTCCCTCGTCTGCAGAGAATGTGACGGGGTCATTGGCTGTTCTCTTTTGAGCTGCTTACTGTGCTTTTCCACCTCTGGGTTGAGATGGATGGTTGTGCTTTGCTGGGGGCAGTTTTGTGAGGCTGGCAAGACATGGGGTAAACTGCTGTGAATACCAAGAACAGAGAGCTGCAGCCGGTCGCTGCCTGCGTGGCAGCTGCATTTTGTGCTGCTGCCCTTGCATGCTCTTGCGGGCACTGTTGGCGCCATGGTTTCCTTCTTTGGGGCGATTGATGCTGCTTGAGCCTCCAGTAGAAAGCTTCTGTCCGCAGGCACCCCGCCCATCAACAGGCCCACACAAGCTGAGGGAGTGCCTTCCCCTCATCATCTTCCTGCGCAACCGGCTGAAGTATGCTCTGACAGGAGATGAGGTCAAGAAGATCTGCATGCAGAGGTTCATCAAAATAGATGGCAAAGTCCGCACCGACATCACCTACCCTGCAGGCTTCATGGGTGAGTAGGGTTGGGGCAGTTCCTTAGGCAGGTCTTCTACACTGTCGGGGGAGTGTTTTGTGGGATTGGCGTTATTTGAGGGGCAAGGTTTCCCTGCTGGAGTTGAAGAAAAGATACATATAAGCAGTTGTTATTTAGCTTGGAATTGTGCACAGCAGTGAATACCAAAGCCAGATGCCTGTAGCCTGTAAGTGCTTGCTTGACCTGGGTAAGTTACTGTTCAGATTCCAGCCTTCAGCAGTTTTTTCTAATTTGCAGTCTGTCACAGCAAAAGATGTGAGCCTGTGGTCAAAGGTAGATCCCAACCTCATCAATCACACCCTAAGTGTTATTTAGCAGTGCCTGGTTCTTTTTAAACGTAAGCTTGATGCCAAGTTAGGGTCTTGGGTAATGAGCTGATAACAGCTGCTGTTGTATTTCCCTGTCTGCAATCAGATGTCATCAGCATTGAGAAGACAGGTGAGCATTTCCGCCTGGTGTATGATACCAAGGGCCGGTTTGCTGTTCACCGCATCACTCCTGAGGAGGCCAAGGTGAGGAGCTTCGGGGTGGTGTAAGCATGGGTCCAGTTGGTTTTGGCTGGGGCAGTGTTTTGTCTTTGGCATCTCCTAAATGAGAGCTGATATCTCTCTCTTCTTCTGTGACAGTTGAGGCCATGCTGCGCTTGAGACTGGGGCATTAGGGGTTATGGTGAAGCCTGTGACGGGGAGAGGTCCCTTGGTGACATGAAAGTAATTCACAGATGGGTGTAGGTGTATTGTCTGGTGCTGGAGATGGGGTGGAGAAGAGTCTTGGCTTTGCCAGCTAACAAGTGACCAGAAACATGGAACCTTGAACTTCTTCCATGAAGCCTTGAACTTCTTCCCAGGACAACAAAACTGTCTTCTCACTGCGGGTGCTGGGGAGCAACTTCCTCATGCGTTTCCTTAATCCAGGCATGTTGTGCCTGAGCTGCGAGGCCGTGCTCTGCTTTGCATCTCCTTCCTTAGGGCAGGCTGTGCAGGCACATGGCTGTGTGGACAGCAGAGCTGCCTGTGCTGGAGCCAGCTGGGGTGTGGTCTGGGGCTCCTCTTCTCATTGTGACATGCTTCTCTAACTACTCTATGTTGATCTTTGAGGTCCAGAGAGGCTATGAGGGAGATAGGGTGACAGGCAGGAGGGAAATCAGTGCCCTGGAGGGTACAGATGTCTCTTGGGTCCTGGAGAAATGCAGCCCTCTGTTGTGTACCCACGTGCTTCGGGGAAAAATAAAGGAACTGCCCTGGTAAAGACTTTCTTGTGAAAGTGCAGCCAGTGTTTGTGGGGAGGCTGAAGCCCAAAGTGGACTGCTGCTCCCACAGCAAAGGTGTTTTCTGGTGGGGCTGTAGCAAAGCTGCATGGCAGCTGTTCAGAAGTTGTTAACTGAGGCAGGGAGCTGGGCAAGTCACTGCCTGGGCTCATATTGTGAGCCCTGAGTGCCTGGGTGTTCTACTGTGACTGGTGGCTCTGTTCCCTAGTCCCTGTTCCCTAGGCATTGCTCACTGCCTCAGCTGAAAGGTGTTGGGTTTTGTTTGCAGTACAAGCTGTGCAAGGTGAGGAAGATCTTTGTGGGCACCAAAGGAATCCCTCACTTGGTCACTCATGATGCCCGCACTATCCGCTATCCAGACCCCCTCATCAAGGTGAATGATACAGTCCAGATTGACCTGGAGACAGGCAAGATCACAGACTTCATCAAGTTTGACACAGGTAGGTCTTGCATCCCATTAAAGCAGTGTACCCTTCCCCACTGTGGAGAGCAGTATGGAAGTTAAATGCTAGGCATATTTGCACTGAAATACAGAAGCAGTGGTGTTAGCCTTGGGAAAGGGTTTGTTTCCCAGGAGCACGTTCACTTGGAGCTGGAGCAGGGGATTCCTTCTGCGTCCTAGAAGTGGGAAGCATTTGGCATAGGGACTTGGCAGTTCTGAGGCACCAGGTAGAAGCAGCGAGCTGGTGGGGAGGTGTTTGAACTTGTCTCTTGGTGGTGAGAGAAGGTTTCAGCACAGAGCTGTGAGCAGTCCTAGCACTGGTGGGATGGGAATGTTTGGTAAGGGCAAAGAGCCCGAGTGGAGGGACTTCACCACAGCACCTGGTGCCAGCTCTTGTCACACCTGTATCCCCTTACTCAGGTAACCTGTGCATGGTGACTGGTGGTGCCAACTTGGGCCGTATTGGGGTGATCACCAACCGGGAGAGGCACCCCGGGTCGTTTGACGTGGTTCATGTGAAGGACGCCAACGGCAACAGCTTTGCCACCAGGCTCTCCAACATCTTCGTTATAGGCAAAGTAAGGCCGTGGGGGCACCAGGTGGGGGGTTCTCTCCTCTTGTGAGGGGCTGCTGGCTGAGGCAAAGAACTTTAGTGTTTCCTTAGATGACTGTCTTCCCACACAGTGGAGCTTCAGAGCTGGCCTGAGTTCTGACTCAGTTCTGGCTCCCTGTATTTCTGCCTGCTCTGGGAAGGGAAAGAGGCATTTGCAAATTGAGGAATGCAGATGTTTTCGAGAAGCAGCCCTGAAACCTGGGAGCTGGGGGCTGAGCAGTGCTCTGCTCTGACTCGGAGTGCCCCCCGAAAAGCCTCTGCTGTTTTGCCATCCCTGACGGGTCCAGATTGGAGAGGGGCGGTGTTTTGGTTTTGGCTGAAGTGCATTCTTCACGGATGTGACTGAAAGGCAGCTGTAGACCTGTGCATCCTTGGCACCTTCCTTAGGGGCCTCTGCTGGGCCAGTGCCACCACCATGTGTACCTGGCCCAGAATGAGCACGGGTGGGCTTCTGCAGCTTTCCCCCTTAGAGGGAGAGCTCTCTTGCTATCTGGGTTTTCTGGTTTGAAGTGGTTTCTTCTCCCTTGCTGCAGGGTAACAAGCCATGGATCTCCTTGCCCCGTGGAAAGGGCATCCGCCTGACCATTGCTGAAGAGAGAGACAAGAGACTGGCGGCCAAGCAAAGCAGTGGATAAGGTCCAGCTCAGGCTGATTCTGGTGCTGTCAAGTGTGTTAATTAAACCATTTACTACATGGCTCTGACTGGCTGGGGAGCATCCTGGGGCTAGGGGGGGAGCCATGCTGCCAGTGCCAGGCCCTGCTCTTCAGAAGGTCCTGCTTCTCTGGGGGGACTCCTGTCAATCTGAGCAACTGCCACAGCCATATTCCAGAAGGGCAAGGAGGAAGGGGTGGGAGAGCCTTCAGACTTCTCTGTCCCTGGGAAGATGTTGGCACAAATGCTCCTGGATGTGCAGGAGGAGCAGGCATCTGGGGAGAGCTAGCGGGGCTCTCCTGTAGCCAGTGGTGCCAGATCAGCTTGAGGGATTGCCCCGGCTGTGTTGGCTTCAAGGGTGCTGGCACTCAGTGTCCAAGCCTGGCTGATGGCCACGCAGTGGGGAGATCTCTCAGGGGCTGCTCTTCAGTGTCCTTTCTGTGGAGGTGGAGGGTGCAAGTGATCACACTGACAGCCGGGACTAGGTGAGGGGGGAGTGGGCTACTGGGGATACTGGGCACCAACCTGGCGATGGTCTAATGCCCTGCAGGAGCCAGGGAGCTGGGGACCAGTTGTGGCTGTGGGAGTGGCCCTGAAGGGTGAGGTGGGCCGGTGTGGGCAGCGTGCCCAGTCAGCAAGGGCAGTCCTACAACTGGGCTGTGCCAGCAAGGGCGCAGGAGGCACTGTAGGGAAGGGGAGGCTGTGCCTAGGCATGGTGTGCAGGCTGGGGCCACCAGCTCCTGGTGGGTATGGGCACTGTGGAGCAATGCCAGTGGAGGAGCTGGAGTGATGGAGGCATAGAAGAGGCTGAGGGCACAACCTCTGCTCTGCTTGGCCTGGGGAAGAGGAGCCCTGAGGACTCCCACTTTGCCTGCCTGCATCAGCCTTGTGAGCACCTGTATTCCAAGATGGATGGGGCACAGATGTGCACGATTGGAAAATTGGCATCTTTTATGGGCTTCATCAGGTGTCTGTGGTGAAATGTAGTCGAGCCTCATGAAGTGTCTGCAGCCAGCTGTATTCTGACGTTATGCTCTCAGGAAAGCTGAATGCCTGTGGGACTGTCCTGCCCATGCTCCCATCCCTTGAGTGTCCCTGTGCTGCTCCCTATGGCTGGTGTGCAGGCTCAGAGCAACAGCATCCCCAAGGACTTCCATGTTGCTGGCAGTGTGCACTGGCACTTGGGCTGTCCTGTGATGCACAGATGTGAGCAGCCAGAAAGCTAAAAACCCCACATTTTTATGCACTGAGCCAAAAGCAAAAATCACTTAGTTTTTATGTTGTGAAAAAGCCGAACTGAATATGTGGGAAAGTAAAACCCAATTTTTATACTAGCAAAAAAACTCCAAAATGACAACAAAACCAACAATTGGGAAAATTTGGGGTGGAATGTTGCAATTTGGGAGTGGGCATTGCTGTGGATTATCCAATGTGGGTCAGTTAGCCAGATTGGGTTGCTTCATGAGGGTTATCCCAAATGAATTGTCCGCTGAGCCTTATCCCGGCTGGATCTGGTGTATGTCGTATCCCTGTGTTGCTCGTGCATCTCCCCTCCTCCGTCTGTGTCCTTTCCCCGCTCGTCGGCTGTGACCTCCCGCCCCCCCCCCCCCCCCGGGGGCCCCCCGGG
>VZRS01011574.1:674-58773 GCA_013398055.1 Ifrita kowaldi | reverse complement strand
TGTCTCTCCCTGCTGCCACCCGCTGGCCAAAATGCCGAGCTGCAGGTGGACAGCTAAACTCGCGTGTGCGCGCGGGGCCGCGGTCTGAGCCGCCTCCCGGTAAGGACACGCCGCTGCCGTCCCACGGGCACGATGGCGGCGGCGCTCGGAGTGCAAAGCGCAGAACTGCGGCGCCGGTACCGCCGGAGCGCCGCCGCCGCCCAGCGTTTGAGTGCCCTTGGGAGCCGCTGCCGGGCCTGGTGCCCGCGCGGTGCTCGGGAGCGGCGTGGTGGAGCACCAAGAACGGCGTGGCCCGGCGGGGACAGCGGCGGGTGAGGGATGAGGTCGCGGCAGCGGTGAGATGACTGAGAGTCTCAGCGGGTGCGGAATTGCCGCCTCGGGGCCGCCCGGGATGGCGGGGTAGAAGCTGCAACCCACCCGCCCCGGCTCCCGGCCTGGGAAGAAGTGGCCACATCCTCGGGCAGGAGCTGGGCGCCTCTCCGTGTCACCAGAACTCTCCTGAGTCTCCACCGGCCCTGCTCGCCCTGTGCCGCTGCTCCAGCTCCAGCATCGCCCCTGAAACCTGCCCTGTGTTCACTGGCCACCCTCAGCCCTGTCGTGACAGCGGCAGGTTGGCCGTCGAAGTGTCCCCAGAAGCTCCTGCAGAAGGAGGGATACGTGCAAGGGATCTACAGTAATAACAGTCGCTGCTTCTTCTTTCCCTCTGCCAGAGGCCGCGCTGAGCATGGAAGTGTCCATTCTTCCCCGAAGCATCCCTGGGGGATGTCAGTGACTGCACTCACCTGGGGCTTGCGTGGGTCGTTAGTGTCACCGAAATTGCGGGAAAAACAAAAAAACCCCAACCGCTCCAACATTTCTAGTGTTAGAGAATCAAGGCATTACGTTATTCTGGCCAGGATGTACAACAGAAATAATTTCATCCACACATTGACCGGGTTGTGCAGAGGAAATCATTCCATGACACATAGTTATTTACTAGATTTTTCATATATTTTATACAGTCAAAACCCATAGAAATTCATTGGTTCAATGTTCATTGGTCCCAAGTTGCACCACAGTTCTTAGTATTTGGTTTCCTATTGGATATGGATTTCTTCGCCTTCGATGCTAATTAGGTCCTCATTCTTATCTCTCTTTTCCCAGACCAGGTGTCTCCGATCATGCCAGGGGTGATGTCTGGAGTTGATGTTCGTTAATGGTCGTTAATGGTTGTTATCTTTTGTGTATTTTCTGTGCTACTCCCAGTCTGTTGAGATGTTAAGCTCATCAGACCTTGCCTGGTGAACCAGTCCCCTGAAAAGAAACTTCAATTCCCTTCCCCCGGGGCAAAGGCGAACTAAACTGACAAAAGTTACATTAAAAAAAATTTAAACTTGATATAATTTCCAACATTAGTACCGGCCTTGCTCCCTCCAGGGCGTGGGTTGAGGAGGGACAGGAGCACTTACTGGCTCAGGCCGGAGCTGCTATGGTGGAGCCTGGAGAGGCCATAAAAGGCAAGGAAATGAACATTGGAGGCCATCCGGCCGGTACCCACCTCCCTCTGCAGGCAAGTTAGAGCCTGCCTCTCCGGGTGAGAAGGGGAAAGAAGCATCTGAACTGGCAAATTTTCCCGGCTGTGCCAAGAGTCAGAGCTGAGGTGAGTCCAAGGTCCCTTGGGCCCTGTCTCCCCTCTTGTGCGTCTCAGGGACTCTTTGCTTTTCTCCTGGCCCCCTTTCTTTTGGCATGCTGCTGTGACTACTTTCTTTTGCTTCCCTATATCTCTCCTCTTATCTGTATTTTGTCTTGCTTCCTCTTCCTACCACATTCCCTTTCCTTTTTCTCTCTGTGCTTCTGTCTCACACCAGTTCCCTTTCCTTTTTTCATCCTCTGTCTCTCTTCTGCAGCTTACAGCTGTTTTTCCTTTTCCATCGATTTGTTCTGAGTTGAATCTGCCTCTTTTCCTCTCACAATTTATCTGGCCTGTGACTTTTGCAGAGGGAAGGATTCAGTAGCAAAAATAGAAGAAAAACCTTCATGTTTGTATTTACCATCGTTACTACACACCGAACGATTAAGTACGGTGTCACAAACAGATGCTGTGGGTGGTGTCACACGAAAACAGACGCGACACCCGCCCGCCCACGTTCCAGTGTTTCCAGGAGCCGGGCCCGACCCCTCACAACGTGCCCCGGAGCGCAGCTTCCCAGCAGCTGGGACGCTCTTCTCGCACTCCCGCAGTGCTCCCGCATGCTTTATGTCGTCGCCGGGGCGGTCCGAGGCGGCGGAGCAGACCCTGCTCGTGGGGAACTTGGAGAGCCGGGTCAGGGAGGAGATCCTCTACGAGCTCTTCCTGCAGGTAGCGGACGGGTACCCTTGTATATCGAAATGCTGTTCTAATGCTCGAGAAGAAATATTCCACCAATGGGATGTTCAGTTAGGAGAGTTGGACAACATGCTCTCCAGAGGTCCCTTCAAACCCCGACCCTTCAGCCACAGTGCAGAAACACAAAGTAGTTGGACCTGTTTCAAGCCTGAGCTTAATTCCTACCTGTTTTCTAGACTGAATAGTAGTCTGCTATATAACCGTAAATGTGAGCTTAAGAAAGTTCATCTTCCTAGAGGACATGAGTAATAAAGTACAAAATGCAAAAGTGTTAAAGATGCTCTTAGAACACAGTTTTGCATTATTCTTCTGCATAACCTGCAGCAGTCACCCAACTGCCAGCTTTTATCTGGGTCTTTAGGTCATCCCAGTAACTTGTCTTTTTCCCTTGTTTTATCTCGTTTTCACTCAGGTTTCCCTTTTGCTGCAACAGCCTATGCTTCTCATTGTAGTCTTGCCCTGTCTTGGAAAGTATCCAGTTCAATATTCCTGCTATGGCATAGTCCTAAACATGCACCTTTGACCTCTAGCTCTTCCCCCTCATCAAATGATGAGCAAGTATCTACTGCTGCTTCTAAGCTGTTAATATTTTTATTGATGAACTGGAAGGTAACTTTTGCTATGGAGTCAGTAAATTAGTCTTCCCCTTTGGGAGGCTAATTATTATGGTATGGTATTCTAAAAATAATAAAAATTCTGATTATGAAAGACTAAACATCAATTGATGCTTGGTTCCCTTTTAACATTTGTGGAGCTGATTTTTGTTTGTAGAAGGCTCAGAATTTGAGCTTTGGGAATATGGAGAGACATTTTCAAAGTAAGAAACTTACTTATGGCAAAAGAGAAATCATCATGAAATATTCAAAACACAATGAAATGTCAGTCTCTGCTAAATAATAGAAGTTTCTTTCAGGCTGGACCATTAACCAAAGTGACGATTTGTGAGGACAAAGAAGGGAAACCTAAGTCTTTTGGATATGTCTGCTTTAAACACAAAGTATCAGTGCCTTATGCAAAAGCTCTACTGGATGGAATCCGTTTGTATGGGAGACCAATTACTGTGCAGTATTGGAAGGGTATGTTTCATAGTCCCAATGGTAAAGTTTAAGTGTAAATTTTTAAACTTTTTTAAGAACAGCTTTGAATCCTACGGTCTTGTACAAAGATAACAATCTGTAGTTGGAAAAATTTGTTGTTCTTGTTAAGAAACAAAGATGTCCTGTGGCTTTTGCAGAGGGAAGGATTCAGTCCTTGTATTTTTTTGTTTGCTAAGAGAATACGATAGAGTGGTTCAGAACAGCATAACTTGCAAGCTGTGTCAGACACTGCTGTATGGAAAACAGCAATCCAGGTTTTCATGCCAGATTACATTTAGGAATTGGGGTGTAACTTTACCTTGCACTCTGACAGGAAAAGTTGATTCAGTAAGGCCAGCCACTATTGAACTCTTGGATCATTTTTAGACTAAAGCCACAGCTTTATCAGAGCTATTGTTTTAAAGGGAAGGGATTGTAGTCCAAAGAATATATTGAATTCAAACTCATATTCTTCATTTTATGTATATGGAACTAAACCTTCGAGCAAGCCAATGATCAGGCTGCGTTTGCAACCCAGGCATTAAGGTCCCGTGTTCCCGCTGCGCCACTGTTTCGTTCAAAGGCTCTATAGAGCAGTTGCTGGGTTTAAGCAGAATATCTGAGGTTCCTAAAATCAGGAGCATCTCCTGTGTCTGTAACGGGATGACAAAGATGCTGTTCTTGATTATTTCAGCAGCCCTGATTTGTGCTTCTGTAAGTGAATAAATGAGAAATGAACATTTTCAAGCTCTAAGATGATGCTACTGATTATCTGCCATAAAATGACACCATACCTTTCTATACTACCTTAGATCTACTAGCACACTACAGATGACACAAAACACTTTCTGTGGTTTTTAACTTGTTAATTGAATTGTCATAACTGAATAGTCATTACACTCTTGTACTCTTGTCTTATTTACAGGGACTTCTCACTCACCAGAACTAGACAGCTGTACACACGGTTTTGAAAACCATACTGACTTAGATTCTCTTGCAGACAGGTAACAAAGATGACCTGTGAATGAACCTTATGATTATAATTTAAAAAAAAAATCTTATTAAGAAAGTGAGTTGATGTGGTAGAGCAATTTTGAGGTTTTTCATTAAAACAGCATCTTGTCATTGCATCCTTAATGAGGGCTTGCAACAGGCTGCAGTCAATTTTAATGTTTGGTTGTTTAGCTTTCCAGATGTTTAGTTAGCTTCAGTTTTCCATTCTTTATTTGTTTCTGCAGTATTCAGGACCATGAGAACATCCTGAACCCTGGGTTTTGCACTAACAACGTTTTCAGTCATTGGGGAAAAAAAGTCTGACAACAGAGAGTCTTTTTTTAACCCTCAGTGAGTTTACACCTGCGTTTTTTGTGTGCGTAAGCACAAGCAGCTGTCATGTACATTTGAATGCACAGTTATAAACCTGTTTAATGGAAGTCTGAACACCCCAGATCCAGTATTTAAGCTGAACTCCCATGGTGAAATCTAGTATCCTTTTGTGTGTGCACATATGAGGATTGGTCATTCATTAAGTTTGGGTATATTGCCTTTGTTCTATCTTTTTTTTTCATTTAAGTCCTGTTGTTAATATCTCAGTTGTCCTCTTGGATATTCCCATTACAGCCCAAGAGTTAAATCTCAGCACTCTGATAAGCAGTATGTGGTGGACATCCAGCCTTTGTACATTTGCTTGTTTTTCCTTTAGCCATCAAGACCCTTCTGGAAATTCTCCATTTCCTGTTACTCCTTTGCCAGTGAACAACAGTTTACTTCATGATCACCCTGGCTTTCAAGAGGTGGTGAGTTTGTGTTAAAAGTTAAAAATTCAAGAACATTTTTAGGAAGCTGAATGCATTTTGCATTTCTGCAAAAACCAGTGCTTACTTCATGTCTCAAAATGTGCTGTAAGCACAATATTAGGACACTTCAGGGTCCTCTAATAATGAGATCTACCAAACCAAACTATTTTCTTCCTGCAATAATGTCTTAAAGGTATATAGCATAAGGAAGCTAGAAATGCTAAAGTCTACAAAGCTCTCTCCTGCACTGTGTTCCAAATGGTGGGACAAGTTGACCTCATTGGACTACAACCACACAAGCATTGTGGGAAGCCTCTCAGTTCTTCTTCTCAATTCAGAAATGCCCAGCAGAAGTTTGAAATGTGCAAAAAAAACCCCTAAAGCTCAATCAGTCACCACTGCCCAAGTTCAGGACATGACAGTCTGAGGGCTTCTGGCCTGAACCTTCACATGCCTGTGTAGGTCTCTCCTTCGTGATTTACTTTCACAGCAGTAGATGACAAGAACTCACACTTCACTCCCCCTCTACAAGACTCTGGTGCACTGGACCATTCTTGCCCTTATTTCCTCTGTCTGAGATATTCCACAAAGCAAGGAAACTGGCCTCTTCAGCTGGAAATTTGTACATCAAACCTACTCCCCAAACATATCATGAAGCTTCTGAATCTGCTGAGTCTGAGGACTGGTAGGACTGAAGAAACCCAGCCTTTAATGTGAGGTACCAGCTATGGACAGTCCTGCTCAGCCAGTCTGACTCGGGACTGGTCAGCCCTTGGAACTACAGAAGGGGGGCAGTCTTGATCAATTACCCTTGTTGGCTGCAATCTGAGCTGGAAGACGGAGAGAATCTGTTCCCTATTGCACCGATGGGGTGGGGGCCTGCCTTCCCATCTTCCCAGGCTGTGCCCTGAGAAGAGCTGGTGCTAGTACCAACTTTCCCGTCTCCTCTACTCCCTTTGGAAAGCTCAAGTGCACCACTTTACCATCTGTGCTTGCTGATAAAGCTACTCCTCAGTAACAAGGCAATAGATACACACTATGAGACCAGACTCAGCAGACCAGCACACACAACCAACTTCATCCCCTTTTCTGCTTGCCAGAGACGATGGTATTGCAGTGTGTCTCACATCATAGTTTGTTGAAGCTTCAGCAGAAAGTGATCTCATCACCAGTGTGCCTTCACAAATCTATCTCACCTTGCCTTGGCAGGTTGCCCACTTGGGAGTCTTTCAAGCTCGTTGTTGGAATGCTTTGTTCCACATTGACTTTAAAGTTGGTTAAACCAGGTTTGAGGAACTTGCAGATGTCCATGCCTTTACATTACGAATAAGCACTGCAGTTACAAATATTTATCAAACAGAGATGAGGAAATGAAAGGAATACCATGTCTGTTTACCTTATGTGGGGACTAGCCTGCAATTTAATCTTAAATCAGATTATGTCTCTGTTCTAACTTTGCCATGAAAAATTTGTATACTTTTCTGAACTATACTAGCAGTTGTAATAAAATAGCTTTATTCTCAAACATTCTGTGTTATTTTATAGTTTGTCAGTCTTTTAATTGTATAAGTCATAACGTATGCAAAATTAAGTTCTTTAAAATTTCCTCTTCACAGTGTTAACAACTCAAGTTTCTCTTTCTCTAAATGTGCCATGTTTTAGCATAGCAGTACACAGTACAGAGTCCAATGGGTTAACAATTTCCTTGTTAGCAGATGACTCCACCAATGCCTTCAGATTTATCCTTTTCTCCCTATCAGAATCAAACTGCACAGTTTAAGACTGCACGGAGTTCTCCTGAATTGGCCACATCCAAGTGACTGTGAAGTGCACCAAGCACTTGATGAAAGAAAGAAAGAACAAGAAAATGGCAAAGTTGTGACAATAACACTAGTATTGAAGATAATAAAAGGAGACAAAGACAGCATGGCCAAAACTGCAGAAAACACAAAGCCAAGAAAAAGACACAGTAATACAGGATAAATATTTTTTATTATTGTATTTGCTTTCATCTTTCCTCTTTGAACTTTATTAAAGAAGGAATGGTCAAGATTCATCATATTTTTGAAATGTGTTATGTACAGAAACATAAAATATCCTGAGTCGGAAGGGTCATCGAGTCCAGCCGGACCTGCACCCGCCACACTGTTCCCCTTCCCGTCCCCCTCCCAGCACACCAGCCCCCTGGGGAACAAGTTCTGGGGAATAAGTGCAAAAGCTGCTCCATGTGCTTAGATCTAGCTTTGACTTCAATTTGGATTGAAGTAATGTGTAGAAATGCATCTCCTTTTTTACTGTGAGAACAGACAGGCATTGGAACAGGTTGTGCAGAGAAGTTAAACAGCCCCCATCCTTGGAGGTTTTCAGACTAGGCTGGATACAGCCCTGAGCAACATGGCCTAACATAATAGCTAATCCTGCAGTGACTGGACTAAAAACTACCTGAAGTCACTTCTAACATGAATGATCATATTCTGACAGAGTATTGTGATAGAACTACTCTTAGTAAGAATCTACAAGCATTCCTGTTTGAAGGTTCACCATCACTTATTTCCTTAGACAAAATACCCTCAATGGGTATCTGATAATTTACAAGCAGCTTTCATTTGAAACCAAACTTTGATAGAACTAAGTTAGACTGTGATACTATCAAGTGTTGAGAGCTTGAAGTATGATTCAGCAAGGACCTTAAAAATAAGAAAACAGACCGAAAAGTGTACAAAACTTTATACCTGCACATCAAGCATCTTTTTCTTATACATTTTACGTTAAATGTACTGTAAGAATGACAAAGATCTCATTTTTGATGAACCATCAAGTATATCTTTACACTGGGAAGCAAGAACGTCTGTAGGCAAATGTCCCTTTCCTGCCTCCTAGTCATTTTTGCACTCCTCATGGACTGAACGCAGTGCATGGAGGGCCTCCACTGTCACTGTGAGCTTTCCAATTACTGCACTGGCATCTTGTGAATCAAAAACTAGAAAGGAAACATCAGAAAACAGCATTAGCTATTTAACTTAAGATTTCACTTTTGTTTTGATGATTTTCCTTAGTGTTTGGCAGATTAAAGGGCACCTAACATATGCTAAGAAAAGAGGGAGAAATAAAGAAATAAATAACAAATCTTCCAGTTCAGGTCCTCAGGCTACTGGAAATTAATCACTTTTAGAACTAGAGTGTACATCAGTAAACATTAGTGTTGCAATTAACTTAAAAAGGAAAGTGTCAATATAATAATTGCCTATATAAAAGAATTATTTTTCACAAGATGTAAATAAAGATGTTCCAAATTCTACTAAAGACATATCTACATACACAGGAATAGTTTTAAGTAAAAATACACCAATTATTGCATTTTCTGCACTGTGTATGTTGGATGGGTCCAAATGAGCCTCGACAAATCACTCAGTGAATTGTCAATTTCAAGAGCAGACTTCAGGGGACTGTATCCTTTTTATTTAAAAGAAGAGCAGGATAATTGTAACTAATTATATCTGAAGTTCACACATTCTGTTATCTCACTTTTTATACTGTCCTGTTATCTCTGAGACATACTGTTAGATGTTTTTACTGTAATATTTTTCATCTATTTTCTTGCTTAGCCATTCACTTAAGTGCTTCAAATTTCACATAAACCACTTCGACACAATCAGCAATGAAAGGAACAAAATATGAAAAAGATATATGGTGACAATCCTCAGAAAGAATAAACGAAGTTTATGGTATCTAACTTAAGAATGACTTTATCTTCATGCGGCAGTGTCCTATGAATTTCCCTGTGTCTAGGTTTATTATTTTTCCTTAAACCAATATCCAACTCAGAGAATGTGTAAATTACTTAGGAATTCTGTTTATTGTGCTCTTGGATTTAATTGACATCTGTGTCCAGATCTTAAGAACTGATCCTTTTACAATTACTTCATCCAAGAAAATATACAGATACATTCTTTTACACTGATCTGACATATATTAACATAAAATTAATTTAAATTCTCTGAAACGTCTTAGTTTTCAGAAAATATGCAAGTTTATATCTTATGGATGCAATAAAAAACCACAAAAAACTGTACAGCATATGCAGGAAAGGGGAGAAGTGCAGAAGGGAAAAAGAATAGAAGTGTTTCTAGCTATTATTATAATTTTCATAGATACAATTAACATAAAGTAAAAATTAGTTTAAATGTCTGATGATTAGGGGAAGAAATGCTCCTCACAATATTGAAGTAGTTGTCATGACATGGTAATGATTAGCTTACAATAATTTGTAATAAAACCCAGTCCTTCTGCTCCTAATAATTCTCTCAGATGGTGATTAGGAATTTTAAGAGTTTTGTGAAAAGTTGACTTTCAAAAATTATGTTTACATAACTAATCAATCTTATCAAATGGGAATTATGACAGTGGGAGGCATGGTCATAAATTCCAGAACAAAAACCCATCTTCCAGTGGGAGATTACAAAATACATTTTTGGAGGAGCTTTTGTACTTGGAGAAAAATGATTGGTGGAGAAAAGCTTAAATTGCTCAGCCACAGCAAGAAGTGCATCAAATCTGTATGTATATTGTTTTTCCAGAGCATGGAAATTTGATTCTTCTTAGAATTTTACTTATCACATTCCTGTAACTTTGAGTATTTTACCAACAGTATGGATGCAAATCATGTGTGATAACGGGAATGGATAAGAAAGCCTATTTCTTTCCCTCATTACTCAGTTCCCCATTGCTCAAGGTACAGGAATTGGACACAGTAGTAGAAGTAGTAAAGTCACATTAGCCTGGCATTCTGCTGGGGCTCACCAGAACTCTTGCTATTGCAAAAGGCACCTTGTGAACACGAGTGCTCTGCATCCAGTCATCGAACTAGTTCACGTACTGGGAAAGGAGAGCGACTCTTTTATATCAGAGGTGCTTTCAGCTTCTTCACTGAGCTTCACCCCAATGGGGAAAGAGGATTGAGAGGAAAAGGCAAAGAGAAAAGTGCACCATTGGTAACCATGTCCCCGCTGCCCGGGGGAACAGGAAATTGAGCAAGGAGAATGTTACCCTCACTCTCTACAAAAGGACCAAAAAGCTTTCTTGAATCTTCTTGTAAGTGTTATAAAAATGCATCCTATGACCACAGGAAATGGAAGATTCCACACTTCCTACTCACATGCCCTTGCTCTAATGAGTCACAGTGAGTTTGGTCACAGTCTGTTACAGAAGGGTGCTCACTAAAACTGATTCCTAACCAAAACCACCAGTATTTCATATTGTCTCACACGTGTTTCATATGGAGGAAACAGACTTGAAGGTACTCTGGGGGTTATAACGCAATTTCAAATAAAATATACACATTAGTAATACCAAATTGCTGATATAAATTTTAATACAAAACAAACTTTAATACAAAATATATATTCCTACAAATTTTAATACAAAATATATATTCCTAAATATATATTCCTACCACAATGAAGTATGTTGTAGAAAAGAGAGAATTATAGTAGTGGACATGGCTTGAAAGTTCTTAGGTTTTATAAACTAATTACTATGAGGTGACAATGCTGTTTGGTTTGGGTTTTTTTTAAAACAGACTTTAAGGAATAACAGTAATAGTTTTTGCAGACTTCTGCAAACAATGTGGAAGTTATTAGTTAGTATTAAAGAATTTCTTACTGAAACAATGTCAAGCAATTACTTGCACAGCAAAGCCTGTAAAGCGAAGTAGAAATTCAACAAATTTTCGGCTACAGAAGTTTACAGGAAAGTGATCTTTAAAACTTACCATCAATATCTTGCTCAATGATATCTCTTTGCTTCTGGAATATCTCTTTTAAACTGACATAAGCAAACCCAACATCCTCGCATTCCAGATCCTGTTCATCTTCTGGGGGATCGCTGACCACTGTAAATTTCAGGCTAAACACACACACAAAAAGGTATTTTGCCTTCAAAAAGGGTCAAAAATCAAATTACAAACCATAAAAAAGGAAAAACCACACTATTTTACAAGTTTAGAATGCACAGAGGTGGAAACATTTGGTGTATGGGCAGAATCTTTCCACAAATTTTGTTTCTTGGTGGTCCTCTTGCTACGATAAAATGGGAAACTGGACTACTGATGAGCTTCTGCCTTCCTATTTATTCAATACAGAACTGAAATTTCAGCACAAGCCAAACCAGACACTGATAACTGCAGGAAACAACCTACTTAGTAACACAAGGGACAGTAGTGACATGATGGCACACGTAAGAGACAAATGCTTCTGTTCTGAGAAAAAACTCACTGCTTTCTACCTTATTTTTACCTCAGGTTTGTAAAACATTTAGTATAGATATCTAAGTATTTATAGGGGAAATTGCAGCACACAGACCAGCTGTTTTCTTTCACGGTGTTGAGGAATCCATCCAGTACACGTGGCTCAGGAGCAGCTGCAGATTGAGCACTGGAGGAGCCCAGCCCAAGGCAAGAGGCTGTGAACTGCCAGTCGTTAGCACAACAAAGGGCCCAGGGACCTGTGGCCCAGTCAGGGGAGGGACACTCAGAGACACAGCAGGAGCCAATAAACCCCAGACTTTGTGTACAGCCAGGTGAGGGACACTCGGGGACGTGGCAGGAGATGATGACCCTCAGACTGCCCCTCGAGGGTACCAAAGCCTAGGGGGTTCCTTTGTTCAGGGTTTCTCCTCTGAGGCTCCAACTTGAACTGTTATTGTCTTGTTTAATTACTGCACCAAAATTAAATTATTTTAAGGATAGGGACCTGTCAGACTCAGCGACTGGAAACCTGGGCTGGAGGCTGGTGAGGGGAACTGGTCTGACTGGCACAGTGTGGGCGGTGTAGCTGCAAAAGGGACCTCAGTCCCAGCTCAGGTGGTGAAGTGTGACTGCCAGAGTGGTCCTGGATGGTTGGACAGGGAAATTTCTTTAGCAACTAAATTATCTGTCAGAAAAAAAAGGGAGTATTTTATCCTTATTATTGTTAAATCTTAGTAGAACATGTTTAGCAGCCGTCCTAATACAGATGACAAAATAAGGGAAGTGGAATGAAGAGAGATCACTCTCTTACTTGGAGTGAATCAGTGATTTGTGAGTGAGATTTACAAATTACTCTGACACTTCAAATGCAATCAGCAGGTATCCTACTCTTCTGTAAATTAAATGGATCTTTAGATTAATAGTTGCTCCATTTTAATGAAGATTGACATTCAAGAAGAAACATAATCAAAGTATGTAATTCATTCTCTCCAAGTAATGCACGTGCTGTCTCAATGAAAGAAATTGAATAAGAACAAATTTATTACTATGAAATTGAACAAGTCCAATTTAAAAATCTTTCTCATATGTATTCATATAATAGATGTCTGCTACATCCATATATATATATGCAGGTTTTTAAATTTTTTTTTTTTAAATTTTGGGGCCAAGGAACACTTTCTGCAGTTCTTAAGACTCCTTTCAGTATTCTGAATTCAGAAAGCAACAAATGTACTATTCTACCATCGCACAGCTATGTGCTTTTCAAATTCATTACTGATAGACTACCGATGATAGGATCTAGAATCTCTCTTTTGTAGAACAAAGTTGTTAAAAAAACCCATCAACAACACCCCCCCCCCGCCATTAAACCACAGCACTAAACAAACAAACATTAGATGAGGTTGCAATATTCCATTCCATATACACCTACTCGGAGAAGAAATAAGACCAGCTGTCACATCGGAATGCAGGCATCATTCCTAGCTGAAACAGTTATTTTTTTTTCTTGTTACTTATGTATTAACTACTTAGGGTTACCTTGTTAGTAAAGACACAAAGGCAAACCACAAGCATTATTTACAAAGATCTGTATTAGGGGTTTTCAGCATTAATCTGTACCTGTCAGCAGGTAGATCTGGCTTTAGAAGAATTGACTTGAGATACTCTCTTTCTGCATGATTATCTTCCTTATCCACATTTATTACTGCAAAGCAAATAAATTAATGTAATTGGTTATCAATTGTTTTTCACCTATTAGAAGAAAGAGCATGAAGAAAAGAACAAAGGCAAATAAGCGCTTATTTCCTCTTCATTTCTAAGGAAAAACAATGTTAGAATCAAATGTTAGAATCATGGTGATCTAATGGTCACTGGCAGGTTTATATGAACACTGCCAAAAAAGATACAAGCAGCATCTAAGCATGTCACAGAGCTGTCGCTTTCTATTAACAGCAATAGCAGCCATGATTTTAAATGCCAAGGGTCTTTATTGCTTTGTATTTGAAGTGATTTGCTGTATTTTCTTCCACTAAAGAAGCTAGAGATAATGGGAATGCCTGGCAAAGTGCTTATCCTTTTTGACAGCCTCAGTAATTTAATCCTCCTTTCCTGCCACAGTATTTCAATACGAGAAATCTCCAGATCAATGGACTGGAGAAAATCTGTCATCTATATTCCCTCTCAAGTGGGCAGCACCAGCCAGCATAGCAGTGGTCGATGTGACATTTCCGATTCATTTCAGTCTTCAGCTACACACAGAGCAGTCCAACAGTTTATGAGTAAGAGGAGGATCTAAATGAGTGAATTCTTTGGCAAATTGCATTCTAAAATCAGGTGTGTAGATGGTAGCAATTTTAGAGATCTGACTGAGACACCATTTCTGCAAAGCCACTTTTACAAAATTATTTTTAAAAGAATGCTTAATTTGAATGTATGTATTTATGGTTTATCACAAATAGGAAAATGATTCACCCACTCCAGAATACTCTCAGCTAAAAGTCAAAGACTGAAGCACTCAGGCTGAATCTTAAATGAAATAAAACTTTACCAGGAAGAAAAAGTTAATGAATAATTGAAATACAGTGAGATAGCTGGGAAAGTAATTAACAAGAGATTTATAAATTATTACAATAGTTCTATTTATGCTAGTAATGGAAATATAAAGTATTATGAAGTAATTGGCAATGTATAAGTATCGAACATGGATGAATCAGTTCCCCTATTAAAAAGCTGTCATTAAAAGAACACCGAGTATTTGCAAGTAGTGGTGTTATGTTATTTAAGAGAAGAACCAAGCCTGCTCAGGAATACATCAGACTTACCAGTGCTATAGTTATAGTGAATCCTCTGACCACCTGTTGGTTTTGGAAGTGACAGGGGGGTCTCCTCTGCAAGGAAATTGTTTAATCTGCATTCTACAAACAGTTGCTGTATTGTTTCATCTGACATAATTCGTGACTCAGTAAGACCGAGTGATGTAATTTTAATCCGGATTTTTTCAACTTCCTATTTAAAAACAAAACAAACATAATACAAATTATTTTTTGTTTCTTTAAGCGTTAACACAAAACAAACATACATACATATATATAAATCATCAGCTTTTTTATACGATTGACACTGATTGATTGACATATACAAAATGAGAATTTAAAGATCCAGGGTTTGAAGCTAAGACTGTTGTTGCAAGAGATCTGATTTCCATTCAATGTTTAAAATATTTTTGCAGAAGTCATAGTCCGCTAGTTATCTTTACGTAAAAATGCTATCTGAATCTCAAATTTCAGCTGTCATCATTTTTACCTTCACAGCAAAGTGATCCTGTAACNCTCAGGAGCAGCTGCAGATTGAGCACTGGAGGAGCCCAGCCCAAGGCAAGAGGCTGTGAACTGCCAGTCGTTAGCACAACAAAGGGCCCAGGGACCTGTGGCCCAGTCAGGGGAGGGACACTCAGAGACACAGCAGGAGCCAATAAACCCCAGACTTTGTGTACAGCCAGGTGAGGGACACTCGGGGACGTGGCAGGAGATGATGACCCTCAGACTGCCCCTCGAGGGTACCAAAGCCTAGGGGGTTCCTTTGTTCAGGGTTTCTCCTCTGAGGCTCCAACTTGAACTGTTATTGTCTTGTTTAATTACTGCACCAAAATTAAATTATTTTAAGGATAGGGACCTGTCAGACTCAGCGACTGGAAACCTGGGCTGGAGGCTGGTGAGGGGAACTGGTCTGACTGGCACAGTGTGGGCGGTGTAGCTGCAAAAGGGACCTCAGTCCCAGCTCAGGTGGTGAAGTGTGACTGCCAGAGTGGTCCTGGATGGTTGGACAGGGAAATTTCTTTAGCAACTAAATTATCTGTCAGAAAAAAAAGGGAGTATTTTATCCTTATTATTGTTAAATCTTAGTAGAACATGTTTAGCAGCCGTCCTAATACAGATGACAAAATAAGGGAAGTGGAATGAAGAGAGATCACTCTCTTACTTGGAGTGAATCAGTGATTTGTGAGTGAGATTTACAAATTACTCTGACACTTCAAATGCAATCAGCAGGTATCCTACTCTTCTGTAAATTAAATGGATCTTTAGATTAATAGTTGCTCCATTTTAATGAAGATTGACATTCAAGAAGAAACATAATCAAAGTATGTAATTCATTCTCTCCAAGTAATGCACGTGCTGTCTCAATGAAAGAAATTGAATAAGAACAAATTTATTACTATGAAATTGAACAAGTCCAATTTAAAAATCTTTCTCATATGTATTCATATAATAGATGTCTGCTACATCCATATATATATATGCAGGTTTTTAAATTTTTTTTTTTTAAATTTTGGGGCCAAGGAACACTTTCTGCAGTTCTTAAGACTCCTTTCAGTATTCTGAATTCAGAAAGCAACAAATGTACTATTCTACCATCGCACAGCTATGTGCTTTTCAAATTCATTACTGATAGACTACCGATGATAGGATCTAGAATCTCTCTTTTGTAGAACANAGCCAGCATAGCAGTGGTCGATGTGACATTTCCGATTCATTTCAGTCTTCAGCTACACACAGAGCAGTCCAACAGTTTATGAGTAAGAGGAGGATCTAAATGAGTGAATTCTTTGGCAAATTGCATTCTAAAATCAGGTGTGTAGATGGTAGCAATTTTAGAGATCTGACTGAGACACCATTTCTGCAAAGCCACTTTTACAAAATTATTTTTAAAAGAATGCTTAATTTGAATGTATGTATTTATGGTTTATCACAAATAGGAAAATGATTCACCCACTCCAGAATACTCTCAGCTAAAAGTCAAAGACTGAAGCACTCAGGCTGAATCTTAAATGAAATAAAACTTTACCAGGAAGAAAAAGTTAATGAATAATTGAAATACAGTGAGATAGCTGGGAAAGTAATTAACAAGAGATTTATAAATTATTACAATAGTTCTATTTATGCTAGTAATGGAAATATAAAGTATTATGAAGTAATTGGCAATGTATAAGTATCGAACATGGATGAATCAGTTCCCCTATTAAAAAGCTGTCATTAAAAGAACACCGAGTATTTGCAAGTAGTGGTGTTATGTTATTTAAGAGAAGAACCAAGCCTGCTCAGGAATACATCAGACTTACCAGTGCTATAGTTATAGTGAATCCTCTGACCACCTGTTGGTTTTGGAAGTGACAGGGGGGTCTCCTCTGCAAGGAAATTGTTTAATCTGCATTCTACAAACAGTTGCTGTATTGTTTCATCTGACATAATTCGTGACTCAGTAAGACCGAGTGATGTAATTTTAATCCGGATTTTTTCAACTTCCTATTTAAAAACAAAACAAACATAATACAAATTATTTTTTGTTTCTTTAAGCGTTAACACAAAACAAACATACATACATATATATAAATCATCAGCTTTTTTATACGATTGACACTGATTGATTGACATATACAAAATGAGAATTTAAAGATCCAGGGTTTGAAGCTAAGACTGTTGTTGCAAGAGATCTGATTTCCATTCAATGTTTAAAATATTTTTGCAGAAGTCATAGTCCGCTAGTTATCTTTACGTAAAAATGCTATCTGAATCACAAATTTCAGCTGTCATCATTTTTACCTTCACAGCAAAGTGATCCTGTAACTGCTTAAAATCCTTTCAGTAATACAAGGTACCAAAGTTTTCCAAATAAAGGAGAATATAGAATGCAGACTATACTACAAACAGTTCAATAAAAATCCATCGAATCACAAAATTGTTAGGCATGTAAAGTAATAATATATTTGTAAAGAATTCAACTTCATATAGTGAACTTCCCTAGGTAAATCAGACACAGCTTTAAAAGTTAATTTTAACATGCAATAATAAAAGTAATATCCCAATTGTTCTTCACCAGAGCCTTCTCTTACTATCTTTAACTTTTACATTTTTCTGTTCCTTATATGAAATTGTTTCATACTGTTCTGAAAAGTCTGGAGTATTTGTGTACAGATAAATTTTAGTAAGTTTTATTTAAATGGGCAATTTAGACTCAAGAGAAAAGAGTCACAAATATTTCCCAAAGTTACTCTGGGAAGAAAGAAGAAAGAAAAGCCACTATGGTTTCAAAACTGGAATACATAGATGAGCATTCAATGACATTCTTCAAAGAGGAAACAGAACACACTGGATACAGAAATGTAGAACTTTTTTTAGTTATTTCTTTTCAATATTTTACTTTCTTAACTTCATTAAAAATATTTCTTCTATATGGAAATATTTTGACAATTTTTATTTCTAAACTTAGATCACCTGAAATACTAAATCACATTCAAAAGATTAGCTTTCTATATTCAGTCAGAACTTCGAGTCAATGTTCTTATTTAGTATGGAGATAGCTTACATTTTGCTGAGCAAATTATAAAATTAATCAAAATGAAAAGCAGGCGTACCCTATTGTAAAAATATTCACCATATAGAACAATTTCCATTGCTGTCAAGTCCTTTCAGTATTTGAGAATGCAATTTTACCCCCTCCTTTCAAAAGACTTTTCCTTTTATTATGTATCCTATGACACTTTAACTAAAAATCCAAATCTGGATCAATATTTTAGTAAGATTCTTTCACTATTCAGCAGTTTCATGGAAATTTTACTAGGATGATGGAAAAAATTCCACACCATTCTGTCTCTACTAATATAGGTACATGGCTTCAGCAAATATCTTTTCCTAAAATCTAGTAAGTCAAATGGCTACCGAATGTCATTAAAGTGATGGGCTTCAACTTGAGTATGCTTTTCATATTTAAATTTATAAATGAAATGAAACAAAATGAAGTATTTTATGATCAATCATACATCATAGACAAAAAGAAAAAATAAAGAAGCAACTGGATACTGGAAAATCTGTTAGATATACCTTACGATCAATATATCTAAGAAATAACCATGAACTGTCTAATTTGCAACATACAAAAAAACCCCAGTATGATCTTAAATTACTTGAACAGCCTGGCATACAACTCAGATTTATAGGATAATTAGCAGAATGATCTCTAAAAATCACAAAACTTATTTATAGTATTTGATTACCAGCAGGATAATTATCTTAAAAGATAAAAGGCAGTGATTTTTGATCTTAAACAAATTTTAAAAGAAGAATTCAATAGCAATTTTGACTTGCTGTATTCTATAATTAACCCAAGAATTCAAGTAAAGCACTGCATATTTTTAAAGTCCAACTTTTATCAAACATGTTGCCTTCATAGTGTATAGCTTTTACTGCTTTTATCTGCCATTCACAAACATGCACATTGTTACAGAAGAACAGACTGATGGAGGGACGTAGAAACTGATGAACCTGAAATGAATCTACATACAAAATCCTCTCAGAATTGTTCTTAAATCATTCTGATAAAATAAAATACAGGATGAGTAGAAAGGTATAGCGCAACTGTATTATAGTTTGACTTAATAGTGATTACTAGTATTCATTTTAGTTCTCAAAATTACAGGTGAAATTTTTTTGGCGTTTTACATATAAATAATGCAATCTTCAAAAGTACCTTCTGTATCTTTCTGAAGAACGCATAAGTGACAGCGTTTCTACAAACCTACTATAGCTGAAGATGTGTAGCTTCTTTAAGATGTAGTTTCTACAGCTTAAAAAAGAAGGAGCAGTATTTCTCATACGTGTTTCTTGTTGCTACTTATTTTGTAAGATATCACATAGCCTTGAAAAGAGGACTTCAAAAAATAAAACTACCTCTAGGATATCACATTGCAGAACATTAAAACCAGTTAATTTAAAGTACTAGTTTTATGGTTAAGATTGTTTAGTCAATGTTAGATCTAAAAGTGTGAAATACTAAATTTTTTGAGAACTATCCTAGTGAAATACTGTTCAAAGTAAATTTTCCAAATTTATATAATGCTGTGCTATTTTGTATATATGACTTCAAGTCCTGAATTGCTGGTTTTAAGAATAAGTCAAGAGATTTGATACCATACATGTACAGCTTCACTGAAAACTGATGTTAGATATAGCAAAGCTACTCTTGGAGGACATTCGGCTAAAAATATTTTTCTTAGTCTTACCAAATAATTGCCATGTATACTCTGACTCAGCTGTTTAATATTTGTGGACACTGGACTTGAAATAACACAGTCATCACTGTCAGTTTTTATTGATTCAACAGCATCATCCTCTTGATGATCTTGAGCTTAAAAAAAAAAAAAAAAAAATCAATGAAGGTAACCCCTGCTATATTGTAGACCAGCTAAGACTTAATAAGAAATTTGATAGCAATAAATTTCCTTTTTTAATATAAAAAGAGTAAGTACCAGGTAAATAATCTTTCCCTTGAAGAAGATTAACACTGCGAATCAATGACCTCTAGAGTCATCTAATCTGTAATATTTCTGGTTTGTTAAAAAAATAATAATGTTTTCCAGATGCAAGCTGGCGAATGGAATAAGTCTTGTAATGCACAACTGTTAGCTTTATTTAAGAATACGGCCTAAATTTGTGGATTTCCTCTGACTTCCTTTGCATGACACCATGCATATGTAAAAGAAGAATGCACCTCTTTTTTTCCAGTAAAAATGTAGTCCTGTATGTAGGTGCATTATTTTCTGGAACATTCTAGAGCATTTTTTTCCATGAAGCAAATTATAAAGACAACTGGTATTCAACATCAACATTCAACAAGTTTTTCCAATCTTTCTAATGAATTCTTATGCAAAAGCTACAAACAACTAAACATAAAATTTTAGCATTCTGCTTCTGCTTTTATTTTAAACTTGATATCATGGACTTGGTTATTGCCATAATAAACAGTTTAGGCTCAGAAGTGGAACAGGATGACCCGGCTTTTATAATCTTTAAATAAATCTAACAACTTTGTGTCAAGGATGTGATATGGCATACTAGCCCTCTCACTGTCTGAAAGGATTTCTGGTATCAGCACTGGCTGTTATCCGCAGACAAAAGGAGCATATTCATTAAAATAGTCTTTAGAACAGCATAGTTCTAAGGGAGAATATAAAGGCATTTAAAATAGAAGCCAGGTTTCCTTTAATATTTTATGGTTCTAAGTCACATATCAGATTTTTGTAATCAATTACAATACGGTTTCCATTTGGGAAGAAAACACATGTTATCCCACCACCCAGCTTCAGCTGTAAAGTACACCAGAATAATACACTTTCTGTCATGAAGTTTCTCATAATGAAGCAGCTTCCACTACTAGTAAGAAATGCTTATGAAAACGGGAAGAGACAGATTTTTTCAGAAAATACAGCTACTTATTAATAACAATGAATTCTACCTTCTGGTTCCAATTCTTCAATTATTTCTGTCTCATCTCTAGAAGTAATCAACGTTTGGTCAGCCAGCTGCTCCTCTGACAGATGAGAGAGCTCTTCTTTTTCCTGTTGAATTTCTTCAGCCATCTCCTTCACCCCATCACCTGATAGCTGTTTAGCCTCCTGTACCACATGATACAGAAGAAGATAAACTCACAGTCTTTATAACACTCCTTGAATAGCAGAAGTTACTAAAGTTCAAAACTTGAGGAGTTATGGCCCACATTCATTATCCAGAGCCTTCAAACAATTGTATTGCTTATGCAATGCAGGAAACAATGACAAGGTGTCAACTGCTGTAACGTAAAATTGATATACAGCAGAAAGACATTTACCTAACCGTATTTGTGAAAATGTAACTATTAAAATTGTTTTGTACCTGTCAACATATATATAGCCTGTTTGATTTCCAGATTAATTTATATTTCATCTCTTTCTACAAGACTCAGTCAAAAAACACCAAAACACCCAGAAAACACCACCACCGCCTTATTCAGTTAACAATTTTCTAACTTAAATTATACAGTATTTTCTGTCTCAAAAGAAACTAACACAATATAAAAAAAGAATCAGCTTTGCTACACAGTACAAGCATGTCATCTAAGGTAAAATATCTTTAGTGCACAACGTATTCTGAAGCAATCTTATTCTTTCCTTTCTATTTGAGTTCTATTACACAGAATACCTCATCAGTGGATACTGCATTACAGACAAGGTACCTTCCATGAAAATTTGCAGTGCTTTATTGCCTGTGCATTATTTATTATCCAACAATTCTCCTCTAGGACTGAATTTTTCACAGAGACACTAGTGCCTCACCTCCCACCTTTGTTTGGATCAAGCTGTTTCTATAGAGCCATTTATATGCGGTGCAAGTGGTACACTGTAGAAAGACACTTGAATAATGCAGAGAGCTGAGAACCACAGCGCAGAGAGAGCTGACTGGTCCTGTTAGAATCTGCCGTAAGCCAATGCAAATTGCACCTTGCAAACTGCGGAGTATATCAAGCAGTTCCGAGGGAGTCACACAAATATCCCTGCATTGCGTCCCCCACCTATATGCAGTACTACGCTATCATTCATTGCCTGGGACATTCCAGTATTGTGCTGCTAAAATAATCCAGTGCTCTTGATTATTAGTTCTACAAATTGCCCATACTGAGCCATAAGCAGCCTTTCATGCGTCAACATGCACGACAAAAATACTTAGAACTTACTGCCACCTGTATTGTACTAAGATCCAGAAAAGAGACTCTCTTGTGTGCTTGAGCTGAACGTTGCTTCATTTTGAGTGTTGGTGTCTGCAATAAACAAATATACTGAAGGTCACTTATTACCATCTTATTTTACACTAAATTATGAGGAACCAAATTTTTTTTCAAAGCCGAATCTAATGGCACTAAATTAAATTCTAAAAAGACACGATTTAGCAGAATTCATACACAACATACTTTTCAGATTACATCATGGAACCCATTGAGATTTTAGTCTAATATAAATTTACATTATGGAATAATATAAAACATTAGAGTTACTCCAGACATAGAGTATTTTAAACAGCTTAGGTCAAAAAAAGCGCCCACTAAAAACTCTAGTATTTTAATTTATTCATTCCAACCTGTTTGCTTTTCTTTCTTAAACAACTGTTAAAGATGTCTGAAAGTCCCTTCCTTTTCTGTGACCCTTATTTAAATATGATTGTACAGTGAATTATATTGTCAAGATTCTCTTCAATATCCAGTGAAAAAACCCAGTAAAAAACCCAATGTGAAGGAATCTCAATCTCATAATACTCCAGTGTTAAGAACTTCAAGACCTTTTTGAACAACTGCTTCACCCATTCTACTGATCCGACACCTAGTTGGTTTAACATTCATGAGTATGACAGTAAAACCTCTGTCACTTACAGCTCAAGAAAATGAAAAATAATAATGTCGAATGTTCTAGTGACAATTTCAGCAAAAAGAAGTAACTAAGTTTAAGACTTTGCCTCTTCAGGCAAGGTATAATTCAACTGGATCTCTTTATATGAAAAACTGCAAACGTATTTTCCAGTTCAAGAATCTTTAACTTTACTGCACTTTAAATGTATCAAGACTTGACCTAAGCTATTTGAACTTAAAAAGAAAAAATTGAACAGTTTATTTTATCAAAACTATCACAGAGTGGCCTGGATTGGAAGGGAATTTAAGATTTAGTCCCAAACCCCCTGCCACAGGCAGGGATACCTTCCACTAGACCAGGCACTCCAATCCCTGTCCAGCCTGGCCTTGGACACTTCCAGGGATTGGACACTTTTCTGGGCAACCTGTGCCAGTCAAGGGAATGGCTGGAGCTGTGTCAGAAGAGGGATAGGCTGGATATCAGGAACAGGTTCTCTCTGCAGAGGGTGTGGTCAGGCACAGAACAGGCTCCCCAGGGAATGGTCATGGCCCCACAGCTGCCAGAGCTCCAGGAGCATTTGGACAACACTCTCAGGCACAGGGTGGGATTGCTGGGTGTCTGTGCAGGGCCAGGAGTTGGACTCAATGATTCTGATGGATGCCTTCTAACTCAGCCTGTTCTATGATTCCATGAAGAATTTCTGCCTTCTAATCTAAACCTACTTTCTCTGAGTTTGAAGTCATTCCCCCTTGTCCTATGCCCTTGTAAAAAGCCTCTCTCCATCTTTCTTTTAGGCTCCCTCAGGTACTGGAAGGCTGCAATTAGGTCACCCTGAAGCTGCTCTTCTCCATGAAGTAATTCTCTCTATCAAGTACAGATGCAAACATACCTGGGATGGTTGTTCATGTTCCCTAAAACTGGGTGTTATATATCCCAGAGCCTTTGACCTCTGTTTGTAGGGAATAATAGCTTGGTCCATAGGAACTTGTAACCTGATCCAGTATTCTATAGTACCATAATTTTGAATGTGTCCTGTTTTTCCTGGGGAGTAAATAAGAGATTACATTAATTTTCTTTTCAACATTAAGGTTAGTCAAAAGCTAGGTAAAACCACAAATTAAAGATTTATAGAACAGCCACAAATTAAAGATTGTGCCTATGCATTATGACCATGCTTGTGACGTGAGATCTGTAGTTCATGATAGAAACAGAAACAACTCACGCTCCCTCTGTATGATCCAAAATCAAAACATGACCATTTTTTCATACTTCTATATTTACTACAGAGTCAAGTCAAAGTTCAATATTTTTATCTTGTTAAGAGATAGGACAGTTTTGTATGTTAACAGTTAGAAGTGTCCCAAAAAGCGATATGCAATTTAAATTACTGGCAAAAGCACCACTTCATAATGCCTTATTAAACCAGATTCTCTACAACAGTGGACAGTCAAGAGGTCACTGAATATGCTGATCTGACAAAACGTTTCTAGAAGAAAAAGTAAGCAGCGCAGAACATCCAATACTTCTTAGAAGTATCTTGTCCAGGATATCTTAAAATTATTTTAATATAATGAATATAAATGTGCCTAAAATAATGCACTAAATGTAAATAAACACCCGTCTAGATTATGCTACTATATGAAATATTACTAACTGTAATCACCATCATTTGTACCTTTTTCACTATTACATGGTGACCTTTGTCTTAGCAGTTTAGATTACACCATTTCTTCCTTTGTTTACTGATAAGGAATGAGAGGATATACTTATGACATTTGGGCCAGATACAAAGCATTGATGTTTGATACGGGCGAAGTGGGAGTGCCTCCTCTTCTGGGTTTTTTCCCCTCTTACCCTGTGTGGCTATAAGCCATTATGAGCAAAATTGCACCCATCCCAGCTTTCGACAACTGTTGGCAGAATGACAAGAACATGCTGCACATTCAACAGAAAATAGCATTCTTGTAAACGCTCTCTTTTCTTTTCTTTTGAAATAGTAATGCACAAATTCATTTTTGGTCAAATATGCATTATTTATCACTTGCAACATAGTGATACATAATCAAACAGAATACTTTGTAATATATTAACTACCAAATAAATTTGCTGTGTTGTAGATCTTGCCATCATTTCCAAAGATTTCATGGAACTTAAGTTGACAAGAAGCAATCGTTTCATAATCTATGCCATACGCACGATGAACCTCAAGTGTGATGCTGTTTTCTTGTATATAGCGAAAGAAGCTGTCATCAGACTGCACAAGAAACTGAGAAGTGAAGTCATATGATGGGGCGTTCCCACGAACTACTGGCGTTATCTGAAGTTCAAAGTCATAGAATGCGTAAGTACAAAAGGTTGCAGGCTCCCAGTCACCAAAAGTGTGCACAGCTTCAGATGAGAAGATCACTTTGCTGATATGAATTTCAAAAAGGTTCTCTCCTCTTTCTAAATGAACAGTTTGAACAAATCCATCCACTGGATCACTTGGCAACACTTCTGGTCTGGACTTAAGTGGTTTTGCATCATAGACAATATCTCTTAGTTGGGCTGCAACAGATAAAACAGAGCTATAACATTATTGTCTTTTTAAAAAATCAAATACAATTAATGACTGAGAAGAAAGGATAAAAGCATAATTCAATTATATTAACAATGCTACTTTCGTAAAGGCATTACCAAAAAGAATGCATACACTGAATGCCCACTGAGCACACCGGCAACAATCAAGAGTACTTCCTCTATGGAGCTGCCTCAGTACACATAGACACAGGCCCCTAATTGTTGTTATCAGGTTATAAGGGAGTTAAAAAGCAAAAATTCGGAAGCCTTATGCAATGTACAAAATAAGTATCACTATGCAAACGTAGCAGAGATTTAAGACGCATATTTTTGTAGGGTTGGACTAAATTTGCTAGATAAAGAAATAATACATCTGACTATCAACATCTGTTAAATCTTGAGCGGAGAGAACTATCAGCAAAGACCTCCATGTTTTCCAGTCTCAGGTGGTAAGTGATTAATAAGTGGTTAATAGAGGTTGGATGGAGCTCCGAGCAGCCTTCTAGTGGAAGGTGTCCTGCCCCTGGCAGGGGTTTGGAACGAGACGCGTTCCAACCCCAGCCATTCTGGAATTGTACGATTCTGTGAAATCAAAATACATGCTTACAGAATTAGGACATAAACCATGATGCAGAGGATGCAACTCGGAGACAAAATGTGAAAATTGTTTCAATATCGGTGATTGTAAAATATCCTATTTGAGGCTTCCTATGCATCTTTTACACAGGGAAGCCATTAAAAAATACTTGAAATTCATCCTGTTGAAATACTATGCCAGTATAGTATAACAAGACTTGGGAGATTTTAGTAACACAAAGTGATTCTGTAATCATAGTACTGCAAAGTAAAAGGTTGACCATAAAAGTATGATTAATTTAAAAAAAACAAAGTTTGGTAATTTTATTCTTATTCAGCAATAGCTGCAGCATAAAAAACCTTATGTTGGATTTGGTTTAATTAATAACTGTCATTTAAGTCAATGAAAATTGACTGGAATAGATACCTTTCCATGAAAGAATTGACCTTTCTACCAGTTTTATGAATGGAAAAGTGTTTCGACTGGAGAACAAATTTACAACAGTAATTTGCAAGAGATAAAATACAAAAAAAAAAAATTAGTGAAGAATATACTTTAAAGATACCTTCTAGTTTTCTGATTCGTGCAGCTCTAATATCAAGAAGATGGGTATACTGTTCCAGTTGTAACTCGTAGTCTTTCTGTAGACTTTCCATCTTTCTTGTCATTGTTTCTACTTCAGTCTGAAAAAAAAATTGCATGTAAAAAGAACTTCTGAGGATTGTCTGTGCTGACGTTGCACATGCTTTTGGCTATAAATCAAAATACAGTTAGATTTGAGGAAAGAACATTTAGAGTGTGCAAAAATAGCAGCAGTTTTTCATTTATCAATACAACAAATCAGCTCTAATTTCAGCAAAATATAAAAATATCATTAAGAAAAACAGAGCAGCTTTTGTTTTAGGACAATATACCTAACAGTTTCTTTAATGATTTTGTTATTTTAAATGCTAATTAATTGAATGAAAAGTCAAAATATGATCTGCAATACTCCAATAGTGGAAGTACAAAGAAGACAGTGAAAGCAGAGTGCTATGGAGAAGGAAGCTTCTTTGATAAGCACATTTACTGTCTCACCTGTGAAGACCTGGTAGGAGCTCAGAGATAAACCCAAGAAGGCACAGGCTGAGGGTTAAGAGCAGGACGAGCTAAAAGATCACAATTTACAGTCCCTTGAATCTCACATTTTTTAAACAATACCTTCAGCAACAGCAGATTTTATGTTTGGTTTCCTATGCACAGACTGGCTTTGTTGCTGAATTGGCACGTCTTCATTACTACAAGTGTCAGAGCTACAAAGGTTAAAATGTTACTATCAGGTTATTTTCCACTGTGAGTAGTGTTTAGTACCTGGTAATCTTTGCTAATTTTGTGCTGCACAATTAACAAATTCCTTGTCTTTTCAAGTTCTTGCACTGTTTCCATGTGTGTTAACTGCAGCTCCTGCATGGAGTGTTCTAAATCTTTATGGATATCCTCTTCCACTTTTTCCAAGAGCAGAAGGTCCACATTCTTCTGTTGCTTTTGATCCTGGAGAACATTTGAAAAACTGCTAGAAAAGACTTTTGCAAAAGATTTGCATGTATTTGTGCCTAGCTAAATGCAACACTGGCATATACTTTTGGTGCAACAATAAGACAGTAAGCAGAACTTCATAAATTTTGAGCACATGGTAACACAAAAATAGGAATGAGGTAGACTAGAAAGTGTCAGGATTGTTTTCAGCAACGTAATCTCGTGATTATCAGGAACCAATTAAAATGTATCAGATATTCAGAAGCAACCACTCCTATCTAGCCAGTGAAAATACAAACACATATATTTGCCTTTCTTATAATTAATAATCCTGCCCCCGTGAATGTACAAACCCCAAATTATTATTCTCAAGTCTACATTCCTTCTGTTATCAATACTGGGGAGTTAATTTTCATTGAGGTTTTTAATATTTTTTTTCTTTTTTTTCATTATCATTATATAATCACTACAGTAAACACTTCCTCAATAAAATAAAACATAAGTCACCCAAACGGTGGAAACTCTGCAAAATTATTTGTTCACTGATTTCTTCCTCTCACGCCATTTTTAACTTGTGAAAGACAAAAAAGAATTGAGTATTTTCTGAGTATGCTTGGTTTTCTGTTTTAATAAACAAAGAGAAGTTGCTAAGCATTGCTATACCACATATTGGAACTTCCGTGCTTACGGCATGCTTGCATTAACTACAGAATTAATAACCAAAATTGGTTTTAGTAAACATTACAGGGATAACAAGATGCCATGATAAGTAATTTAACTGAGAAAAATGAAGTTTTTTTAAAATTGCTGTGAATCTGATTAAATTCCCTTTTGATGTTATAATGAATTATTTACATAAAGTTAGATTTAATTCTGGCAATTTTTTCATTTTCTCTTCCGATTAACTGTCACTAAAAAATGACAAAAGCACACATTTGAGCTTGAGGCATTAACTACTAAAAGACGCTGAAATAACTCAGCCCTTGAAAATTCCAGGAGTATAGAAAGCATGTAATGGTCAGCCAAGGGTTTAAGAAAAGAAGAAAAAAACCAACAAAACGAAACAAAACAAACAAACAAAAACCCCTTGCAGAAATAAGAAAAAAACAGAATGCAAAATATAGAATTCTAAAATGGTTGGGATTGAAAGGGATCCTAAATACCATCTAGTTTCAACCCCTCATATGCTCATTCCTTGTAAGTTACCTTTATAAGCAAGAGGGTTTCATCGAGTTCTGTCACAACAACATCACTTTCCTGAAACGTAATGGAAAGGTGTTATCAGATGTGAATCGAAGAAATATATTCAGAGTAACAAGATACATTCTCATTAGACATGATATTTTGCTAGATAGCATGAACAAATAAACACATTTTTCTATATTCTTTGACTTTCAAGAAGTGAAATGCATTATGCATAAAACATAGAGGGGTTTTTTTCTCATATTTGAAACAAAAATATAGTTCACCTTGGTCAAAAACTTCACTTGATTTTTCAGATCATCTAGTTGTTGCTTTTGTTCCAGGTAGCGTAACTGCAGGTCTTTGTTGTCTTGCATTAGCTTTTCCTTTTGGTCTTGATATAGAAGAATAAAATATTATACTTAATTAAACATAGTTTAAAAAATTACAAACTTGCTTTTTTCATATTAATATATGCATGAAAATTTCATTTCAGAATGCAGAAACCAATGTATTTTGTATGGGGAAATCCTCTATTAAGACAACCGTAAAAAAATCGTACTTAGTAAATAGTGTACTCTGTAAAACAGTACTATAACTAAGAACAACAGATGCAGCAATGCATGAGATTGTATTAATGTAAAATAAAAATTATTTAGACATAACTAAGTAAATACATACACTGTATCAATTTATGAGATAAGTGACACCAATCCTTGCTATAGGAATTGTTTCAACTTAGATTTTGTACTAGCTTATCTTAGTCTTTTAAAATTTGCATGAAACACTACCGTTAGTAAGATTCAACAAACGCGAACCAAATGGCTGTTGTAATTTATGGCTGAGAATCTGGGAAATATTGGTAAGACAAGAAACATCAGAATAAATGTCTAAGGGAAATGGGGCAGGTGGAAGTGTGTTAAAGTTTCTACAAGTACCATATTAAAAAAAAAAAAAAGGAAAACCTAGTTACAGTGGTACTCTGTTTTCTGTCTAAATCTATTTCTTTTAAGTATTACAAAGCACATTATGACGTTATGGCCAGAAAAATACTACTAAAACATTCAGATCTAATTACAGGGTCATTCTAAAAGGGAAATACTGAAGGAGGACATGGAAAACGTCAAGATGATGTTGGGTCTCCCGTAGCCTTAAGAATTTCCAAAGCTTCATTTATTTTACCATCTTTCTTAGACCCGGAAAAGAAGTTTAGGAAAAAGACTCATGCCAAACTAGAAAGGGTAGACAAGACATTATTCAATTAAGACAAGCATTAATTTCAATTCTCCTGCCAAGCTTCAAAAAGGAATGCAGCAAAGGCAGATACTCTGAAGTATGTGACTGAAGAAAGTTATACTGCCCATGTTTTGTGAAAGACAGAGCTGTAATCAAATCCTAGACAGAGAGGCCTAGAAGGGTATTAGAACATCTACTCCAGCTGCAGAAGTCAATTCAGCAGAAATCGAAAGTGCAGTACCCTGGTGATTCAGTTTAAGAGTACAGCAAGCTACATGGGGAAGGGATAGTAAACTCTTGACAGTTAAACATAATGCCCACAGGAAGGAAAGAAGATGGAATGGCAGTTTTTTCATAATCAAACTATCAGCAAGAACTGTTAATATGTCATAACCTCATATTAACGTATCTTAAGGCGTCTTTATTTTAGTATCAGTTAAGGCTAATTTTGCAAACACTTGCTGTGGTCAAATAAAATGTTTAAATATTCAATCTGGTATTTGAAGTCAGGAGAGCTAGCGAGAATCCTAATGGTAAGCACATGCTGAACTCAAGCCATAACCATAAGAATTATTCACAACAAGTTGGCCCACTTCATTCCGTTAAATTGTTCACAGAAATACACCTCTTAAAAATACACATTTGAAAAATCAACTCTAAACAAAATATTTTCACTTTCAGCCTGTGCTTGTCTTTTGACTTCATATTGCTATGGTAATCAGTGTTGAGATAAAAAAAAGATTGCAAGGTTAGTATTCACTAAGAAGTTGTCCTACAGCATGACGACAACATCTGTGAAATAATCAGTTCATTAGATTAAAAGAAAACGGTGTTATTTTACATGTACAATGCTGTAAATAAAAATCAGTACATACTGAAAATATAAAAAAAATCTGAATTCATGAAATTGAAAGACAATTAAACATCACCAAGGGCCTATATGGGCTCCATGTAGCTTTGCACAGTGAACAGAATAGCGGTTAATAATTTGAGATAGACAATCAGATGGGTTTCTTTTCTGTAAGAACTTCCAATGTAGAGAAGAAATACTGAATAAAGAGTAAATATTAACCCAACAGATGAAGAATGAATGCAGCTGAAATTACATGAGCCTCATTCAGCCCATATTCCGTACTGGGTCAATTTTCGCACTTAATAGATAGTCATAACTTAGGTGTATTTAGCAAATGTACACTTAAAACGCAGCTTTGAAAACACCAGCAACAGAAACTACACATTTCTGGGCACTGTATCTCAACTCCAACAAGGGTATCGTCTCACAGTTTGAGAAAATACTAATTTTTTCAGAAATATACCTCTTTCTGCTTTGATCTTGTCAAGGATTTCATTTTTGTCTGCTAAATCAGATTTGATAGCTGTCTCTAGCTTAGCAATTTGCAGTTTCAGTTGCTGTTCCTTGGATTTCCATTGCTGTTCATGGGGCAGACTGAAGACACTACGATAAAACATACGTTACATGAAAAACTTTTAGAAATCAGCTTCAGCAGAAAATAATCAAGAAAAAAACTTTTTAGCGGCACTGAGACCATTGCCATCGTGGCCGAGGAATTACGTAGACATGCATCGGTCTGCTGCTCTTGAAACCAAGGTGGCGCTCTCAGGCTGCAGTTAAAAAACATGAAAGGTTTGTGGGATGAGCAAAGGAACTGGCCTTAATTTAGAGCTCCGAAGTTTAAAAAAGTTGGCAGCATGCAAACTTCAGCCAGCGACAACTACAAAACCGTATTTTTTGTGTACAAACCCCCTTAATGTGGAGAATTGGGATCTTCCACCTGATTTCTTTTAGATTTGTGAAACATGCAGAACCTAAAGTCAGTTGCCTGTTCAAAGAAATGCTGACCACAAACTGACAATAGTTTTCTCACACTCTAAAACAACACTTCTGACACTGATTAAGAAGCACATATAAAGTAATCTTTCTCCTACTCGAAGAAATAAAAAACTGGGAAGAGTGGGAAAAGACATTAGAATAACTATTTTGCCTTTAACATTATTTACTTGTAAACTGCCAATCTATTTGCAAGGAATGCACGGATACAGAATCAGAACTGCTAAAACCACAACAAAACGTGTAACTCAGATTGAAATGAAAGTAATTATATTATATAATTTACAGTATAATTCCTTGCAGGTAAAAAGAAAAAGCAATGTAATGTGCTTTCTTATAAATTAGACAGTGAGTACTATGCTCTTCATATTACTGTTGTTCAATACCTGCATTCTTATTGACTGGAAAAATGTCCATCCTAACAAATCATAAACTAGTTTATTCACACATATATTCTGTGAAAAATCACAAATTGTGGCGTTTTTTCAAACAAAGGAGTCAGTTCCTCAGCCATTTCCTTTGCTGAAGCTCACCAGTTAACAAATATTATATTTTACATATATAAATGTATTTAAAAATCTTCTGGAATCTATTTTGCAACCTATCTCTCCCAGAGATGTAACAAGCCTCAATCAAAAAAACCAAAGGAGAATAAAGAAGTATTGTAGAAGGGTCAGCCCACAGAGCATTGCAGACTGTACCTGAGGACTCAAAGAGAACGCCCTGCTCTGATGGGTGACTTCATGCAGTCGTTCTGAGTACTTATAAGTGCAGTTACATCAAAAATACTTGAAGAATGACCTTAAGGTAAAGAAAAAAAAAAAATTTCACAGCATGAACCGCAGACTCTGGAGTATATGGCAAGGGTTTACATTCCAGACTTGTGCTCTTCTTAAAAAGAGGTGTATTTCCCTGTATTTTGTCGTTTCCTCATACCATACCTAACCTATTTAATACGTTTCTCTAGGCATACAGCATCTTACATTTTGACAGATTGTCTTTTACAGCATGCATGAACTTAAGGAATGCTTCTAAGTCCTGCGGTAATATATATTTTACTCCCCTATAATTTTGAAGACAATATGCAGGGAATATAATGCACTGCACCCATTATCATTCCATAGTACTGCCTAGGTACAGAAAAGGTACAGTGTGTTCTCTAACTGCTTAGATTTAAAGTCTGATGGATCCCACAAGGAAAGAATAAATTGTCTCAAAAAAGGTATCAAATATCCTTAGTTTTCACGCTTTTGAAAGTGTTTTCGAGTTTTAATGACAACTATACATGCATTTATTAGCTTTAGGTACAATAATTTCACATAAAGATGTAGCTACATGTAATTCTGTTTTTCAGAAGACTATACTGTCAGAAAAAACATCAAGAGTTCCTATGACAGTAGTTCAAGACTTCAGTGTTTAAATGAAGAACATTTTAGAAGATAGGTTTCATCCAAGCCTATATAATGCTAATGTTTATGTTGGTTGGTTTGAAATGAGTCCACTTGTGTCGCTTTCTGCATTTGAATTTTAAGATTCATGTGGAATTTCTTTCACATCTACTGCATTTCATCAGAGTTGACGCCATCTGGATAAACTATAATGGTCAACCACATCGGGCACTGCTTCTTTCGAAGGAATTTAAGCATTGCTAGATTTGCATTACAAGGTCATATGAAAACCACTCCTCCAAACCTTTTATCAAAGTGTATTATTTCCTTGGACAACGAGCAAATAGTAGGAGTCAACTGACAAATTCATACTTGCTCTTTGCAAACTTTTCAGGTCCAGCTCTGCAGTCTCAGCTTTGCAAAACTGCTTCCAATTTCCCAAAAATAACATCAGCAAAGGATGGGTTTGTGACTCTTTGCCTCTATTAAAAATAAGTATCTATTCATTATCTAGCACCTGTGGACACTTCCTACCCACTGCTAGCAACAAGTAAGCTGCAGTAGAGTTGCACTGTGAAAATGGGAAACTGAAAAAGCTGGCCATTGAACAGTGGTTATAACGAAATGATCAATTTTTTAAATTTCTTGTTACTCGATGCGCTGGTTTTGGCTGAGGCAGAGGTAATTTTTTTTTCCTAGTCGTTGGTACGGGGCTGTGGTTTGGATTTGTGCTGAAAGCAGCGATGATAATACAGAGATGTTTTAGTTACTGCTGAACAGGGCTTGGAGATAACCAAGGCCTTTTCTGGTTTTCCTACTGCCGTCCTGGGGAGAGGGCTGGGGGTGTGTGAGAAATTGGGAGGCAACAGAGCTGGGAGAGCTGACCAAAGGAATATTCCCTAGTGTATAAAGTGAGAGGAAGGAGGAGGAAGGGAGGACATTTGGAGCGATGGTGCTTCTCCTCCCAAGCCACTGGCACGTGCGATGGGGCCCTGAAGGTGCCGAACACCTGCCCGCCCCCGGGAAGCTACGAGCGAATTCCGTGTTTTGCTTTGCTTGTGCGCACAGCTTCTGCTTTCCCTGTTAAACTATCTTTATCTCGATGCACAATTTTTCTAGCTTTTACCCTTTCAATTCTCTCCCCAGCTCGCTGGTGGGGGAGTGAGTGAGCGGCTGCGAGGGGCTTGGGGGCCGGCTGGGGTTAAACCACAACATGGAATGATGAAACATGAATCAACGTTTAAATGAGACTATATGAAAAGACAGATCATTTTAGACAAAAGAACAGCCATATTGTAGGTTACTGCATAGTAACAGAAGCCTATTTAAATTTATTTAGTTAAACACCTTTTAAAATTCTCTATGACTTAAGTAGAACAGAAATATTGTAAGTTGATTTGTTAGTAAGCGTTATTTTTCTGAATAATGATAAAAGAGAAAAAGATATCGTAATCAGAAATATTTATACCATGATCAGATTCTGGAGAAATCTACAACAAGGAACTTAAGTGACAGAAAACTGATCAATTGCCCCTACACAAACTTCTGAATATTGTGATTATACAACTGTTACATCTCATAAGTAAGAAACTGTTTAAAGCTATTTGTACTCACCATTTTTCACTTCTATAATTTTTAATTTCACCACAGACAGTACAAGAAGTATAACAAATATTGTAAGAATACTACAAACAAAATTTGGTATCACAACTCACATTGTGTTTAGTCATTGGTATTTTTTTGACAGATGTGACGCTGACAAGCCAAACACTTTGAGAAATGACTTCAATACAGGAAAAGACTTCAAGCATTTTACCTACTTTCTGAGGCAATTATTAACTCTAAGACATGTGTCTGATTTTCTAATCCTCTTTAGTGCAAAAAATCACAGTTTCACAATAAAGGAAAAGCTCTTTTGAAGGTCAATTTTTTCTTTCATATGCTCGTGGCACTTGGCTGTAATTACTTCTTTTCTATACCAGTAGAAGTGAAATGATAGCTATTACAAAAAAAACAAACCACGCATCAAAAATAAGTAGTGGAAAAGCTGCCAGATATCAGACTTTATATAAGTTCACTGAGAAGTGCTGGAAGAACTTCAGACAGAAATTCAAACACCTGTTTGTTAAACAAAACCAAAAACAAAAGAATCCCAAACCCAAAACAAACCCAAATTAATACATATCTACCTACATGTACTCTTCTTTCAACAATAACTCTAAAGAAAATAATGAGAAATTCAAATAAGAACTTCTTGCATTTACGTTTGAAAGAAAGCAACTCTTACTTATTTTTAATTACATGTTTAAAAGTAGTAATCTACTATTTCAAGAGTATTAGAACAAGTTGGTCCATTTCAACAGGACAGATGAAATACAGGCAGAGAACCATAACTGTTTCCATATACACTTACTGATACGATAAACTGGAGCATGAACATATTTACACGTGTGCACACTCAATAGGCACATTCCAGCACACAGTGTATGAAGACCTATTCAACAGGACAGGAACCCAATTTTTTCATATACAGGAACCATAACTTACCTGTTATNGTTACTGCTGAACAGGGCTTGGAGATAACCAAGGCCTTTTCTGGTTTTCCTACTGCCGTCCTGGGGAGAGGGCTGGGGGTGTGTGAGAAATTGGGAGGCAACAGAGCTGGGAGAGCTGACCAAAGGAATATTCCCTAGTGTATAAAGTGAGAGGAAGGAGGAGGAAGGGAGGACATTTGGAGCGATGGTGCTTCTCCTCCCAAGCCACTGGCACGTGCGATGGGGCCCTGAAGGTGCCGAACACCTGCCCGCCCCCGGGAAGCTACGAGCGAATTCCGTGTTTTGCTTTGCTTGTGCGCACAGCTTCTGCTTTCCCTGTTAAACTATCTTTATCTCGATGCACAATTTTTCTAGCTTTTACCCTTTCAATTCTCTCCCCAGCTCGCTGGTGGGGGAGTGAGTGAGCGGCTGCGAGGGGCTTGGGGGCCGGCTGGGGTTAAACCACAACATGGAATGATGAAACATGAATCAACGTTTAAATGAGACTATATGAAAAGACAGATCATTTTAGACAAAAGAACAGCCATATTGTAGGTTACTGCATAGTAACAGAAGCCTATTTAAATTTATTTAGTTAAACACCTTTTAAAATTCTCTATGACTTAAGTAGAACAGAAATATTGTAAGTTGATTTGTTAGTAAGTGTTATTTTTCTGAATAATGATAAAAGAGAAAAAGATATCGTAATCAGAAATATTTATACCATGATCAGATTCTGGAGAAATCTACAACAAGGAACTTAAGTGACAGAAAACTGATCAATTGCCCCTACACAAACTTCTGAATATTGTGATTATACAACTGTTACATCTCATAAGTAAGAAACTGTTTAAAGCTATTTGTACTCACCATTTTTCACTTCTATAATTTTTAATTTCACCACAGACAGTACAAGAAGTATAACAAATATTGTAAGAATACTACAAACAAAATTTGGTATCACAACTCACATTGTGTTTAGTCATTGGTATTTTTTTGACAGATGTGACGCTGACAAGCCAAACACTTTGAGAAATGACTTCAATACAGGAAAAGACTTCAAGCATTTTACCTACTTTCTGAGGCAATTATTAACTCTAAGACATGTGTCTGATTTTCTAATCCTCTTTAGTGCAAAAAATCACAGTTTCACAATAAAGGAAAAGCTCTTTTGAAGGTCAATTTTTTCTTTCATATGCTCGTGGCACTTGGCTGTAATTACTTCTTTTCTATACCAGTAGAAGTGAAATGATAGCTATTACAAAAAAAACAAACCACGCATCAAAAATAAGTAGTGGAAAAGCTGCCAGATATCAGACTTTATATAAGTTCACTGAGAAGTGCTGGAAGAACTTCAGACAGAAATTCAAACACCTGTTTGTTAAACAAAACCAAAAACAAAAGAATCCCAAACCCAAAACAAACCCAAATTAATACATATCTACCTACATGTACTCTTCTTTCAACAATAACTCTAAAGAAAATAATGAGAAATTCAAATAAGAACTTCTTGCATTTACGTTTGAAAGAAAGCAACTCTTACTTATTTTTAATTACATGTTTAAAAGTAGTAATCTACTATTTCAAGAGTATTAGAACAAGTTGGTCCATTTCAACAGGACAGATGAAATACAGGCAGAGAACCATAACTGTTTCCATATACACTTACTGATACGATAAACTGGAGCATGAACATATTTACACGTGTGCACACTCAATAGGCACATTCCAGCACACAGTGTATGAAGACCTATTCAACAGGACAGGAACCCAATTTTTTCATATACAGGAACCATAACTTACCTGTTATGCAGCTTATCGTAGTTTTCCTTTAAAAGTTCATTCTCTTTTTCTAGATCATTTATTCTTTCCTGTAACTAAAATGAAAAAGGGAATTTCATTTGACGCACAGCACAAAAGTAAATTACAATGAATGTGTGAAGACAAATAGTTAATCATTTGTAGGCCTTGTCAGGCTACTATTTGTTCTTTTTATACAAAATCTGAATCACTGAATATTCTGAGTTGGAAGGGATCCACAAGGATCATCAAGTTCAACTTTTAAGTCAATGGCCCATTTGGGAATGAAACCCAGAACCTTGGCAGTATTAGCACCCTGCTCTAACCAACTGAGCCAGTCTCAGGATATACATCGGTCTCTCAGAAGCTTCAAAATAACACCTTTTTTCATCACATGGATTTACACTTGGCCTAAACAGTCTTTTTCATTTTGTTCACATGAAGCTGAGACTATCATGTTGCAGCAGAACAACAGTATCTAATCACATTCTCACACGCAAAATAATATAAAAATCTAAAAGTCTAAGTGTATTCCTGACATTATAAACAGCACATCCTTGTTTTCAAAAGATTCACTACAGCAAAATATAACTTTAAAGCTATGAGATACCAAGAAGATACCTACACGCATTATAATAGTTTAAAGGTTTGGAGGAAGCGTCTATGAGATAATCTCGGTAAACTCGGTTCACGCAAAACACATCTAAAATAGGTAAACCAGGTGGTAAAACTAAATTTGAGTTACTACAAAATGTGACAAAAAAGCAAATAAGCTTGCAGAATCTTACTCCTCATGCGTCGAAGAGAATGAGGGATAAACCACTTGATTTTTAGCCCTAAATGTGGATGACATTAGTCTGAGAGCCTCTAGACAAAGAAATAGAAGTAATTGATTTGAACTGCTAAATCAGATATAACACTATACTGTACTGGAATTAAATCAAGTTGGAAGAATACTAAAAAACTATTATCAATAAATTAAGTATGATTTTCTTTCCCTTAGCAAACCACTTGTTCAGTATCAGAATTGACACGAAATCCTATGCTTTAACCTCAAATATTGTCCAAACACTGGTGCAGTGACTACGTGGCACAGGGATCGGGTGCAGTTGATAATTCTATCAAATGCAAGCAGCAGCCACTGTTTTTTCTTTTTAATGGGATAAAAGTATATATATTACTAGGTCAGTCTTCTAAATGCGTTTGAAACATCTATTCACATTTCCATAATTAAAAGGTATCCCATCATTAACTATTCCCTTATCTGTATGTACCTCAAGACGACTCAAGATCTCTTGAGCACAGTCTCACCTCTTCTGTCCTTCTGTTAGAAATAGTCACTGACTGCAACTCTTTCTGAAGATGGAAACACTTGGATCGCTCCTCTTTAAGCTGTACATTCAGTTCATCACCTTTTGCCAATAAAGCATCGTGGTTGGTCTTCAAGTTCTTCAGGTTCTATGAAAAGGAAGGAAGGAATATCAAAATCACACCTAGTACAAATGTCCCCACACTATGTTTTAACAGGGGGCTCTCACGGCACTATTAAATAGATGTTCTCAATGCGGTCAGCAGGACACATTCTCAAACTAAGTAACTAAAAGTAACTTTCAATTCCCACGGCCGGGAGAAGGTGACCTTCCGGTTGCCCTCAGTTTACTCATGATGAAAACGACGAAGAAATACATCTGTAAAGCAATTAAAAGATTTTGCAGCGGTTACAGCGGTTGGACATACTAAGTAAAAACCACTGCGGCAGCAAGCAAAACTCAATGCTGCCCACATCTATGATCATCATAGAACTTGCCGCTGCTCTCCTAAACCTTATACTTATTTATATGTATATACATGCACACGCATATAAATCCTTATGCTTACAGATATACAAATACACACACAATTGTAGATACATAATTCTTTCGCAACCCTCATGCATTCAGTTCTACTTCTCAGCTAGAAGTAATTTAATAAAGGACTTCTGATTTCCTTTACATTTTCATTTACTTTGATGGATTATAGTAAGGCACATTTAACCAATTTTAATATTAAATGGAGGACGCCGATAGAGCCTCTATTTCCAGAATAGTAGCTAATATTACACTGCCCACATTCCACAATCCTGTAATTAAGCCTCATCCATCCATTAAAAACTGCAATGTAAATCACATTCAATTTATGACTTGAAACAAAATAGTTGAAAGGCTAATCTCCTGTTTAATAAAACGACTGGATGAGAATTTATGCCAAATACACATGCGAATACAGTTAATGTTCAATGCTTTTAGACAGAAAGAAGTTAACTTCATTTTTTCCATACAACATTCCTACAAACTAGTTAAATGGAGAAGTTGAACGTGAATCCTGTAAAAATTGTTCACATTCACGTGCAGTCTGAATAGACTGGAAATGAACAAAAAACCCATGAAAAACCAACCACCAACTTGATCTTCAGCCTTTCATATCTCATTTCTCAGTAAGATAAACATCACAGAGAATAAACAATATTAGCAGTCAGTTTAAGAAAAAGAAATATTTTTATAACTATTTTATTAAATAACTAGTTATTTATAATTACAGAGTTAGAGAGAATTTAACTCTAAACTTAGATATTAGATTTCTTAAAGAGAGAAAGAAGACAAAGAGCCATGTTAAACCTTTTCTCACTTTGGCAGAGAAGATACAGGAATTAGACTGAAGAGGGGGAGGGAGGCAAAGCAAAACAAAACGCAGAAACAGAAAAACACGGGCAAAAAATGGAATCGAACAAAAATCTAACGGCACAAGCGTTATTTAGCATGCTAACAATAAGCAGACAGAAATTTTTAAGGATACCCACTGCTTCCACTTCATAAGGCTGGATACTTTGTAAAGCTCTATCGCAGTTAGGATTCCTACTTACAGGAACTCTCTTTCCCATTTCCAAGGTATTATCATTCCAAGGTATTACCATACCACCTCTGTATGCACATGCAGTTCTCCAAACAGACAGGAAAAAGCAGAAAAAAGCTGTATAATTAAAACTACAGAAAATCTGCCATGGAATTACATGTTCTGGGGACATTTTCATAAAATCGGTCTTTTTATAAGGAGAATTATTACTTAAAGTAGCCCTCTAAAATAATTTCCATAAACATATGAACAGAGGTTAAATCCTAATGTCAGAACAAAAGAGCCAAACTGCCCAAACTTTAGCAAAGAGTAATAAAGCGGAGGGGGTTTGGTATCCCTTTTTGGCAAATCACTACAGTTAAGTCAAAGCCTTCTCTTTAAATCATCAGGGATCTCTTTCCATAGCCAGACAACTCAGTTCATTCTTCATAATCTGCTCGGTATGACTTTGCAGATGAAACCACTAAGACCTGCTAGACCCTGCTGAAAAAAAAGAGAGATTAAAATCCCTGCTCCATTTGGAGTAGTTTGAGTTTAACCTAGTTGTGGTTCATTTTAATGTACTCAGTACTGACTCAGAATCAAGAACCGTGTATAATTTTTTTTCTTCTGTTTAGCATGCTTATGTGACAAGAGTATAGGAATGTTACCAATCAAATCGCAATTACCTCTTGCAATTGGAGAAATTTTCCTTCCATCGCCGAAAGAGCATTGCTTTTCTCAGCCAGCTGTTTACGGACCTTGATCATTTCCACATTGTCCTGAATGTTTAGCCTTCAAAATTAAAAAGAAATGCATCATAAACACATATTTGAAAGAAGAGGTAGTGTTTAACACCCAAATTAATTTGTTCTTCTATAATTCACACTAGAGAGCTTAGGTAAATAAATATGCTACTGTATGATGACACAGCAACTTCAATCACTACATACACATCTTTGTTTATTGTATAAAACTGTATATGACAGAAAGAGAAAACAATCCTACACCTAAAGAGATCATTGTCCAAGTTTCCCACCATTCAAAGTATTCGGTGCCAGTAGAATGCCATTTTGTGAAGTTTCCACCTATCCAATACCGTAAAGAAAATGTGACTTAGCAATTTAGACTATAACACCTGATGTCTGGTATTCAAACAAGCTGCAGGTGTGTCTTAATTACATGAAAATCATTTAATATCCATGCAGATATTCTTACAATTCTAAGATTAATTTGAACAGGTACTGTTTATTAGAAAGGACACTTAAAATAATTCAAAATTTAAAAAAATATTTACTTAGGTGTTTCTCCTTACTTCAAACAGTGCAACTAAATGCTATTACTTCCACAAGTATGAGAGGAGAAACTAACTTGGATTTTTATTAACACAAATTACGATAAAATCAGAGTCAGTTTTCGATATTTGAAAAGAATTTCTCTCCCAGTATTTGTCTATTCTAGACACGCTGGATAAATTGTCACCAGGCCGTGCTGGAGCAAGTGAAGGGGCTACAAAGCTTACACATCTGGAAAACAGCACAGTATGTGAAATACCTTCCTTTTATTCTTTAAAACATCAAATCCTATTGTGTTTTGGCATTGCCCAGCTAATTGTCCTTACACGGAAGAAACATACTCATGAATCTGAGATCTTCCCAAAGAAACAGTCTTAACTCGATGCTAAAACTATCATGTGTCTAAAATATTGTTCTGCACATAAAGTTGTGGCGAGTACAGACAGCAGCACTGGGTCATGCCGGCTATTTAAAAGCTAATAAAGCAGTACATTTTTCTTAATCTTGTTCCACACATCAAGCAAAAGGCTCTGATGCTTTCCAAGGTTTTTTCTTTTGTTTTCCCCTCTTCTTTTTTAAGCAGGGGACCTTTTTTTTTCTTCTTTTTTTTTTCATTTTCCTCTTTTTAAGTAGAAAAAGGAACAGATGATAGCGAATTTATGATGTATGGGTGTAAACTCCATGGCTCCTGACAATCAACACTAACTACCTTTTCAACAGTGAACAAAACAGCACTTGCTTTAAACAGGGTTGGGGTACTGACACTATGGAGCGAATTATTCAAATCTGGAAGCGAAAATTACTTTTTATTGGGATCATTTCAATTCTTACTACTGTAGGAGTATTCATCTCGTGAAGTTTCTAACTACAGAAAACATGCTCAATTAATTACTTCTTAGCGCACTGTATCAATCACAGTATCAGCTCTCATTATATGCTACAGCAACAAAATTATTTCTCTACAGTACTTCTCCAGTATTTTTTCAATTTACTTAAATAAAATGTGTCTAAAAAATGTCCACTGCATCTAGGTACACAAAAAGGAGCTTGCTGTTGAAGAACGAGATAATTTAAGATCTTGTGGGCAAGGCCAAGTTAATTGAGGAAGATTCTGTTACGAAGGTTCATTTTTCTGTAAATGAAGTCACAAAACAGTAGAATCAAAACTGATGATCAAACAGCTTTCTCCCTCCCAGGTAGTCGATATATTCTGTTCCCAGAACAACTGCCCAGGTATTCTGCTATAACTTATAAATAGATGTTATATACAGATTTAATAGAAAAGTCAAGGGTACCTTTCACTTAGATAATATTTTGCTCAAAGAATAACAAAACAATGCATAAGACTAAAGACATATAAGATAGCTCATTCAACATTTTCTTTATCGCCAAGAGAGTAAAAAACTGCGCCCTGAAATCTGAAGACATCGTGGTCGAAGTTAAGAAAAGAAACTAGCATTCTTTTGGAGGCCGTAACATGATATAATGGGCATATTGATGTGCTCTAGCACACTTTCTACCACAACTACAGAAATAACGAACTCTATTCTTCCACTTTAAACTCCATCGTTAAGCTGGATCAAAAGATCTGAAATGGAAAATGAAGTTACGAGAAAGTGACTCTTAAAAGCACTAAGAACTACGTTTTTGGTGTACGTCAGCTATTAACCCCAGAGACAAGTTCTTTTCCAGATCTCCTATCATCTGGATTGAAAGTAATGTAGGAGGGTCCCAACAACAGGCTGGGGACAGCTGTACAGCAACGGGGGACTGATAGCAACCTACACCAGAATGAAATGACTAAAGAAAGGATCTTGATCTGCACCGTACCAATTTATGCCCATAAATCCCAGATGGCCGAGCTCATTAAACCGAGGTCTAATTGAACCACACCCTTTGCATCTTGTCTTTCCTTCTGTATGAGCAAGACTTGGATATAATACTGAGACTACTCTTTTAAGAGTCTGCCTATTGTATCAGCTGGACCAGCGGCTCACAAAATTTCTGCGTTCACTTCCAGTTGAAGAAAAACAAGAAAGTAAAATACATACCACCACCACACTTCTCAGGATCATTTGCCCTCTGTCTAGGAAAATAAACAAAAGGCCTCTTGGCTAATAGTTCTCAATCACAAATGCACCAATGGCCAAGGTGTATACACAGACTCCCGAGCAGACAAGCACAGACCATCAATGTGCAGTACTCTTCTCATTTTCCAATGCTTAGGAACTAACAGGACTGTATGTTGATGCACATCGTGTCCTTTCCTTTACCTCTTATTTCTTACAGGAACTCAAAATGAAAAAAAGCCCCAAGAACGCTCACCTTCTAGTAGTACCTTTATGTTGTAATGACAGTATATCGCAAGAAGCCAAACAATAACATTGCATGAACAGCTCTAGAATCTAAGTTATTAAGAATATTGAAACACCAATATAGAATTCTGTGTTTGCCTGGCTAAACAGCTACCTATAAACGAAAAAAAAAGAAAAGAAAAAAAAAGATTTTTATGGAAACTAGTTAAATAAGAAAAATAAGATGCATAAATGCAAATATATCAGTTTGGGTTTTTTTTATTGATAGAATTTAGCAAATTTTACACATGCTGTATTGTCTCAAAACCCTTTCAATAGTGCATTGTGATTAATGTGTTCCACATTTTAATCTAGTTCTACAGTGCTATAATGCAAACAACAGAAGTCATGAGTGCGTTAGCTACGACGCTCCCGTCCAAAAATCCACGTATCTAATAGCTTTAAATCCAGTCATACTGCAGCAAAAAATTCAAAAGGAATAAAAAAACTGACAAAAACGAAGGAAGCAAAACACACACACAAGAAATGCATAGGCATGTGCAAATACCAAACACCTCTTTCACAAATGCATTTTGGGACGGCTTTAAAAATGTTCTTGGAAAACACTTACTGTTGTAACTATCTCCTTGCTTAGACTTATCCATGCTATTTGGCAGAACATTTTATGACTTGGTTTCACCAAACGGACAAAAATGAATAAGGCCCATATTCCTTTACAGAAGTAGTAACTTCAGCAGCTACCTACTGACATCATGACATGGCTCTTCTAATGCTTCCGCCATGGAAATTTTAATTTTTCACGATACCTTTGGCTTGCTGTACCCTGCTCTTTCAGCCGTAGGAGGGATTCTTCAATTTCCTTTTCTCTCCTTCTTAGTTGACTCACAAGAATCTCTCTGGCGTGTTCTAGTTCCTCAATGTGTTTCCTTTGGGACTCAATGACAGTCTCCCTGCAAGCACAAGCACCCTACATTCCAAAACCAGCTATGTATTTTTTCAAAGAACACAAAAATAAATGAATACTCAAGCAAGCCAAACTTCTAAGTGTTCAGCAAAATCTGTATTTCTTATTAACATACATTGGAAGAGAGGCTTAGGAGTTTAAATTGCTGTGAAAACGCAACACAAACTCTCAAAATAAATGTTTCCGTGGAGTGAATAACGTCCAGCAGAACCTCACTAAAAACGCTGTTCACGGTCTCTTGTACTCTATATTGGAAGTATCGTCTTTCTAATCCATTAGCATCTATGGTTTCTCAAAACCAAAACACCATTGCTAGCTATCACAAGATTAGATCTTCAATGGATGGAGCACTGAAAGCCATTTTTAAGCTTTTATTCTGAGATAGGAAAATCTACACCCAAAAAAAGAAAAGACAAAAAAAAAAAAAAAGATGCGTTTTAAACAGTGGAATTTATCCAGTTAATGCAATTAAAAAAATAATTTACAGAAATATTTCTGTACAATTGTTTCCTACGATTCCAGTTAATCTTTGTATCTTTGTGTATATAAAATTTCAAGCACAAAATAAATGACGGCACATTAATCCACATATTTTTAAACTTAGCTTGCCCATTTATTGAAAATTTAGCATTGACAGAGAATGTAATCAATAATCTGATTTAAGTAAATCACTATGGAAATAAACAAACAGCTCTTAGAACACCCAGGTTCTAAACATACAATTTAGAGAAGAAAAATGTTCTAATCAGACCTCAATACCTTTAAATTAGATGTTAACTACCTTTTCTATATAACACCTCTCTATTCTCATGCAATCTCTACATCAAGGATGTTGTAAGGATTTCCTAAGCTTCAATTTCAGTTAAAATGTGCAGTTGGATTACAAACCGCACTTCAAAATGCAAAAGTGAATCAGAATCATTTTACATAACTATCCCAATACTGTGCTTTTTGCACTTATCCATAAAATCTGTCTGCCTCTAGAAATGAAACTTAAATGCATCAGCAAAACACATTCACATAGTCACCGCCTGCACGGCGGTGCACATTTTAGGACTTACGTTGGCCAAAAATCTGCAGCTAAGGTCCTTCCCGCTTTTGTCAGCTGACCCGTAACAAACTAGGCAGCACCGCATCCTAGCAAAGAGAGGCTCACCACCGGAGACCAATTTTAACTTCCGGCGAAATTCTTACATACCTACCTTTTTTCATTCTAAATCCCCGATACCCTGTTTTCCTTATAATTAAACATTTCTGCATTGTTACCAGTGTTACTGTTGTCAGATCCAACCGTTTTATTTTCTGAAGTGAAAACTTCTTAAAAGATATACTTTTTCTTCAAGAAAACCATAAGTTCTAAGAATTATAATGACAAAAAAATATGTAATATGAAAATCGTACAAATTTCTGATTTCAGCCCTCGAATCCTCGAGTGGACTCTGTCCATATTTGGGGAGCACAAGGTCAGATGACCCCACTTCTAAACTCTGAAATCTCATTCCTGAAAACCAAAAAAAAAAGATAAATTTTTGACATGTTGAATGAAAAACCTTTTAACAAACCAACTATCTCTATACAGTACAAACAATTGCAACTTCTATACAGATGCCATAAAAAGTATTTTTACATCAAAATCACACGGAAAGAAATAATCAGAGCACGCACAACACAGCTGCTGTAAAATCTTATGGAAGGGCGACGCAGAATAGTGTTAAAGCGAACTGTTAAAAACATGCCCTGGGAAGTTCTTGTAGAAGATTTTACTTTCAAAGACAGAGAACAGGGATTGTGTCTTCAAAGAAGAGAAATATCAATATTATTACACAGTAACGTGGACTCGTAATTACTTTTTCGCAGCATTTTCTTTGCAAAATCCAAAGTGTCATTCACCCAGACATGCAACTATTAAGACTATTTTTTAGTAGCAGTGCAGATAATTTCCTTGTGTTGTTTAGAAGCATCCTAAGCCCGTGCTGAAGAAGAGAAGTGAGAAATTAATTAAGGAAGAATTGCTACTTTAGGAGCAAACACAATGGTTTCTCCACATTTTTCTCCTACTCTCAGCAAGAAGTTAACCAAGTTTTGAGGTGAGACCAAAGACACTTCATTTCAAAGACAGCATTAACGCTGCCATCCCTCAGTCCCTAGAACTGAATCATTTAGGTTCAAGGTACAATGATGCCAGCACTTTCCCAAAATGCCTGAAAAAAACTTACCTACTTTGCTGCATTAACTTGACCTATTTTGAATTTCGATATTTAAGTATTATGTCAAGGTACCGGTAATTGTGATGTATACGTGTGTGCGTGTGTGTGCATATGTGTACATATATATATATGCACCTAGAATTTTTTTTTTGTTTACTTTTGTTCGAATTGGGGTATTTCTTAGATAGCTGCACTCAATAAAGAAAGCAAGTATTTACTGAACATTCATACCTGATGAGGACTTTTGAATGAGCTTCCCATGGCATTTTTAAATTAGCCAAACAAAAAGCAGACACAGGAATCTATATTTATTATTGGTTGAATTTTCTTGTCTCTTAATACCTTAGAAACAGCTAAACTATCCTTATTTTTTCCAGGCATTTTATTTTTAGATAATTGCTCTGCATATTTTCTGATCTGCACTAAAAATGTTTTGAAATTCAGACGCACGGTTTCAAGAGCAATCTAAGAGTTCACCGTTTTTAATAAATGTGAATTATACCCTTCTTGGTGTGCTCAGGCATGCCGACAGCCTCGCTCTCTTTTTTGAGACCAGTGTTCACACGAGATTGAATGGAGCTGTACAGACAAGGCCTATGGCCTTGAATCTGGAGCTGCTGTTTAGTTGAAATGAGTTTGTTGCGGAGGCTCTCATTTTGTTTCTCAAGCTCACGAACTCTTTCTCGCAAATGCTCAATCATTTCTTCCAGCTCCAGAGCCTGACCCAGCCGCTTGGGTCCACAGCCAGCCTGGTCACATTTTCTTTTATCATTAACAAGCCGTACTAACTTGGTGGTCATTCTGGGGAAAACAATGAAAAGTGAAAAACAAAAAAAATGAAAAAGAATACAAAAAGTCAGCATAAAAATATTTTGTTGAAAGGAACATAACCACTGTGAAGACTTCAGCGCAGAACCTTGATAACAGATCTCAAGTTTTGATATAACTATTGCTGCCCGTGACGAACTCCTCGAAGACAACTGAAATCACTGTGCAGCAATCTGCTTTATAGCACTGACAAATAACAGTTTCCTAAGGCTTATCATTTACGGTTAGTAAACGAAGGACACATTTACTCCACAGGCTGCTTAATTTCTAACACACGACCTTATACCGGAACCTCTGCGTGCTGTTAAGTTACAGACTTGGGATCTTTGGGATGGGGCAAATTATAAAAGCTACAATTCCACAAAACATTTGACTGTCGAAAGAATGATAATTTCAGGATTTAAATTTATATTTCATTTCCAAAGTGCCTAAAATATACCAACGCAGATATTTAAGAAGGTACTCCTGAAAAAGGGACTTAGTAGTTCCTGTAACCGTACTCAGTTTTATTCTGGGTAAATATGACCAATGCGCTTCAGAGAAGGAACAGTTAGCTGAAGAATATAATTAGATATAGAGCATATAGCTCTCATCTCTCTTTAAAAGGATAAAAAATTTTGCCTTTGGCATTTCGAGTTGCACTTTTCATTTCCTTCAGTTTTGATAAACGTTAGTATGCTGTAACAAAAGGCAGAGAGAGCACTTGGGGGTGATGTAATTTAAAAGAACAGAAAACACACCTAGCAGTAAATGGAAAAAACATGGAAGAGAACAAGAGAAGGAGAGGGAAGGGGAGTAGAAAAAGAGAGGGAAGGGGAGTAGAAAAAGAGAAGGAGAGAGGGGGAGAGGGACAGAGAAAGGGAAAGGGAGGAAGAGAAAAAGAAAAGTGGCTTTGATGAGAGACAAGTTCAAGACTTCACAAAATTGGCCACACATATTCAAGACCCGTCTCTACTTTTGAAGGGCCAGAAAGAAAACTAAAAATAAGGACACAACTTGTTTAAGGGGACTTGTTTTATTTATGGATACTTCTGGACAGATGCTTCTACTTAAAAGAACAAAAGTGAAATAAAAACAAATCCATACTAACTTTAGGATGTCACAGAACGTCACTTGCCTGTAAGCTTTTGTTTTGGTTTGGTTTTTTTCAGTGCAATTCTACAGGAAATTAATTCCAAACTCTTAGTTATAAGGCTTTTAACCTGCAGGATGCTAGGAAAGAAATGCAGCTTAAGACTTTTTCCTGGAAATCTAGATGAACACTGTATTTTTATTTTCTGTGCCTTAAAATATTAATTCAGGTATACTAATTTGTGTGTAATTTTACCTAAATGGACTATCAGTACACCCACCCGGTATAAGCGGATGATGAGTGGTATTTTCTGTGCACAGAAACATAGGAACTGCCATTTGAAATAAGGAAACAATTCATTTGTTCTACAATCTTGTATTTGACAATAGCCTGACAGAAAAGATGGAAATTACGTAATGCTGGCCAACTGGACCCCGGCTCACGGAATACTGAGTCAAAAGAAAATAATGCTTTGGACTTTAAAGTATGAAATAAGCAGTATTTTCAGCTACCCTTTGATGAATTCATTAGTTCCTCACCAGAAGCTGGCTTAGATGCAGAAAGGCTTTGTTAACAATTAGCACAATGCGAACACAGAGTATGTTTTGGTATTAATCAGCCCTCCTGTAGTATCATAATACTACAAACGGTTCCGCACAGTCCAGATTGGTTTGCCGCCACAGTAAGCGCTGGCAAAGATTAGCACACAAATCTTAGCATATTAAGTTTAATAATCAGCCTAAAGTTGCTTATATATTTGTGAGCAAACTGGGTGCTGTGGTCCCCATGCCATTTGGGAGTTCTTCACTGAAGTTATCTATTGCACTAAATAAAGGAGCGATGATTATAAAGATGTTTTAGTGCTAACTCAGCAACAAAAAGCTAGATACTATTCCACTTCGTGAAAGACAGACAGGGACCAAAAAAGGGGCAGAATCTCTCTGTATGGACCATTTGGATTCTAGAATGAAACCCCCTATGAACCATTAGGCTTCTTCTATAGCCTGCTCTTCAATTCCCAGAACACTTCTTATATCTGTACTCCGCCAGCACAGCTGGGAACCCAAGGTATCATCTCCTATGTACTAGACAGTGGCGTACCTCTGTACACGAAGATCTAATAGGGGTCACTGCAAAAACCATCTCACATACTCAGAGACAATTAGAAATCAATACAAAAATCACTTCCAGTGGGTGATTTTTGCTACTGCATTAAAAAGCGCTCCGAGAGAAATCGGCACGATTTTTAATTTGTTGATGATGCTTTAAAGGGACAAAAAGGTGCTGTGAGTTAAAAAAAAAATATTAAACCCCATACCTTTTAATTTTCTCCTCTTGCTTATTTGCATACTGTTTGAGTAATATGTGGTCATCACGTAAACGAAGGAATCTGTCTTCCAGTTCCTCTCGACTGATTCGTGATAGGACTTGTTGAGCTTTTACGTTCTGCGTAGATGACGATTCTACCCAAACCAAGGCAATTTTAAATTACCTTCAATACATTCAACAACACATAATTCAAAGTCTAACTCACTTTGAAACTCTGAAAAAAAATTATTGAAAATTTTCAAGTAATTTGATGTTTTACACTTGTTTCAGTTAACTGATTAATCTCCTCATTGATTAATTTCCTCAGACTTATTGCCAGGTCTATCACTTTCCTTTTTCTTTCTCTTACAGACTAAAAGAAACCGTAGTTCAAATGATGCAGCGAACGGATTACCTACCAGGCAATGCAAAGATAACAATTTAGCAAACAACCAGGAATGGTCAAATGTATTAATTAAAAAATAGGATGAGCATTACCATTGAGATGCTTTCTAATCAGCTTCGAAGTGAACATACTCTCTTAAAGCTTGAAAGAATTAACTCAAAAACGTTGAGTGGAGCTACGTTTCACGTAGCTGTGAAAACGGACTCAAATACAAGACTAAGCCCGGTAGTTCCATTCTAATAGCAGCTGAGTAACATATAAGAATTGCATAGTACTTTTGCTTCTCGTTTTGTTAAATGGATCTGACCTTGTCCTCCATTCAGCAAAAAAGCATTCTCGTTGCTCCTGGAAGGACGAATGTTATAGCTCAATGAGTTTTCCAGGTTTTAGCATCTCACAGCAACTTCTCTCTTATAACAACCAATTTGAATATAGAATGGGTCACAGTACCTTTCAAAATTTAACCCGGATTTTCAATGGCATTTGAACTTCATTTTGTGAAACATTTTTAGAAAGAAGCTAAGGAAGCCACTGATCGAAGTCTGTAATCGCAATTAATAGCATCTGGTACAAACCTTGTAATCCTTCGATTCCAGCTGGAGTTAGGACTGTATCTCTCACAGCCAGGTTCCCCACCGTTTCATCAGCTGAAACAGGCATGGCTTACCTAGGGATAACTAAATTCAAATGCCTCTCCATCTGCAATTTAAGCTGCGAGACTAGAACGAACTACAAAACATCATATAAAATGACGGCAAAAGTAATGACAGGTTCACTGGAATGGCAAACTCGTGCATTTTACTGTACGTGCTCCTATCTCAACTGAATTACTCAGAGGACAATCAAAACCTTCAAGTTTAACACTATGCCATTTTTAATCCATGCACAAAATATGGCTTATTTCATTACACAGTAGCTCCAATTGTATTTAATGTATGCAGAATGTATTAGCTTTTTAAGTTCTGTTGTCTTCAGCAATCTTTGGGCTAAGGCCATATTTCCAAGTGGATGTGGAAGGAGAACCCGAGCAGGTTTCCTCCGTTTTGTTTGGGGGTTTTTTTGGGTTTTTTTTTAAATTGTTCGTTCACTTTAAGACAGGTCAAAGCTTAAGGCATCAGCTAGTAGGCGAGTAATGCCATCTTCCACGTTCCGAATGGGACCCTGAAGGTGCGGTGCTGAGGGCTGCGGAGCCATTTCAACGTTACCTGCCAATCTCCTAGACTCCTTTCAATCATTGTCCTAAGAGAAATTACTTTTTAAAATAGACACTCTTACGAATGATACTCATAAATCCAAACACATTCCTTTTTTGAGACAACGGGAACTTCAGCTACGTGACCAAGTGAGATTAGGAAAGTATTATTTAAAGTATCAATCAGTGTAATATATGAAGATACTGCTGGTTCTTTCTTGTCTTCCAGTGCAGAAAATTAAATTCTGGCCAGAGAATTAAGGAATGCTGAACCAGCATGAAAAGGAGGCACGTGTAGTCCTCAAGACAGCATTTCCCCCCCGCATCATTACACCCTTCAGGTGATATAAATCCTTAGTGAAACCAAAAATATCTAGGAATGCACTGGCATATTAACAGTGATGTTAAAAAGACTGGCATCAGAAGACAGAAGTGACATAGTATAATCCACAGACATCCCATGAAATATCTCTTAATTTTATCAACAAAACTGCGGCTAAAGCGATGCCTTTCTTTTACCAGCAAAGCCCTCTATCATAAATTAGTCTCCATATGGCTTTGTCCTAAAGGAACAAAAAGGATTAATGGAAGTTCAGCTCCCAAGAAGTCGGTCTCACTTTCAATCTTCTGTTTTTTCATCACTAATATTAAGAATAAAATAACAATTTATACCTGGATGGATCCAGATGCTATGCTGAACCTTAAAAATTTAAATCAGATTTCATCTCCAAAAAAAGTCACTATACAGTCACTTCTGTACTTTTGTTAATCAAAAATAAGAGAAAAGAACTTCACATACAAAGAGAGGAAAATTTTCCATATCTCTAGAATTAGCCTGTAAGAACTTCCCGTTAGCTCTAAGCAAGAATTTTATAGTTACTGCAGTTAAAGAAACGTTAACTTTCTTGTATACCGCACTACTTAAAAAGAACCTTCCACCACCATCTGCCAAATTACAAAAAACTGCATATGACTTTGCAGTATTATGCGAGACCGGCCTGTAATGAGATGAATACTTACAACTAGAGAATCAAACCTCACGCTTTAGGTCCAAATTTTCATATAACTCACAGAAGCGAACTGTTGCCCGAGCATCATTCCAAAGTAGCAAAACTAAAGACGGGTTACTTAAATTTTCAAAAGTACTCAGCCAGTGGGAGTAGCAAGCACTTCTAGGAAAGGAGTTTCTAGGGAAGTCTTAAAAACTACGACATTTAATTGTTTCAACGTGGATTTAGAATTTCACGAGTCTTCATGGCCAAAATGATGTTTTTCTTGCTATTTTCCCACGCTCGAACAGGGAAACGCAACTCCCGCTTTTTTACGTACAAAACAGACACTGCAACCAAAAAAGCCTCTAGAGCCGCTCTGAATAAAGCGGCGAGGCACCGCCCTTCCCAAGGGCATCGAGCTGCGCGCGAGCAGCCTCACGGGCCTGATACTATCTCTTCAGAAGCTCCGCCGCAGGCCGGCTCCCCGGCTGGGGACAGCCCGCTGCAAGGCGCGCTGCCACATCCCCCGAGCAGCTCCGGCCTCGCAGCGTTCCCCGCGCCGTGCCCGGAGGAGGAGCAGCCGCCCCCACTCACCGCCCCGCCGGCCCGCCGCGTTGCCCAGCGCTCCGCCCGCAACTGCCGCGGGACAAACGGCTCTTTCCGCTTCCGGGGCCTCGTACCCCGCTGCTTGCTAGGAGTTGGAATTCGGGGCGAAGGCGAGCGCCGCCGCCCCACGCCCGGGACTCGCCGTCGCTCACTGCTCGCAGTGCTAGGGGAGCAGAGCAGGGGGGCGACAGCGAGAACCGAAGGTACCGCTTCAAACTGTGCAATATGTAAACGTTTTCTAGAATGCAGCTCTCGATAGCCGTCGTACCTCTGCTGGGTTTGTTTACAAAATAGCAGTACAGAAAAGCAGTAACTCCTTTGAAAGGGTAAGGCTCATTTTAGTCATATTAATGAAAGGCAGGCTAATTCAATAAAAATATTAGAAAAAGCTTTCTAAGATGGCAATCGGATGCACCCTTACAGGCTGTACTGGGTTGGGTATTGCTATTAATTGACTAAACAGCATTAAAAGCGTTTCACTATACGGGCACGTGTCGGGAGGAAAAGGTTCAAAACGGATTGGTGAGGACAGAGTTGTTTCTAGAACTGTTTTCTCTCAAAGACCAACCTTGTCCCTGGGAGATCCTAAAGTTTTTCAGCGTGGAAATTTCAGGTGTGTTTGCTTTAGGTTGTTTCCTGTCAGCTGAAAGAAATGGAATTCGCTCGAAGAAGATAACAGGATGTTAAAGACTTAAATGCATTTTCCCCGTTTGCTTGGGCCTACTTGTGGGGAGAGAGAAGAGAGATAGAGAAGCTCAGAGATTGTAAAAACACAGCCTTGCGAAGCAACGTGCCCGTGCCAGGCACGATGTTACCTTAAAACAGTGCACAGGCCTGTCGTGCGGGAGCTCAGGACTTTGAGCAGCGAATCAATACGATTTCACAGAAGCCACTTTATTGTTTACATAACGCTCTACGTGTACGCTTTACAACTGCTGTACACGCGATCACAGATCGCTGGATTGGTCCCTCTGTCTTGTCCACGCACTCTGCACGCACCTTTCTGATAATATGATTGACTCTAGTCCAGTGCGGCACAGTCTTTCTTTATCTATTTCTTGTTGTCTTGGTATTCTGTTTTTCAGCTTTTTCTTTCCCAATTTAGTGCGGTTTACATTTCAGTAACCTTGATGAATTCCTGAGGGCTCTGATAAGAACAACTAAGGGTGGTCTGGCTGGGGCACACTGTCAAGATTCAAATACATTACAACAATCCCCCCTTTTTCTTCTTGCACCAGGCAAACCCTTTCTACTATATTTTCCAAATGCTATTCCTTTCTGTTTCTTCTGGATATGTAATGCTCGATCCTCTGGCCCACTCCTTCTGTCCTCATTATTCATACCTTAAGCATCTTAAAAATTCTGAGGATAACTACTAGAACCAGTGCTAGGCATTTAAAGCATATTTTTAATACATAAAGGAACATGCTGGGATGGATTTCTCATCAAGAGTGAAATGAAAGGAGAAAACCACATCATCTTGCTACAGGCTAGGAAAAGCAGAACACTGCATTTCAGCTCTGGTTTTTGACAGATGCCAGAGCCCTGGCACAGCTCAGCCTCTTTTCCAACACCCCGAGGACAGAAACTGCTCAGCAGCGCTGGGGATGAGGCACTGCAGGACCAAAAGGCACAACTGCTCCACCAGACACAGCCCAAGCTCCAAAACAAATGGGGTCTCACTCCAGAAACATTTCACTTTCTTCTTCCAAGACACCACCGCGTCATCAACTCTATCCTTAGATGCAATCCAGAGTCTCCAAAAGACAAAACATTTCAACTTCTTCACCCCAATACCCCCAGCAATACCTTTATTTTGCCAGGTGGCTCCACACAGCTGAGAAATCCTGGTGGTGGTGCAGCAGCTCCTCATCCCACAGCAACTCCTGCAGTACCTGAGACCTCCATTTTCCCGGCCTGGCCCACCTCGCTGGTTTAAGTAGTGCTGTGGGGCAGAGCTGGAGAGCAGGTGCTTCCCTGTAAAGGCCTTTGATACACTAGAACCCTTCCTTATGTCAGCAAGGCTGTGGGTCATTACATCAAATCTTCTAAAAAAAAAAAAAAAAAAAATTTGTTACCAGCATGTATTCCTGAGGGCTCTGATAAGAATAACTAAGGGTGGTTTGGCTGGGGCACACTATCAGGGTTCAAATACATTACAACATTAAATCTGCATTTCAGGGCGCTTCTACCCACACCCCGGTACGCTCATGTACATAGCTCTAACACTGCCTGGGAGACAATTAAATCTTCTTTATAATGTATACAGCCCTAATTAGAGGTCCCAATGAGAGTTACACCATTCATATCATTACTATTCTTCTCCACCCGACTTAGTCACATGTGGAGTACGACTTAGTAATCACTAAGGAACAATTATGCAAATTAACAAATAATTATCCTACTTATCTATCTATACTGCCAAAATACAAAGTTTTATTTCTCACCCAGTCTCTGCCCTGTCGCTCGATACAGTTGCAGCAAAAAAGAGGGTGCCATTGTTCCCCTGAAGAGTTTTTTTTCTCTAGCCAGCCCTTTACTCATCTTGAATCTAAGTCAGAGCAGCCATACAGGTACAGCTCCTTTGAGAGCTTTTATACCTTGTGGTATTTGCCTCCTCCCTTTTCCAGGGCATTGTGGGAACGAGAGGCGGGCCTGGCCAGGGGTATATTAACCCTGGGGTTTGGCAAAGGGCTTCATTCCCGCTCTGGGATTGAGTGGGATAAGAGCTCTCCTCTCATTTTAACGAAGGAGACCTTTTGGCTTATCTTAGTTTTTTTTTCCAGTAGATGCTTTTGGCCTCTAAAACAATAGTGGTTTTGAAGGCACCATGAAGAAGATAGCGTGGAACACAGGGAGTATTTAAGCTCATGATTTTGGGTTGAGTATCCAGGGACGGTAAGCTGCTTTTGTAATTTTGGTTCTTATTATTGTTTTCTTTTAAGAGCATTGTAACTTATGGCTTGCATTGAATACAAAGCTTCAGATTTTTTCAGTGTGTTCATCTTGTCACAAAAGGGACCTGCCCTGTGTCAAAGATGACATCTGAAATTAAGACTTCCGATCAGTAAGATTGTGTCTGGGAGAGCGAGCAGGGTAACCGGTTTAGGAAGTGCTGGGAGGGGTTCTGAAAGCCACACAGTGGCAAACGGTGTCCATTTGGGGCCCCCTAAGGCTTTTCCTCAAGCATGGCAGATGCATTTACATGTCTTAAAACGCACAAATGCATCCACCAAGCTCACAGAAACACTATATAACTTTGTCCATTGCTAACCCGGGTGCCCATTGCAATAATGGCCACAGTTTTTGACTCTGGACAAAGCCAGAGACTCGAGGACCTGGGCGTGCTTAGGAGAGGACGAGTAGCCGAGTTGCTGGTATCTGGCCTATGTGCCACTAAACTTGCACATTGATTTTTGTTTTCGTTACCTTAGCTAAGAGGCTTGCCCAGCTATCACGGGGCCTTCCAAGACGGCCGAGGAGGACTCATTTTGCATCCAAAGCGGATTCACGTTGCCGCTCATCTGAGAGATAAGTCAGGGGCTTTGACTCAGAGATGTGATGATAGCAGGGTAGCTGGGTGGAAATTCCCGGGAGAGATTTTAATAATTAGTGCAGGGGTAACGGATGCCCACCTAAGGGATGTCATTGAAGGGGCCTCTTAGGACAGCTAAAGGCAGTGGCTCTATTTTTGATTGTAACCGTAAGGCGTGTAGTGCAGAGCAGCTCCAGCCTGTGTGTCTAGTGTGTTGCGTTGTCTAGCGTGTTTTCGGAATCCTTTGGATCAGCTATCTCTAACTTTTCCCCTCAAGGACCTTGTCGTAAGCATCGTTCATCATCTCTAGGTTCTCAACGTTCGCGCTTCTCGGCACGACGCCGATATCGTTTGTTCCTTTACTGGCGGGCTCGGCCGTGTCTTGGAATCTCATCTCGGAAGAGTCGAGTCGGGTGTCTTTTGCGTCCTTGTTCCCGGCTGTATTGCCATCCATCCTTTCCAGCCGTGAGTTGTAGTGTCCTGGGGCTCATAAGGATATGAGGAGTGTTCTGAACGTAGCATTGTCACGCAGCTGTCTTGATCATTGTGACCGACTGCTCTTATAACAGGTCACTCAATTACAGTCTTGTCTTCTGCTCCTTAGAACCTCCTCCATCCACCGTTGCCACGCCATTGGTCATCTCTTTTGGCATCGTCTCGGTCCTTGCCATCATTCTTCTCCCTGAGACCTTTTTCTTATCATTCTTGTGTCACACTGTTTGTAGCATAATGTGTTGTTTGTGTTTAGCCTGGAGCTGCTCTGCCCTGTGGGATAGAGTGGGGGGTAGGTGGAATAGAAAGAAGACTTTACAGGGAAGCTTTAGCTTCGCTTAGCCACCCGAGTCACAACTCAGACAGAGCAACCCCGGCCGGTCCGTGCGGGACTCGGTGAGAGCGGCACGACGGCGTCTCACAATTTTTTAGCCATTTGTCTTAATGAACGCTGTTGTCAGATCCTAGGCGGTTCGCTTTGAGAAATGAGAACTTGGGAATAGTTAAGCTTTCCCTGTGTGCGTAAGAGAAAGCAGCCCGGCGACGGCAGGAGAACCCCGGACGGCGATGCGGCCTCCTTTTGCGCCCGAGGGGGATTCGCGTCCCCGGATGTCCGAGAGATAAGTCGAGGGGATGAAAGTGGGGGGTGGGGTCGGGGCTCGCCGGGGGGGGTTTTTGCGTCAGCTTTGGAG